>CM042423.1:1359968-1529968 GCA_023634145.1 Thymallus thymallus
GATCTGATTGAATCTAGGCCTAAGGCTTGTCTATAACCTGATCTGATTGAATCTAGGCCTAAGGCTTGTCTATAACCTGATCTGATTGAATCTAGGCCTACGGCTTGTCTATAACCTGATCTGATTGAATCTAGGCCTAAGGCTTGTCTATAACCTGATCTGATTGAATCTAGGCCTAAGGCTTGTCTATAACCTGATCTGATTGAATCTAGGCCTAAGGCTTGTCTATAACCTGATCTGATTGAATCTAGGCCTAAGGCTTGTCTATAACCTGATCTGATTGAATCTAGGCCTAAGGCTTGTCTATAACCTGATCTGATTGAATCTAGGCCTAAGGCTTGTCTATAACCTGATCTGATTGAATCTAGGCCTAAGGCTTGTCTATAACCTGATCTGATTGAATCTAGGCCTAAGGCTTGTCTATAACCTTATAGATGGCAGATAAACAAACAAACAACAACAAGTGTATTGTTCTTCAAACTTGGTCCAACATTCTCAGTGTGGTGCATTATGGGGGCTGTAGTACTGTACCTCAGACCGAGTGTTCCAGAGTGAGGCCCCACCCCCACTCCGCCCAGGTTGCCGTTGGCTACAAGGCCGTTGCCATTGGTGACGACAGCCAGTAGGTTGTGTGAAGGTGTGTGTGTGAAGGTGGGTGCGAGTGGAGGGATGAGGGGGGTGGGGGGAGGTAGAGGTTGGTCCTGGGTTGGTCCTACAGTTTGACCGTGGCTGACCGTGGCCATGTGGTCCTCTACGGTCCTCTCTTGTTCTCCCGGTCTGGTTTTGACGGCGGTAGTATTGGTCAGACTCCTAAACAAAACAGATTTAAGGATGTGTCCTCAATGGCACCCTATTCCCTTCATAGTGTACTACTTTTGACCAAAGGGAATAGGCTGCCATTTAGGACTCAACATTTATGTATTTTAATGTAACAGAAAAGGAAGTAAGATTTTTAAATAACTAATAATGCTGAAAGACCAATAAACTAAAGGTACATGGTGGTGGTTCGACCGTGGTTGACCGCGATCGCATGGTTCTCTGTGGTCCTTTCGGTCTTCTCAGGTCTGGGTTTAACGGCCGTAGTAGTGGTCATGGTAGTGGATGTGGTTGACTCTATGGAAGGTTTGACTGTTGTACTGCTGGAGTCCTGGAGAGGAGAGGAGAACGAAGGTTAAGTGTGTGTTTATGTGTGTCAGGGTTCATTTTGGCAGCTATTTTAGATTTAATAATAATAATATATTTGATTTGTAGAGCACTTTTATTATTAAAAACAATCTCAAAGTGCCAAATAAATCAAGATTAAAACAGAACATAGGCAAAACATAGGCAAAAAACTTACAAGAATGCTTTCTGAAATAAAGTTTTTTAGGCCTTTCTTAAAAGAGACCGTGGTTTGTGGGGCCCTTAGATGGTCTGGGAGGGAGTTCCACAGGCGCGGAGCGGCTGAGCAGAAGGCCCGACCCCCCATGGTACAGAGCTTGGTTCTGGGGTGGTGAAGAAGGGCATTGTTTCCAGAGCGGAGGTTGCGTGAAGAGGTTTGTGCTGTAATGAATTATTTCAGGTAGAAAGGGACGTTTCCGTGGATGCACTGATGGGTGAGAAGGGAGACTTTGTAGTCGATCCTGTATGAGACAGGAAGCCAGTGGAGTGAGTGAAGGATGGGTGTGATATGGTCGTATTTTCGTATCTTCATTAGGATCCTAGCGGCGCTGTTCTGGATGTATTGAGGTTTTTGAAGGCTCTTCTAGGAGTCCCAATGAGGAGTCCCAATGAGGAGTCCCAATGAGGAGTCCCAATGAGGAGTCCCAATGCGTTGCCGTAGCCTTGAGGAGACAAAGGCATGGACAAGTTTTTCAGTATCTGACAGACAAAGCGTGGGGCGGAGTTTGGAATGTTCCTGAGGTGGTAGAAGGAGGTCTTACACAGATGTTTAATGTGGGTGTCAAACGTGAGGTTAGCATCAAATCTTACACCCAGGTTGGTGACTGTCGATGATAGAGGTATGTTTTGACCAGAGAAGGTGATGTGGGTTATGGGGGATGACTGGACCTGATGTGGTGTGCCAACTAAAATAGCTTCTGTTTTGGAGCTATTTAGCTGTAGGAAGTTTGCTTTCATCCATGCCTTTATCTCCTCAAGGCAGGAGCTCATTGATGATTGTGATGACGGTAGTAATGATGATAATGACAGTGTGACTGCAGATGAGGTAAGGTCAGTTTTTATATATAGCTGAGTGTCATCGGCATAGCAATGAAATTATATTCCATGCTGGTCGATGATTTGCCTGAGGGGAAGAGTGTAGAGGATGAACAGAGTGGGGCTGAGAACCGACCCCTGAGGGACACCACAAGTGATTGTGTGTGTCCGAGACTTTGCACCTCCCAAAGAGACATACTCTGTTCTTCCAGACAGGTAGGACTGGAACCAGCTCAAGGCAGAGTCAGAGAGTCCGATGGTTTGGTGGAGGCGCTGAAGGAGGATATTGTGGTCAATTGTGTCAAAAGCTGCAGATAAATCCAGTAGAATGAGGAGTGATGGTGAGGCAGTGTCAGCCGCCATCAGCAGGTCATTTGTGACTCTGACCAGAGCTGTTTCGGTGCTATGGGCTGAACAGAAACCAGACTGACATTTTTCAGAGAGGGAGTTTGAATTTAGATGATCCAGAAGATGGGCGGCAATTGTCTTTTCCAGAACTTTGGACAGGAATGGGATGTTGGACATCGGCCTGTAGTTGGAAAGGACTTCAGGGTCTAAGGAGTTTTTTTTTAAAAGGGGTCTGATGACAGCAGTTTTAAGAGAAGATGGAACATGACCAGCCTGGAGTGAATGGTTGATGACTTTGGTGATTAGGGGACTTAGAGCACTGATGTTTGTTTTCACCAGGGCTGTAGGAAAAGGGTCCAGGGTACAGGGATGATGTCCTCAACCTGTTGCTGAGACATCTTGACAAAACAGCAGAGAGGCTAGAAAAACCCAGGCTGTAGATCGGCAGTATGACAGACAGAGCAGGGGAGCTGGAGAGAAGAGAGCGGATGTTGTCAACTTTTGTCCTGAAGAAAGTGATGAAGCTATTGCATTTATCTTCTGAGGTATCAGTGTGTGAAATAATTTGTGTCTTGATGAGATGGTTAATGGTAGGGAAAGGCTGCTTTGTTAGTGTTAGTCCAGTTTTAGATATCAGTCCACTAAATCTCTAGACAACTTTAGTCCAGTTTTAGCAGTACAACAGTTTTAGCAGTACAACAGTTTTAGCAGTACAACAGTCAAACCAGACGTCACCAAACCTTCCACAGTTGTGTTAAGTGGGCTGGATGTCCATTGGGCGCTGGACCATACTTGATACACACGGGAAACTGTTGAGCGTGAAAAACCCAGCAGCGTTGTAGTTCTTGACACACTCAAATCGGTGCACTTCGCACCTACTACCATTTAACTAGGTATTATTGAACTGTTGGAGCTAGAAACACAAGCATTTAGCTAGGTATTATTGAACTGTTGGAGCTAGAAACACAAGCATTTAGCTAGGTATTATTGAACTGTTGGAGCTAGAAACACAAGCATTTAACTAGGTATTATTGAACTGTTGGAGCTAGAAACACAAGCATTTAGCTAGGTATTATTGAACTGTTGGAGCGAGAAACACAAGCATTTAGCTAGGTATTATTGAACTGTTGGAGCTAGAAACACAAGCATTTAACTAGGTATTATTGAACTGTTGGAGCTAGAAACACAAGCATTTAACTAGGTATTATTGAACTGTTGGAGCTAGAAACACAAGCATTTAGCTAGGTATTATTGAACTGTTGGAGCTAGAAACACAAGCATTTCACTAGGTATTATTGAAATGTTGGAGCTAGAAACACAAGCATTTAGCTAGGTATTATTGAACTGTTGGAGCTAGAAACACAAGCATTTAGCTAGGTATTATTGAACTGTTGGAGCTAGAAACACAAGCATTTAACTAGGTATTATTGAACTGTTGGAGCTAGAAACACAAGCATTTAACTAGGTATTATTGAACTGTTGGAGCTAGAAACACAAGCATTTAACTAGGTATTATTGAACTGTTGGAGCGAGAAACACAAGCATTTAACTAGGTATTATTGAACTGTTGGAGCTAGAAACACAAGCATTTAGCTAGGTATTATTGAACTGTTGGAGCTAGAAACACAAGCATTTAACTAAGTATTATTGAACTGTTGGACCTAGAAACACAAGCATTTAACTAGGTATTATTGAACTGTTGGAGCTAGAAACACAAGCATTTAGCTAGGTATTATTGAACTGTTGGAGCTAGAAACACAAGCATTTAACTAGGTATTATTGAACTGTTGGAGCTAGAAACACAAGCATTTAGCTAGGTATTATTGAACTGTTGGAGCGAGAAACACAAGCATTTAACTAGGTATTATTGAACTGTTGGAGCGAGAAACACAAGCATTTAACTAGGTATTATTGAACTGTTGGAGCTAGAAACACAAGCATTTAGCTAGGTATTATTGAACTGTTGGAGCTAGAAACACAAGCATTTAACTAGGTATTATTGAACTGTTGGAGCTAGAAACACAAGCATTTAACTAGGTATTATTGAACTGTTGGAGCTAGAAACACAAGCATTTAACTAGGTATTATTGAACTGTTGGAGCTAGAAACACAAGCATTTAACTAGGTATTATTGAACTGTTGGAGCTAGAAACACAAGCATTTAACTAGGTATTATTGAACTGTTGGAGCGAGAAACACAAGCATTTAACTAGGTATTATTGAACTCTTGGAGCGAGAAACACAAGCATTTAACTAGGTATTATTGAACTGTTGGGAGCTAGAAACACAAGCATTTAGCTAGGTATTATTGAACTGTTGGAGCTAGAAACACAAGCATTTAGCTAGGTATTATTGAACTGTTGGAGCTAGAAACACAAGCATTTAGCTAGGTATTATTGAACTGTTGGAGCTAGAAACACAAGCATTTAACTAGGTATTATTGAACTGTTGGAGCTAGAAACACAAGCATTTAACTAGGTATTATTGAACTGTTGGAGCTAGAAACACAAGCATTTAACTAGGTATTATTGAACTGTTGGAGCGAGAAACACAAGCATTTAACTAGGTATTATTGAACTGTTGGAGCTAGAAACACAAGCATTTAGCTAGGTATTATTGAACTGTTGGAGCTAGAAACACAAGCATTTAACTAAGTATTATTGAACTGTTGGACCTAGAAACACAAGCATTTAACTAGGTATTATTGAACTGTTGGAGCTAGAAACACAAGCATTTAGCTAGGTATTATTGAACTGTTGGAGCTAGAAACACAAGCATTTAACTAGGTATTATTGAACTGTTGGAGCTAGAAACACAAGCATTTAGCTAGGTATTATTGAACTGTTGGAGCGAGAAACACAAGCATTTAACTAGGTATTATTGAACTGTTGGAGCGAGAAACACAAGCATTTAACTAGGTATTATTGAACTGTTGGAGCTAGAAACACAAGCATTTAGCTAGGTATTATTGAACTGTTGGAGCTAGAAACACAAGCATTTAACTAGGTATTATTGAACTGTTGGAGCTAGAAACACAAGCATTTAACTAGGTATTATTGAACTGTTGGAGCTAGAAACACAAGCATTTAACTAGGTATTATTGAACTGTTGGAGCTAGAAACACAAGCATTTAACTAGGTATTATTGAACTGTTGGAGCTAGAAACACAAGCATTTAACTAGGTATTATTGAACTGTTGGAGCGAGAAACACAAGCATTTAACTAGGTATTATTGAACTCTTGGAGCGAGAAACACAAGCATTTAACTAGGTATTATTGAACTGTTGGGAGCTAGAAACACAAGCATTTAGCTAGGTATTATTGAACTGTTGGAGCTAGAAACACAAGCATTTAGCTAGGTATTATTGAACTGTTGGAGCTAGAAACACAAGCATTTAGCTAGGTATTATTGAACTGTTGGAGCTAGAAACACAAGCATTTAACTAGGTATTATTGAACTGTTGGAGCTAGAAACACAAGCATTTAGCTAGGTATTATTGAACTGTTGGAGCTAGAAACACAAGCATTTAACTAGGTATTATTGAACTGTTGGAGCTAGAAACACAAGCATTTAGCTAGGTATTATTGAACTGTTGGAGCTAGAAACACAAGCATTTAGCTAGGTATTATTGAACTGTTGGAGCTAGAAACACAAGCATTTAACTAGGTATTATTGAACTGTTGGAGCTAGAAACACAAGCATTTAACTAGGTATTATTGAACTGTTGGAGCGAGAAACACAAGCATTTAACTAGGTATTATTGAACTGTTGGAGCTAGAAACACAAGCATTTAGCTAGGTATTATTGAACTGTTGGAGCTAGAAACACAAGCATTTAACTAGGTATTATTGAACTGTTGGACCTAGAAACACAAGCATTTAACTAGGTATTATTGAACTGTTGGAGCTAGAAACACAAGCATTTAGCTAGGTATTATTGAACTGTTGGAGCTAGAAACACAAGCATTTAACTAGGTATTATTGAACTGTTGGAGCTAGAAACACAAGCATTTAGCTAGGTATTATTGAACTGTTGGAGCGAGAAAAAACACAAGCATTTAACTAGGTATTATTGAACTGTTGGATCGAGAAACACAAGAATTTAACTAGGTATTATTGAACTGTTGGAGCTAGAAACACAAGCATTTAGCTAGGTATTATTGAACTGTTGGAGCTAGAAACACAAGCATTTAACTAGGTATTATTGAACTGTTGGAGCTAGAAACACAAGCATTTAACTAGGTATTATTGAACTGTTGGAGCTAGAAACACAAGCATTTCACTAGGTATTATTGAACTGTTGGAGCGAGAAACACAAGCATTTAACTAGGTATTATTGAACTGTTGGAGCGAGAAACACAAGCATTTAACTAGGTATTATTGAACTGTTGGAGCTAGAAACACAAGCATTTAACTAGGTATTATTGAACTGTTGGAGCTAGAAACACAAGCATTTAACTAGGTATTATTGAACTGTTGGAGCTAGAAACACAAGCATTTAGCTAGGTATTATTGAACTGTTGGAGCTAGAAACACAAGCATTTAACTAGGTATTATTGAACTGTTGGAGCTAGAAACACAAGCATTTAGCTAGGTATTATTGAACTGTTGGAGCGAGAAACACAAGCATTTAACTAGGTATTATTGAACTGTTGGAGCGAGAAACACAAGCATTTAACTAGGTATTATTGAACTGTTGGAGCTAGAAACACAAGCATTTAGCTAGGTATTATTGAACTGTTGGAGCTAGAAACACAAGCATTTAACTAGGTATTATTGAACTGTTGGAGCTAGAAACACAAGCATTTAACTAGGTATTATTGAACTGTTGGAGCTAGAAACACAAGCATTTAACTAGGTATTATTGAACTGTTGGAGCTAGAAACACAAGCATTTAACTAGGTATTATTGAACTGTTGGAGCTAGAAACACAAGCATTTAACTAGGTATTATTGAACTGTTGGAGCGAGAAACACAAGCATTTAACTAGGTATTATTGAACTCTTGGAGCGAGAAACACAAGCATTTAACTAGGTATTATTGAACTGTTGGGAGCTAGAAACACAAGCATTTAGCTAGGTATTATTGAACTGTTGGAGCTAGAAACACAAGCATTTAGCTAGGTATTATTGAACTGTTGGAGCTAGAAACACAAGCATTTAGCTAGGTATTATTGAACTGTTGGAGCTAGAAACACAAGCATTTAGCTAGGTATTATTGAACTGTTGGAGCTAGAAACACAAGCATTTAGCTAGGTATTATTGAACTGTTGGAGCTAGAAACACAAGCATTTAACTAGGTATTATTGAACTGTTGGAGCTAGAAACACAAGCATTTAGCTAGGTATTATTGAACTGTTGGAGCGAGAAACACAAGCATTTAACTAGGTATTATTGAACTGTTGGAGCTAGAAACACAAGCATTTAGCTAGGTATTATTGAACTGTTGGAGCTAGAAACACAAGCATTTAACTAAGTATTATTGAACTGTTGGACCTAGAAACACAAGCATTTAACTAGGTATTATTGAACTGTTGGAGCTAGAAACACAAGCATTTAGCTAGGTATTATTGAACTGTTGGAGCTAGAAACACAAGCATTTAACTAGGTATTATTGAACTGTTGGAGCTAGAAACACAAGCATTTAGCTAGGTATTATTGAACTGTTGGAGCGAGAAACACAAGCATTTAACTAGGTATTATTGAACTGTTGGAGCGAGAAACACAAGCATTTAACTAGGTATTATTGAACTGTTGGAGCTAGAAACACAAGCATTTAGCTAGGTATTATTGAACTGTTGGAGCTAGAAACACAAGCATTTAACTAGGTATTATTGAACTGTTGGAGCTAGAAACACAAGCATTTAACTAGGTATTATTGAACTGTTGGAGCTAGAAACACAAGCATTTAACTAGGTATTATTGAACTGTTGGAGCTAGAAACACAAGCATTTAACTAGGTATTATTGAACTGTTGGAGCTAGAAACACAAGCATTTAACTAGGTATTATTGAACTGTTGGAGCGAGAAACACAAGCATTTAACTAGGTATTATTGAACTCTTGGAGCGAGAAACACAAGCATTTAACTAGGTATTATTGAACTGTTGGGAGCTAGAAACACAAGCATTTAGCTAGGTATTATTGAACTGTTGGAGCTAGAAACACAAGCATTTAGCTAGGTATTATTGAACTGTTGGAGCTAGAAACACAAGCATTTAGCTAGGTATTATTGAACTGTTGGAGCTAGAAACACAAGCATTTAGCTAGGTATTATTGAACTGTTGGAGCTAGAAACACAAGCATTTAGCTAGGTATTATTGAACTGTTGGAGCTAGAAACACAAGCATTTAACTAGGTATTATTGAACTGTTGGAGCTAGAAACACAAGCATTTAGCTAGGTATTATTGAACTGTTGGAGCTAGAAACACAAGCATTTAGCTAGGTATTATTGAACTGTTGGAGCTAGAAACACAAGCATTTAACTAGGTATTATTGAACTGTTGGAGCTAGAAACACAAGCATTTAACTAGGTATTATTGAACTGTTGGAGCGAGAAACACAAGCATTTAACTAGGTATTATTGAACTGTTGGAGCTAGAAACACAAGCATTTAGCTAGGTATTATTGAACTGTTGGAGCTAGAAACACAAGCATTTAACTAGGTATTATTGAACTGTTGGACCTAGAAACACAAGCATTTAACTAGGTATTATTGAACTGTTGGAGCGAGAAACACAAGCATTTAGCTAGGTATTATTGAACTGTTGGAGCTAGAAACACAAGCATTTAACTAGGTATTATTGAACTGTTGGAGCTAGAAACACAAGCATTTAGCTAGGTATTATTGAACTGTTGGAGCGAGAAACACAAGCATTTAACTAGGTATTATTGAACTGTTGGAGCTAGAAACACAAGCATTTAGCTAGGTATTATTGAACTGTTGGAGCGAGAAACACAAGCATTTAACTAGGTATTATTGAACTGTTGGAGCGAGAAACACAAGAATTTAACTAGGTATTATTGAACTGTTGGAGCTAGAAACACAAGCATTTAGCTAGGTATTATTGAACTGTTGGAGCTAGAAACACAAGCATTTAACTAGGTATTATTGAACTGTTGGAGCTAGAAACACAAGCATTTAACTAGGTATTATTGAACTGTTGGAGCTAGAAACACAAGCATTTCACTAGGTATTATTGAACTGTTGGAGCGAGAAACACAAGCATTTAACTAGGTATTATTGAACTGTTGGAGCGAGAAACACAAGCATTTAACTAGGTATTATTGAACTGTTGGAGCTAGAAACACAAGCATTTAACTAGGTATTATTGAACTGTTGGAGCTAGAAACACAAGCATTTAACTAGGTATTATTGAACTGTTGGAGCGAGAAACACAAGCATTTAACTAGGTATTATTGAACTGTTGGAGCTAGAAACACAAGCATTTAGCTAGGTATTATTGAACTGTTGGAGCTAGAAACACAAGCATTTAACTAAGTATTATTGAACTGTTGGAGCTAGAAACACAAGCATTTAACTAAGTATTATTGAACTGTTGGACCTAGAAACACAAGCATTTAACTAGGTATTATTGAACTGTTGGAGCTAGAAACACAAGCATTTAGCTAGGTATTATTGAACTGTTGGAGCTAGAAACACAAGCATTTAACTAGATATTATTGAACTGTTGGAGCTAGAAACACAAGCATTTAGCTAGGTATTATTGAACTGTTGGAGCGAGAAACACAAGCATTTAACTAGGTATTATTGAACTGTTGGAGCGAGAAACACAAGCATTTAACTAGGTATTATTGAACTGTTGGAGCTAGAAACACAAGCATTTAGCTAGGTATTATTGAACTGTTGGAGCTAGAAACACAAGCATTTAACTAGGTATTATTGAACTGTTGGAGCTAGAAACACAAGCATTTAACTAGGTATTATTGAACTGTTGGAGCTAGAAACACAAGCATTTAACTAGGTATTATTGAACTGTTGGAGCTAGAAACACAAGCATTTAACTAGGTATTATTGAACTGTTGGAGCTAGAAACACAAGCATTTAACTAGGTATTATTGAACTGTTGGAGCGAGAAACACAAGCATTTAACTAGGTATTATTGAACTCTTGGAGCGAGAAACACAAGCATTTAACTAGGTATTATTGAACTGTTGGGAGCTAGAAACACAAGCATTTAGCTAGGTATTATTGAACTGTTGGAGCTAGAAACACAAGCATTTAGCTAGGTATTATTGAACTGTTGGAGCTAGAAACACAAGCATTTAGCTAGGTATTATTGAACTGTTGGAGCTAGAAACACAAGCATTTAGCTAGGTATTATTGAACTGTTGGAGCTAGAAACACAAGCATTTAGCTAGGTATTATTGAACTGTTGGAGCTAGAAACACAAGCATTTAACTAGGTATTATTGAACTGTTGGAGCTAGAAACACAAGCATTTAGCTAGGTATTATTGAACTGTTGGAGCTAGAAACACAAGCATTTAGCTAGGTATTATTGAACTGTTGGAGCTAGAAACACAAGCATTTAACTAGGTATTATTGAACTGTTGGAGCTAGAAACACAAGCATTTAACTAGGTATTATTGAACTGTTGGAGCGAGAAACACAAGCATTTAACTAGGTATTATTGAACTGTTGGAGCTAGAAACACAAGCATTTAGCTAGGTATTATTGAACTGTTGGAGCTAGAAACACAAGCATTTAACTAGGTATTATTGAACTGTTGGAGCTAGAAACACAAGCATTTAGCTAGGTATTATTGAACTGTTGGAGCTAGAAACACAAGCATTTAACTAGGTATTATTGAACTGTTGGAGCTAGAAACACAAGCATTTAGCTAGGTATTATTGAACTGTTGGAGCGAGAAACACAAGCATTTAACTAGGTATTATTGAACTGTTGGAGCGAGAAACACAAGAATTTAACTAGGTATTATTGAACTGTTGGAGCTAGAAACACAAGCATTTAGCTAGGTATTATTGAACTGTTGGAGCTAGAAACACAAGCATTTAACTAGGTATTATTGAACTGTTGGAGCTAGAAACACAAGCATTTAACTAGGTATTATTGAACTGTTGGAGCTAGAAACACAAGCATTTCACTAGGTATTATTGAACTGTTGGAGCTAGAAACACAAGCATTTAGCTAGGTATTATTGAACTGTTGGAGCTAGAAACACAAGCATTTAACTAGGTATTATTGAACTGTTGGAGCTAGAAACACAAGCATTTAACTAGGTATTATTGAACTGTTGGAGCTAGAAACACAAGCATTTAACTAGGTATTATTGAACTGTTGGAGCTAGAAACACAAGCATTTAACTAGGTATTATTGAACTGTTGGAGCTAGAAACACAAGCATTTAACTAGGTATTATTGAACTGTTGGAGCGAGAAACACAAGCATTTAACTAGGTATTATTGAACTGTTGGAGCGAGAAACACAAGCATTTAACTAGGTATTATTGAACTGTTGGAGCTAGAAACACAAGCATTTAGCTAGGTATTATTGAACTGTTGGAGCTAGAAACACAAGCATTTAGCTAGGTATTATTGAACTGTTGGAGCTAGAAACACAAGCATTTAGCTAGGTATTATTGAACTGTTGGAGCTAGAAACACAAGCATTTAGCTAGGTATTATTGAACTGTTGGAGCTAGAAACACAAGCATTTAACTAGGTATTATTGAACTGTTGGAGCGAGAAACACAAGCATTTAACTAGGTATTATTGAACTGTTGGAGCTAGAAACACAAGCATTTAGCTAGGTATTATTGAACTGTTGGAGCTAGAAACACAAGCATTTAACTAGGTATTATTGAACTGTTGGACCTAGAAACACAAGCATTTAACTAGGTATTATTGAACTGTTGGAGCTAGAAACACAAGCATTTAGCTAGGTATTATTGAACTGTTGGAGCTAGAAACACAAGCATTTAACTAGGTATTATTGAACTGTTGGAGCTAGAAACACAAGCATTTAGCTAGGTATTATTGAACTGTTGGAGCGAGAAACACAAGCATTTAACTAGGTATTATTGAACTGTTGGAGCTAGAAACACAAGCATTTAGCTAGGTATTATTAAACTGTTGGAGCTAGAAACACAAGCATTTAGCTAGGTATTATTGAACTGTTGGAGCTAGCAACACAAGCATTTAACTAGGTATTATTGAACTGTTGGAGCTAGAAACACAAGCATTTAACTAGGTATTATTGAACTGTTGGAGCTAGAAACACAAGCATTTAGCTAGGTATTATTGAACTGTTGGAGCTAGAAACACAAGCATTTAACTAGGTATTATTGAACTGTTGGAGCTAGAAACACAAGCATTTAACTAGGTATTATTGAACTGTTGGAGCTAGAAACACAAGCATTTAACTAGGTATTATTGAACTGTTGGAGCTAGAAACACAAGCATTTAACTAGGTATTATTGAACTGTTGGAGCGAGAAACACAAGCATTTAACTAGGTATTATTGAACTGTTGGAGCGAGAAACACAAGCATTTAACTAGGTATTATTGAACTGTTGGAGCGGGAAACACAAGCATTTAACTAGGTATTATTGAACTGTTGGAGCTAGAAACACAAGCATTTAGCTAGGTATTATTGAACTGTTGGAGCTAGAAACACAAGCATTTAGCTAGGTATTATTGAACTGTTGGAGCTAGAAACACAAGCATTTAGCTAGGTATTATTGAACTGTTGGAGCTAGAAACACAAGCATTTAGCTAGGTATTATTGAACTGTTGGAGCTAGAAACACAAGCATTTAGCTAGGTATTATTGAACTGTTGGGGCTAGAAACACAAGCATTTAACTAGGTATTATTGAACTGTTGGAGCTAGAAACACAAGCATTTAGCTAGGTATTATTGAACTGTTGGAGCTAGAAACACAAGCATTTAACTAGGTATTATTGAACTGTTGGAGCTAGAAACACAAGCATTTAGCTAGGTATTATTGAACTGTTGGAGCTAGAAACACAAGCATTTAGCTAGGTATTATTGAACTGTTGGAGCTAGAAACACAAGCATTTAGCTAGGTATTATTGAACTGTTGGAGCTAGAAACACAAGCATTTAACTAGGTATTATTGAACTGTTGGACCTAGAAACACGAGCATTTAACTAGGTATTATTGAACTGTTGGAGCTAGAAACACAAGCATTTAACTAGGTATTATTGAACTGTTGGAGCTAGAAACACAAGCATTTAGCTAGGTATTATTGAACTGTTGGAGCTAGAAACACAAGCATTTAGCTAGGTATTATTGAACTGTTGGAGCTAGAAACACAAGCATTTAACTAGGTATTATTGAACTGTTGGACCTAGAAACACAAGCATTTAACTAGGTATTATTGAACTGTTGGAGCTAGAAACACAAGCATTTAGCTAGGTATTATTGAACTGTTGGAGCTAGAAACACAAGCATTTAACTAGGTATTATTGAACTGTTGGAGCGAGAAACACAAGCATTTAGCTAGGTATTATTGAACTGTTGGAGCTAGAAACACAAGCATTTAACTAGGTATTATTGAACTGTTGGAGCTAGAAACACAAGCATTTAACTAGGTATTATTGAACTGTTGGAGCTAGAAACACAAGCATTTAACTAGGTATTATTGAACTGTTGGAGCGAGAAACACAAGCATTTAACTAGGTATTATTGAACTCTTGGAGCGAGAAACACAAGCATTTAACTAGGTATTATTGAACTGTTGGGAGCTAGAAACACAAGCATTTAGCTAGGTATTATTGAACTGTTGGAGCTAGAAACACAAGCATTTAGCTAGGTATTATTGAACTGTTGGAGCTAGAAACACAAGCATTTAGCTAGGTATTATTGAACTGTTGGAGCTAGAAACACAATCATTTAGCTAGGTATTATTGAACTGTTGGAGCTAGAAACACAAGCATTTAGCTAGGTATTATTGAACTGTTGGAGCTAGAAACACAAGCATTTAACTAGGTATTATTGAACTGTTGGAGCTAGAAACACAAGCATTTAGCTAGGTATTATTGAACTGTTGGAGCTAGAAACACAAGCATTTAGCTAGGTATTATTGAACTGTTGGAGCTAGAAACACAAGCATTTAGCTAGGTATTATTGAACTGTTGGAGCTAGAAACACAAGCATTTAACTAGGTATTATTGAACTGTTGGAGCTAGAAACACAAGCATTTAGCTAGGTATTATTGAACTGTTGGAGCGAGAAACACAAGCATTTAACTAGGTATTATTGAACTGTTGGAGCGAGAAACACAAGCATTTAACTAGGTATTATTGAACTGTTGGAGCTAGAAACACAAGCATTTAGCTAGGTATTATTGAACTGTTGGAGCTAGAAACACAAGCATTTAACTAGGTATTATTGAACTGTTGGAGCTAGAAACACAAGCATTTAACTAGGTATTATTGAACTGTTGGAGCTAGAAACACAAGCATTTCACTAGGTATTATTGAACTGTTGGAGCGAGAAACACAAGCATTTAACTAGGTATTATTGAACTGTTGGAGCGAGAAACACAAGCATTTAACTAGGTATTATTGAACTGTTGGAGCTAGAAACACAAGCATTTAACTAGGTATTATTGAACTGTTGGAGCTAGAAACACAAGCATTTAACTAGGTATTATTGAACTGTTGGAGCTAGAAACACAAGCATTTAACTAGGTATTATTGAACTGTTGGAGCTAGAAACACAAGCATTTCACTAGGTATTATTGAACTGTTGGAGCGAGAAACACAAGCATTTAACTAGGTATTATTGAACTGTTGGAGCGAGAAACACAAGCATTTAACTAGGTATTATTGAACTGTTGGAGCTAGAAACACAAGCATTTAACTAGGTATTATTGAACTGTTGGAGCTAGAAACACAAGCATTTAACTAGGTATTATTGAACTGTTGGAGCGAGAAACACAAGCATTTAACTAGGTATTATTGAACTGTTGGAGCTAGAAACACAAGCATTTAGCTAGGTATTATTGAACTGTTGGAGCTAGAAACACAAGCATTTAACTAAGTATTATTGAACTGTTGGAGCTAGAAACACAAGCATTTAACTAAGTATTATTGAACTGTTGGACCTAGAAACACAAGCATTTAACTAGGTATTATTGAACTGTTGGAGCTAGAAACACAAGCATTTAGCTAGGTATTATTGAACTGTTGGAGCTAGAAACACAAGCATTTAACTAGGTATTATTGAACTGTTGGAGCTAGAAACACAAGCTTTTAGCTAGGTATTATTGAACTGTTGGAGCGAGAAACACAAGCATTTAACTAGGTATTATTGAACTGTTGGAGCGAGAAACACAAGCATTTAACTAGGTATTATTGAACTGTTGGAGCTAGAAACACAAGCATTTAGCTAGGTATTATTGAACTGTTGGAGCTAGAAACACAAGCATTTAACTAGGTATTATTGAACTGTTGGAGCTAGAAACACAAGCATTTAACTAGGTATTATTGAACTGTTGGAGCTAGAAACACAAGCATTTAGCTAGGTATTATTGAACTGTTGGAGCTAGAAACACAAGCATTTAGCTAGGTATTATTGAACTGTTGGAGCTAGAAACACAAGCATTTAACTAGGTATTATTGAACTGTTGGAGCTAGAAACACAAGCATTTAGCTAGGTATTATTGAACTGTTGGAGCTAGAAACACAAGCATTTAACTAAGTATTATTGAACTGTTGGAGCTAGAAACACAAGCATTTAACTAAGTATTATTGAACTGTTGGACCTAGAAACACAAGCATTTAACTAGGTATTATTGAACTGTTGGAGCTAGAAACACAAGCATTTAGCTAGGTATTATTGAACTGTTGGAGCTAGAAACACAAGCATTTAACTAGGTATTATTGAACTGTTGGAGCTAGAAACACAAGCATTTAGCTAGGTATTATTGAACTGTTGGAGCGAGAAACACAAGCATTTAACTAGGTATTATTGAACTGTTGGAGCGAGAAACACAAGCATTTAACTAGGTATTATTGAACTGTTGGAGCTAGAAACACAAGCATTTAGCTAGGTATTATTGAACTGTTGGAGCTAGAAACACAAGCATTTAACTAGGTATTATTGAACTGTTGGAGCTAGAAACACAAGCATTTAACTAGGTATTATTGAACTGTTGGAGCTAGAAACACAAGCATTTAACTAGGTATTATTGAACTGTTGGAGCTAGAAACACAAGCATTTAACTAGGTATTATTGAACTGTTGGAGCTAGAAACACAAGCATTTAACTAGGTATTATTGAACTGTTGGAGCGAGAAACACAAGCATTTAACTAGGTATTATTGAACTCTTGGAGCGAGAAACACAAGCATTTAACTAGGTATTATTGAACTGTTGGGAGCTAGAAACACAAGCATTTAGCTAGGTATTATTGAACTGTTGGAGCTAGAAACACAAGCATTTAGCTAGGTATTATTGAACTGTTGGAGCTAGAAACACAAGCATTTAGCTAGGTATTATTGAACTGTTGGAGCTAGAAACACAAGCATTTAGCTAGGTATTATTGAACTGTTGGAGCTAGAAACACAAGCATTTAGCTAGGTATTATTGAACTGTTGGAGCTAGAAACACAAGCATTTAACTAGGTATTATTGAACTGTTGGAGCTAGAAACACAAGCATTTAGCTAGGTATTATTGAACTGTTGGAGCGAGAAACACAAGCATTTAACTAGGTATTATTGAACTGTTGGAGCTAGAAACACAAGCATTTAGCTAGGTATTATTGAACTGTTGGAGCTAGAAACACAAGCATTTAACTAAGTATTATTGAACTGTTGGACCTAGAAACACAAGCATTTAACTAGGTATTATTGAACTGTTGGAGCTAGAAACACAAGCATTTAGCTAGGTATTATTGAACTGTTGGAGCTAGAAACACAAGCATTTAACTAGGTATTATTGAACTGTTGGAGCTAGAAACACAAGCATTTAGCTAGGTATTATTGAACTGTTGGAGCGAGAAACACAAGCATTTAACTAGGTATTATTGAACTGTTGGAGCGAGAAACACAAGCATTTAACTAGGTATTATTGAACTGTTGGAGCTAGAAACACAAGCATTTAGCTAGGTATTATTGAACTGTTGGAGCTAGAAACACAAGCATTTAACTAGGTATTATTGAACTGTTGGAGCTAGAAACACAAGCATTTAACTAGGTATTATTGAACTGTTGGAGCTAGAAACACAAGCATTTCACTAGGTATTATTGAACTGTTGGAGCGAGAAACACAAGCATTTAACTAGGTATTATTGAACTGTTGGAGCGAGAAACACAAGCATTTAACTAGGTATTATTGAACTGTTGGAGCTAGAAACACAAGCATTTAACTAGGTATTATTGAACTGTTGGAGCTAGAAACACAAGCATTTAACTAGGTATTATTGAACTGTTGGAGCTAGAAACACAAGCATTTAACTAGGTATTATTGAACTGTTGGAGCTAGAAACACAAGCATTTCACTAGGTATTATTGAACTGTTGGAGCGAGAAACACAAGCATTTAACTAGGTATTATTGAACTGTTGGAGCGAGAAACACAAGCATTTAACTAGGTATTATTGAACTGTTGGAGCTAGAAACACAAGCATTTAACTAGGTATTATTGAACTGTTGGAGCTAGAAACACAAGCATTTAACTAGGTATTATTGAACTGTTGGAGCGAGAAACACAAGCATTTAACTAGGTATTATTGAACTGTTGGAGCTAGAAACACAAGCATTTAGCTAGGTATTATTGAACTGTTGGAGCTAGAAACACAAGCATTTAACTAAGTATTATTGAACTGTTGGAGCTAGAAACACAAGCATTTAACTAAGTATTATTGAACTGTTGGACCTAGAAACACAAGCATTTAACTAGGTATTATTGAACTGTTGGAGCTAGAAACACAAGCATTTAGCTAGGTATTATTGAACTGTTGGAGCTAGAAACACAAGCATTTAACTAGGTATTATTGAACTGTTGGAGCTAGAAACACAAGCTTTTAGCTAGGTATTATTGAACTGTTGGAGCGAGAAACACAAGCATTTAACTAGGTATTATTGAACTGTTGGAGCGAGAAACACAAGCATTTAACTAGGTATTATTGAACTGTTGGAGCTAGAAACACAAGCATTTAGCTAGGTATTATTGAACTGTTGGAGCTAGAAACACAAGCATTTAACTAGGTATTATTGAACTGTTGGAGCTAGAAACACAAGCATTTAACTAGGTATTATTGAACTGTTGGAGCTAGAAACACAAGCATTTAACTAGGTATTATTGAACTGTTGGAGCGAGAAACACAAGCATTTAACTAGGTATTATTGAACTCTTGGAGCGAGAAACACAAGCATTTAACTAGGTATTATTGAACTGTTGGGAGCTAGAAACACAAGCATTTAGCTAGGTATTATTGAACTGTTGGAGCTAGAAACACAAGCATTTAGCTAGGTATTATTGAACTGTTGGAGCTAGAAACACAAGCATTTAGCTAGGTATTATTGAACTGTTGGAGCTAGAAACACAAGCATTTAACTAGGTATTATTGAACTGTTGGAGCTAGAAACACAAGCATTTAGCTAGGTATTATTGAACTGTTGGAGCTAGAAACACAAGCATTTAGCTAGGTATTATTGAACTGTTGGAGCTAGAAACACAAGCATTTAACTAGGTATTATTGAACTGTTGGAGCTAGAAACACAAGCATTTAACTAGGTATTATTGAACTGTTGGAGCGAGAAACACAAGCATTTAACTAGGTATTATTGAACTGTTGGAGCTAGAAACACAAGCATTTAGCTAGGTATTATTGAACTGTTGGAGCTAGAAACACAAGCATTTAACTAGGTATTATTGAACTGTTGGACCTAGAAACACAAGCATTTAACTAGGTATTATTGAACTGTTGGAGCTAGAAACACAAGCATTTAGCTAGGTATTATTGAACTGTTGGAGCTAGAAACACAAGCATTTAACTAGGTATTATTGAACTGTTGGAGCTAGAAACACAAGCATTTAGCTAGGTATTATTGAACTGTTGGAGCGAGAAACACAAGCATTTAACTAGGTATTATTGAACTGTTGGAGCGAGAAACACAAGAATTTAACTAGGTATTATTGAACTGTTGGAGCTAGAAACACAAGCATTTAGCTAGGTATTATTGAACTGTTGGAGCTAGAAACACAAGCATTTAACTAGGTATTATTGAACTGTTGGAGCTAGAAACACAAGCATTTAACTAGTTATTATTGAACTGTTGGAGCTAGAAACACAAGCATTTCACTAGGTATTATTGAACTGTTGGAGCTAGAAACACAAGCATTTAGCTAGGTATTATTGAACTGTTGGAGCTAGAAACACAAGCATTTAACTAGGTATTATTGAACTGTTGGAGCTAGAAACACAAGCATTTAACTAGGTATTATTGAACTGTTGGAGCTAGAAACACAAGCATTTAACTAGGTATTATTGAACTGTTGGAGCTAGAAACACAAGCATTTAACTAGGTATTATTGAACTGTTGGAGCTAGAAACACAAGCATTTAACTAGGTATTATTGAACTGTTGGAGCGAGAAACACAAGCATTTAACTAGGTATTATTGAACTGTTGGAGCGAGAAACACAAGCATTTAACTAGGTATTATTGAACTGTTGGAGCTAGAAACACAAGCATTTAGCTAGGTATTATTGAACTGTTGGAGCTAGAAACACAAGCATTTAGCTAGGTATTATTGAACTGTTGGAGCTAGAAACACAAGCATTTAGCTAGGTATTATTGAACTGTTGGAGCTAGAAACACAAGCATTTAGCTAGGTATTATTGAACTGTTGGAGCTAGAAACACAAGCATTTAGCTAGGTATTATTGAACTGTTGGAGCTAGAAACACAAGCATTTAACTAGGTATTATTGAACTGTTGGAGCTAGAAACACAAGCATTTAACTAGGTATTATTGAACTGTTGGAGCTAGAAACACAAGCATTTAGCTAGGTATTATTGAACTGTTGGAGCTAGAAACACAAGCATTTAACTAGGTATTATTGAACTGTTGGAGCTAGAAACACAAGCATTTAGCTAGGTATTATTGAACTGTTGGAGCTAGAAACACAAGCATTTAGCTAGGTATTATTGAACTGTTGGAGCTAGAAACACAAGCATTTAGCTAGGTATTATTGAACTGTTGGAGCTAGAAACACAAGCATTTAGCTAGGTATTATTGAACTGTTGGAGCTAGAAACACAAGCATTTAGCTAGGTATTATTGAACTGTTGGAGCTAGAAACACAAGCATTTAGCTAGGTATTATTGAACTGTTGGAGCTAGAAACACAAGCATTTAGCTAGGTATTATTGAACTGTTGGAGCTAGAAACACAAGCATTTAACTAGGTATTATTGAACTGTTGGAGCGAGAAACACAAGCATTTAACTAGGTATTATTGAACTGTTGGAGCTAGAAACACAAGCATTTAGCTAGGTATTATTAAACTGTTGGAGCTAGAAACACAAGCATTTAGCTAGGTATTATTGAACTGTTGGAGCTAGCAACACAAGCATTTAACTAGGTATTATTGAACTGTTGGAGCTAGAAACACAAGCATTTAACTAGGTATTATTGAACTGTTGGAGCTAGAAACACAAGCATTTAGCTAGGTATTATTGAACTGTTGGAGCTAGAAACACAAGCATTTAACTAGGTATTATTGAACTGTTGGAGCTAGAAACACAAGCATTTAACTAGGTATTATTGAACTGTTGGAGCTAGAAACACAAGCATTTAACTAGGTATTATTGAACTGTTGGAGCTAGAAACACAAGCATTTAACTAGGTATTATTGAACTGTTGGAGCGAGAAACACAAGCATTTAACTAGGTATTATTGAACTGTTGGAGCGAGAAACACAAGCATTTAACTAGGTATTATTGAACTGTTGGAGCTCGAAACACAAGCATTTAGCTAGGTATTATTGAACTGTTGGAGCTAGAAACACAAGCATTTAGCTAGGTATTATTGAACTGTTGGAGCTAGAAACACAAGCATTTAGCTAGGTATTATTGAACTGTTGGGGCTAGAAACACAAGCATTTAACTAGGTATTATTGAACTGTTGGAGCTAGAAACACAAGCATTTAGCTAGGTATTATTGAACTGTTGGAGCTAGAAACACAAGCATTTAACTAGGTATTATTGAACTGTTGGAGCTAGAAACACAAGCATTTAGCTAGGTATTATTGAACTGTTGGAGCTAGAAACACAAGCATTTAGCTAGGTATTATTGAACTGTTGGAGCTAGAAACACAAGCATTTAGCTAGGTATTATTGAACTGTTGGAGCTAGAAACACAAGCATTTAACTAGGTATTATTGAACTGTTGGACCTAGAAACACGAGCATTTAACTAGGTATTATTGAACTGTTGGAGCTAGAAACACAAGCATTTAACTAGGTATTATTGAACTGTTGGAGCTAGAAACACAAGCATTTAGCTAGGTATTATTGAACTGTTGGAGCTAGAAACACAAGCATTTAGCTAGGTATTATTGAACTGTTGGAGCTAGAAACACAAGCATTTAACTAGGTATTATTGAACTGTTGGACCTAGAAACACAAGCATTTAACTAGGTATTATTGAACTGTTGGAGCTAGAAACACAAGCATTTAGCTAGGTATTATTGAACTGTTGGAGCTAGAAACACAAGCATTTAACTAGGTATTATTGAACTGTTGGAGCGAGAAACACAAGCATTTAGCTAGGTATTATTGAACTGTTGGAGCGAGAAACACAAGCATTTAACTAGGTATTATTGAACTGTTGGAGCTAGAAACACAAGCATTTAGCTAGGTATTATTAAACTGTTGGAGCTAGAAACACAAGCATTTAACTAGGTATTATTGAACTGTTGGAGCGAGAAACACAAGCATTTAACTAGGTATTATTGAACTGTTGGAGCTAGAAACACAAGCATTTAGCTAGGTATTATTGAACTGTTGGAGCTAGAAACACAAGCATTTAGCTAGGTATTATTGAACTGTTGGAGCTAGAAACACAAGCATTTAGCTAGGTATTATTGAACTGTTGGAGCTAGAAACACAAGCATTTAGCTAGGTATTATTGAACTGTTGGAGCTAGAAACACAAGCATTTAGCTAGGTATTATTGAACTGTTGGGGCTAGAAACACAAGCATTTAACTAGGTATTATTGAACTGTTGGAGCTAGAAACACAAGCATTTAGCTAGGTATTATTGAACTGTTGGAGCTAGAAACACAAGCATTTAACTAGGTATTATTGAACTGTTGGAGCTAGAAACACAAGCATTTAGCTAGGTATTATTGAACTGTTGGAGCTAGAAACACAAGCATTTAGCTAGGTATTATTGAACTGTTGGAGCTAGAAACACAAGCATTTAGCTAGGTATTATTGAACTGTTGGAGCTAGAAACACAAGCATTTAACTAGGTATTATTGAACTGTTGGACCTAGAAACACAAGCATTTAACTAGGTATTATTGAACTGTTGGAGCTAGAAACACAAGCATTTAACTAGGTATTATTGAACTGTTGGAGCTAGAAACACAAGCATTTAGCTAGGTATTATTGAACTGTTGGAGCTAGAAACACAAGCATTTAACTAGGTATTATTGAACTGTTGGAGCGAGAAACACAAGCATTTAACTAGGTATTATTGAACTGTTGGAGCTAGAAACACAAGCATTTAGCTAGGTATTATTGAACTGTTGGAGCTAGAAACACAAGCATTTAACTAGGTATTATTGAACTGTTGGACCTAGAAACACAAGCATTTAACTAGGTATTATTGAACTGTTGGAGCTAGAAACACAAGCATTTAGCTAGGTATTATTGAACTGTTGGAGCTAGAAACACAAGCATTTAACTAGGTATTATTGAACTGTTGGAGCTAGAAACACAAGCATTTAGCTAGGTATTATTGAACTGTTGGAGCGAGAAACACAAGCATTTAACTAGGTATTATTGAACTGTTGGAGCGAGAAACACAAGCATTTAACTAGGTATTATTGAACTGTTGGAGCTAGAAACACAAGCATTTAGCTAGGTATTATTAAACTGTTGGAGCTAGAAACACAAGCATTTAACTAGGTATTATTGAACTGTTGGAGCTAGAAACACAAGCATTTAACTAGGTATTATTGAACTGTTGGAGCTAGAAACACAAGCATTTAACTAGGTATTATTGAACTGTTGGAGCTAGAAACACAAGCATTTAGCTAGGTATTATTGAACTGTTGGAGCTAGAAACACAAGCATTTAACTAGGTATTATTGAACTGTTGGAGCTAGAAACACAAGCATTTAACTAGGTATTATTGAACTGTTGGAGCTAGAAACACAAGCATTTAACTAGGTATTATTGAACTGTTGGAGCTAGAAACACAAGCATTTAACTAGGTATTATTGAACTGTTGGAGCGAGAAACACAAGCATTTAACTAGGTATTATTGAACTGTTGGAGCGAGAAACACAAGCATTTAACTAGGTATTATTGAACTGTTGGAGCTAGAAACACAAGCATTTAGCTAGGTATTATTGAACTGTTGGAGCTAGAAACACAAGCATTTAGCTAGGTATTATTGAACTGTTGGAGCTAGAAACACAAGCATTTAGCTAGGTATTATTGAACTGTTGGAGCTAGAAACACAAGCATTTAGCTAGGTATTATTGAACTGTTGGAGCTAGAAACACAAGCATTTAGCTAGGTATTATTGAACTGTTGGAGCTAGAAACACAAGCATTTAGCTAGGTATTATTGAACTGTTTGGGCTAGAAACACAAGCATTTAACTAGGTATTATTGAACTGTTGAAGCTAGAAACACAAGCATTTAGCTAGGTATTATTGAACTGTTGGAGCTAGAAACACAAGCATTTAACTAGGTATTATTGAACTGTTGGAGCTAGAAACACAAGCATTTAGCTAGGTATTATTGAACTGTTGGAGCTAGAAACACAAGCATTTAGCTAGGTATTATTGAACTGTTGGAGCTAGAAACACAAGCATTTAGCTAGGTATTATTGAACTGTTGGAGCTAGAAACACAAGCATTTAGCTAGGTATTATTGAACTGTTGGAGCTAGAAACACAAGCATTTAACTAGGTATTATTGAACTGTTGGAGCTAGAAACACAAGCATTCAGCTAGGTATTATTGAACTGTTGGAGCTAGAAACACAAGCATTTAACTAGGTATTATTGAACTGTTGGAGCTAGAAACACAAGCATTTAGCTAGGTATTATTGAACTGTTGGAGCAAGAAACACAAGCATTTAGCTAGGTGTGTGTGTGTGTGTGTGTGTGTGTGTGTGTGTGTGTGTGTGTGTGTGTGTGTGTGTGTGTGTGTGTGTGTGTGTGTGTGTGTGTACCTTATAGTTCCCAGTCTTCTCCTCATCTTTCTTGGTTGTCTTGGTGATTTTGGGACGAGTAGAGTTCTCTTTCTGTTCCTTCTGGAGCTTAGCATTCAACTCCTGGACAAACCTGGAAAAGTACAATACGTTATTACACAGTTCTACACAGTTCTACACAGTTCAACACAGTTCAACACAGTTCAACACAGTTCAACACAGCCAGTCAAAGCCTCTTTTACGATGGTATGTGTATGACCAGGTATGTGTGTGACCAGGTGTGTGTTACCAGGTGTGTGTTACCAGGTGTGTGTTACCAGGTGTGTGTTACGAGGTATGTGTATGACCAGGTATGTCAGTGACCAGGTATGTGAGTGACCAGGTATGTCAGTGACCAGGTATGTCAGTGACCAGGTGTTTGTTACCAGGTGTGTGTTACCAGGTGTGTGTTACCAGCTGTGTGTTACCAGGTGTGTGTTACCTGAGGTGGAAGCCATCATTAGTGAAGAGATGGTGCTGCAGCAGGTCAGAACAATGTGGCCTCCTGTCTGGATCCATCTGGAGACACCTCTGGTAGGAGAACAGAGAGGGAGAGAGAGAAAGAGAGAGAGAAAGAGGAGGTGGGGGGAGGGAGAGAGAGAGGGGGGGGGTTGGGGGAGGGAGAGAGAGAGAGGGAGAGGGGGGGGTGGGGGGGGAGAGGGAGAGGGAGAGAGAAAGAGGGTTCGGGGAGGGAGAGAGAGAGAGAAAGGGTTGGGGAGAGGCAGGGGGTGGGGGAGAGAGAGAGTGGGGGGGGTGGGGGAGACGGAGAGAGGGGTGTGTGTGTGTGTGTGTTTACCTGTGTGAGGTCTGTAGTGGTAGTGGACAGTTTAGGGTAACGTTGTTCTAAGGGCTCTGTCTCTGTCACCTCTGGTAGACTGACTCCTGAGAACATTGGGTTCTTATAGAACAACTCCTGGTGACGAGGGGTCAGGTTGCCTTGGTAACAAACAAAATAAACAAATATCAAAATTAATTAAAATATGAATGAATTAAACATTACTACGTCAAAATTAACTTATAAATCAATGTGTTGTTAGTTATAAAAGTCCAAGAAAATCAAGCAAGTGTGCATGTACTGTTTGTGTGTGTATGCCCATGTGTATGTGTGTGGTGTGCCCATTTGTGTGAGGTGTGTGTATATTTGTGTTTACATGCTGGTGTGTGTGTGTCTGGTAAAATCCTCACCGAAGCACCTGATGATGTGGTATAACTGGTCTATGTCAGAGTCTCCAGGAAACAGAGGTTCTCCTGTCAACATCTCTACGAAGAGACAGCCCGCTGCCCACACATCTACCGCCCTACACACACACAGGAGTATTAGACAAACAACAGTGGAGTGTCTCTCTCTCTCTCTCTCTCTCTCTCTCTCTCTCTCTCTCTCTCTCTCTCTCTCTCTCTCTCTCTCTCTCTCTCTCTCTCTCTCTCTCTCTCTCTCTCTCTCTCTCTCTCTCTCTCTCTCTCTCTCTCTCTCTCTCTCTCTCTCTCTCTCTCTCTCTCTCTCTCTCTCCTCTCTCTCCTCTCTCTCCTCTCTCTCCTCTCTCTCGCGTTTGTTGAGTGAGCGTGGAGAGCGTGTGGTAAGTTTGAGTGAGTTTTCTGCCCGCTGTGGCAACTTTTTCTTGGTTGAATATCGCTATTTTTGATGTTTAATCTGTATTGAGTAGATAAAACAAAGGAGTGTTTTTTTTGGCCATTGGTTACCAGTGTATCGCCGAGGGCATGGCGGCCCAAGGTGTTGACTCACTCGGTTCATTAACGCGGCGCCACAGGGTTAAAGTAGTGGCCGCTGCAAGTGTGGAAGATTGTATCTTAGCTATCGGAGAGGTTGTTGGACATAAGAGCATTCTAGCAGCGTCAAGGATGAGCAATGCGGTTGTTTGTTTTTTTAACACATTATTGTGCCAATAATGTTGTGGAAAGAGGAAAAGTTATCCTGTCAAACATCCCACCTTTTATCAAAGATGAAGCTCTGGTTAAAGAATTGTCACGTTTCGGAAAGTTAGTTGCTCCTGTGAAAAAGATCGGGTTCGGGAGTAAATCGGAATCGATCAAACATGTGGTATCTTTTAGGAGATTCACTTATATGATTTTGAGTGAGAACAGAACAGAACTGAATTTAAATCTGAAATTCAGAGTTGATGATTTTGACTATACGGTCTATGTATCCACTGATATAATGAAGTGTTTCGGATGTGGTCCGAAAATGGGGGTACACGCACAAGGCAAGACACGATAGATGAGAGGGTGGTGCAAGACGTGGAAAGCGCTGCTGGAACATCTGTGCCACTACCTGTGAATTCAGCACAGAGTGTCAAGGGCACAACTAACAAAGTGCCTTGTGAACAAACAGTTGAAACTGTTCAAACCATGATTGAAATCATGAAAGATAATGTATTGACTGATAAAGATCAAACAGAGTTGAATGTGAGCTTGCTTAAAGAATCTGCTGTGATAGAAGAATTGATGGACACACAGAACAGTTCAATGGCCTGTTTGGCTGATATAGAGTCTTTATCAGACAATGTTAATTTGTGTGAAGTAGACATGGATCAAGCTGTCTTCAAAACTCCTCTAAAAAGGAAAAAGAAAGACAGAGAAGAAGAATCAAAACAAGCAAGAAAAGAACAGAAGAATGATACAGATAATATTGAAAGTGAAAGTGAATTGTCTGATTCTAGTGCTTCAAGTTGCTCACAAAGTGAATGGATATGTAATGATTACAGTGCTGAAGAAATTAAGAAGTTTTTAAAAGTGACAAAAAATCAGAGAGGAGTTCAGGTTGCTGATTTTTTCCCAGACCTGAAACGGTTTGCAGAAAGCACTAAGAATCTAATGAGTGAAGATTGCTTTCTGGATAAAGAAGTATATCGACTGAAAAAATGTGTTTAAAAAATCCCAAATCAGCTGAATAAGAATGATGACAAAGTGGCATAACTCTTTTATCTTGAGTGGCTGTGTGTTTCTGTATGGCTTAATTTTTTTTGTTTCCTTTTTTTCTTTACACATGGCAGATATCCGTATAGCATCTTTAAATGTGAACGGAGCCAGAGATGATGTAAAGAGACACAGTGATGATACAAATCTTACAGATTGGACAAAAGAATGGAATGGTCATATATTTCTAAGTCATAAAACTTCACGTAGTGGAGGAGTTGCCATCTTGTTTGCAAAGAATTTTACTCCATGCTCTTTTAAGATGGAGGAAATAGTGAAGGGTAGACTTCTAAAAATTCAAGCCCTTTTTGAAAAATATGTTCTGGTTTTTATTTGTGTATATGCCCCCACTTTACCAATAGAGAGAGTGGCTTTTTTTAGATATTTTATGCTCAACTCTAGACAAATGCAATAGCGAAGAATATTTATTTCTTGGTGGAGATTTTAATTGTGTTGAGCAAAATATTGATCGCAACCATATAGAACCACATATGCCTTCTCGCAAGCGGCTTTGTGAAATAATTGAAAGAAATGACCTATGTGATGTCTGGAGAAGTCTAAATGGAAATTTAAGGCAATATACATGGGCTCATGTCCATGAAAATCTATTGTCTTTAGCAAGACTAGATAGATTTTATAGTTTCAATCACCATCACAGTGTTTTTAAGAGTTGTATAATAAATCCAGTTGGTTTTTCAGACCACAGTTTAGTTATTTGCAGTGTTTTCTTCAATTCTGTCTCACCAAGGAGTGCATATTGGCACTTTAACACTGCTCTGATAAATTATGCTTTTTTTAAAGAGACCTTTGCATTTTTTGGGGAAAATTTTGGCAAGACTCAAATCAAGGTTTTTTGTCAACAGTATACTCAAAATATCACAGAGGAGACAGTTAAGTCTATAAGAGCTTTAGAAACTGAAATTTTGAATTTTCAAGATATGGCACAATTAAGTGGAAATCAAGCATATATCGATTCTCTTTTTTTAAAGAAAACTGCTTTATCTGACCTACAAGTGATGAAGGCACAGGGGGCACTGGTCAGATCGCGTTTTAAAACCGTAGAACAGATGGATGTACCGTCAAAATATTTTTTCGGTTTAGAAAAAAAGAATGGCCAGAAACGTTTTATCCATTCGTTACTTTCTGAGTCTGGATCTTTGTTGTCAGACTCTAAGGAAATAAGAGAAAGAGCAGTCAGTTTTTATGAAAAACTTTACAAGTCTGAATATAAAGAAGATAAAGACCTAGAGAAGGCTTTTTTTGGAAAATTACCAAAAATTTCAAAAAAAGCGAATATAACACTTTCAAAGCCTATTGGCTTGGAAGAATTGTTTAAAGCTCTTCAAGGCATGGATAATGGTAAAGTTCCTGGGATGGATGGAATCCCGGTTGAGTTTAACAAAAGTTTTTGGTCTGTTATCGGAGAAGATTTGTTAGTAGTTCTTAATGACAGTTTAACCAAAGGATTATTGCCAATAAGTTGTAGAAGAGCGGTGTTGACCCTTTTGCCTAAGACAGGTAATTTAAGTGATATAAAAAATTGGAGGCCCGTGTCCTTATTGTGTTGTGATTATAAACTGTTATCTAAAGTACTAGCTTCCCGTTTGGGTGAAGTTTTAGATGATTTTGTGTGCCTGGTAGGTCAATTTTTGATAACATTCATTTAATTAGAGATTTGTTTGACGTATCTAAAATGTTTGGTCTTGACATAGGCTTGATTTCCTTAGATCAAGAAAAAGCCTTTGATCGTGTAGAACACAATTATTTGTGGAAGACTCTTCAGGCTTTTGGTTTTAATTCTGAAATTTTAGCTTACGTTAAAGTCTTATATTGTGATATTGAGAGTATTCTGAAGATTAATGGTGGCTTATGTGCTCCTTTTAAAGTGTGTCGTGGGGTAAGACAAGGTTGTTCACTGTCAGGGTTATTATATACCCTCGCGATAGAACCACTTTTAAGTGTTTTAAGGAGAGTTCTAGAAGGAGTGCCTCTACAACATTGTAAGACGACTTTGTGTCTGTCTGCGTGTGCAGATGATGTCATGGTAATGAGTAATAAACAAAATGATATAGATTTATTACTAAAGACATTAAAAGATTTTGGATTAATTTCTTCTGCAAGAATTAATTGGAATAAAAGTGAGGCAGTTTTAACGGGAGAGTGGAAAAGTAGAGTACCACCAAATCTTCCAGATGGTTTATGTTGGACAAGAGATGGTTTGAGATATTTGGGAGTATATTTAGGTAATGAAACAATAGCTCAAAAAAACTGGATTGGAACTGTTGAAAAGCTTAAGTGCCGACTTGAAAAATGGAAATGGCTTGTACCAAATTTATCATACAGAGGACGTACTTTGGTGATTAATAATTTGGTGGCTTCCTCTTTGTGGCACCGGATGGCCTGCATTGACCCACCGGCTTATTTACTTGGAAAAATCCAGTCTGTTTTATTGGACTTTTTTTGGGACAAGTTACACTGGATACCGCACAACATCTTGTATTTAAAAAAAGAAGAAGGGGGTCAAGGACTTATACATGTACAAAGCAGGACTGCGGCCTTTCGGCTACAATTCATACAACGCTTGCTTACCAGCTCAGAGAACTTGGCTTGGAAGTCAGTGGCCTGTGCTATACTTAAATCCATTGATGAACTCTGTTTAAGTAAACATTTATTTTTGATGGATCCAAAAAGAATCAACACATCGAAGCTTCCTGTTTTTTATAGAAATCTGTTTAAAATATGGGACCTTTTTAAAGTGAAAAGAACTGAGAGTACAGATTCTCTTTTTCGGTTACTGGAAGAACCCATGATTTATGGTGCTCGTCTGGATATTTCAGATACATGTGGACTATTAAATGGTGTTTTTATTAAATCAAAGATCATAACACTGAGGCGTTTAATTAATGTGACTGGACCCTGTTTTAAAAATGTGGAAAATGTGGCTGCCTCATTAGGTATTAAATCAGTTCGAATTGTTGAAACATTTCTTCAGATTTTGCAATCTGTATTCACAGTAAAAGAGTTGAACATGCTTGAAAATTGTTTTGCTAAGAAACTTGTGCCTAGTGATAAAGATGCCTTTCCAAAGTGTTTTTTATCCCCAAATATAGGGGAATACATGATACATTTTTTTTGGGAAAATGTATCAGATATGGATTTATATGAAGTTAGGGGAAAAGTTTTTTTACAATGCTTGTGTAAAAGTTTTCAACAAAAAAGGTTTACATGAAAGAGTTGATTCACCTTGGCGCACCATTTTTGAAGTTGATGAAGATGTAAAACCAGAGTGGAGGGCATTTTACAAGCCACCATTAACAAATAGAATTGGAGACTTACAGTGGAGAATTATACATGGTATAATTGCTGTTAATTCTTTTATTTAATAATAGACTTCTATTAGTCAAAAGTGCCCTTTTTGTTCTCAAAGAGAAACTGTTTTTCATGTGTTTATGTCCTGCTCAAGACTTAAGCCTTTATTTGACTTGTTGAAGGATATTTTCATTTGTTTTGATGAAAAATTTACTGTACCAGTTTTTATTTTGGGTTTTAAATATACCCGAAGAAGACAATATGAATGCCAATTGATACATTTTATTGTAGGCAAAGCAAAAATGGCAATATATGTTAGCAGAAAGAAAAAAATTGAACAAAAAGGTGATTATAATGTTGTAATGATGTTTGCAGCTATGATTAAATCTAGACTGCTAATTGATTTGTATTTTTATAAAGCTACTAACTGTTTAGAAGTGTTTGAAAATATATGGTGTCATAGAGGGGCATTGTGTTGTGTTATGGACAATATATGGTGTCATAGAGGGGCATTGTGTTGTGTTATGGACAATATATGGTGTCATAGAGGAGCATTGTGTTGTGTTATGGACAATATATGGTGTCATAGAGGGGCATTGTGTTCTGTTATGGACAATATATGGTGTCATAGAGGAGCATTGTGTTCTGTTATGGACAATATATGGTGTCACCTGGACAACAATAACCAAGGATCACAACCATTGAACAATAACAATATAGAGGAGATGTGCAGGTTGGTTGGTCTGTCAACACTGTCCCTCATCTTATGGCAGGCAGCAATGTAGTGGTCTGTCAACACTGTCCCTCATCTAATAACAGACAGCAATGTAGTGGTCTGTCAGACACTGTCCCTCATCTAATAACAGACAGCAATGTAGTGGTCTGTCAGACACTGTCCCTCATCTAATAACAGACAGCAATGTAGTGCTCTGTCAGACACTGTCCCTCATCTAATAACAGACAGCAATGTAGTGGTCTGTCAACACTGTCCCTCATCTTATGGCAGGCAGCAATGTAGTGGTCTGTCAACACTGTCCCTCATCTAATAACAGACAGCAATGTAGTGGTCTGTCAGACACTGTCCCTCATCTAATAACAGACAGCAATGTAGTGGTCTGTCAGACACTGTCCCTCATCTAATAACAGACAGCAATGTAGTGGTCTGTCAGACACTGTCCCTCATCTAATAACAGACAGCAATGTAGACAGCCTTTCCTCTACAGGGAGTCAGGTTTTCCTGTGTCTACCCTTCTCAATAGCAAGGCTGTGCTCACTGAGCCTGTACTTTATCAAGGTTTTTCTAAGGTTTTGATCAGTAACCATGGTCATATAGTTTGCCATGGAGTACTGTTGATTTAGGGCCAGAGAGCACTTTGCTTTGTTCTTGTGCTTGTGTTTCCCAATAAGCAATGCAGTTTTGTTTTGATTGTTTTGTTATTAGTTTTGATCTGATTGATTGGATGTTCTGGTCCTGAGGCTTCAGTGTGTTAGTGGAACAAGTCTCTCGCTCTCTCTCTCTCTCTCTCTCTCTCTCTCTCCCCATCCCTCCCTATCTCTCATCCTGGTTCTGTGTGTCCGTACTTACTTGCCGTACTTGGTGTCCCCCACCAGTAGTTCTGGGGCCCTGTACCAGCGTGTTGCTACGTAGTCTGTGTAATTTTCTCCTGGTGCAGCCATTGTCCTGGCGAACCCGAAGTCACACAGCTTGACCACCCCACCCTGAGATACCAGGATGTTCTCTGGCTTGATGTCCCTATGGATGATCTGGAGAAATATATATGAAACATGTAGGAAAGATATAGGAAACATATAGGAAATACAGTCGTATGAAAAAGTTTGGGCACCCCTGACAATTTCCATGATTTCCATTTATAAATAATTGGGTGTTTGGATCAGCAATTTCATTTTGATCTTTCAAATAACTGATGGACACAGTAATATTTCAGTAGTGAAATGAGGTTTATTGGATTAACAGAAAATGTGCAATATGCATCAAAACTAAATTAGACAGGTGCATAAATTTGGGCCCCAACAGAAAAATCACATCAATATTTAGTAGAGCCTCCTTTTGCTAAAATAACAGCCTCTAGACGCTTCCTATAGCCTCTAATGAGTGTCTGGATTCTGGATGAAGGTATTTTGGACCATTCCTCCTTACAAAACATCTCCAGTTCAGTTAGGTTTGATGGTTGCCGAGCATGGACAGCCCGCTTCAAATCATCCCACAGATTCTCAATGATATTCAGGTCTGGGGACTGGGATGGCCATTCCAGAACATTGTACTTGTTCCTCTGCATAAATGCCCGGGTAGATTTTGAGCAGTGTTTTGGGTCATTGTCTTGTTGAAATATCCAGCCCCGGCGTAACTTCAACTTTGTGACTGATTCTTCAACATTATTCCCAAGAATCTGCTGATATTGAGTGGAATCCATGCGACCCTCAACTTTAACAAGATTCCCAGTACCGGCACTGGCCACACAGCCCCACAGCATGATGGAACCCCCACCAAATTTTACTGTGGGTAGCAAGTGTTTTTCTTGGAATGCTGAGTTCTTTTTTTTTTGCCGCCATGCATAACGCCCCTTGTTATGACCAAATAACTCAATCTTTGTTTCATCAGTCCACAGCACCTTATTCCAAAATTAAGCTGGCTATGTGCGTTTGCATACCTCAAGCGACTCTGTTTGTGGCGTGTGTGCAGAAAAGGCTTCTTCCGCATCACTCTCCCATACAGCTTCTCCTTGTGCAAAGTGCCCTGAATTGTTGAACGATGCACAGTGACACCATCTGCAGCAAGATTATGTTGTAGGTCTTTGGAGGTGGTCTGTGGGCTGTTTTTGACCGTTCTCACAATCCTTCGCCTTTGCCTCTCCGATATTTTACTTGGCCTGCCACTTCTGGCCTTAACAAGAACTGTGCCTGTGGTCTTCCATTTCCTCAATATGTTCCTCACAGTGGACACTGACAGCTTACATCTCTGCGATAGCTTTTTGTAGCCTTCCCCTAAACCATAATGTTGAATAATCTTTGTTTTCAGGTCATTTGAGAGTTGTTTTGAGGCCCCCATGTTGCCACTCTTCAGAGGAGAGTCAAAGAGAACAACAACTTGCAATTGGCCACCTTAAATACCCTTTCTCATGATTGGATGCACTTGTCTATGAAGTTCAAGGCTTAATGAGCTCACCAAACCAATTGTGTGTTCCAATTAATCAGTGCTAAGTAGTTACAGGTATTCAAATCAACAGAATGACAAGGGTGCACAGATTTTTGCATAGCCTATTTTTCACATCTGATTTAATTTCATACAACTTAATATTGCTACACTAAAAATCTTTGTCTGGACAAAACCCCAGTACTCAGCTTTTATTAGAAATGAATGGCATGCCACTGTGATCATTTTCTGTGACGACAGAGTAAATTATTATGCAGCCTTAGGGGGGGGCCCAAACTTTTTCATACGACTGTATATAGGAAACATACAGGAAACATATATAGGAAATATATAGGAAACATAGGAAACTAAACAAAATTATCAACGCAACATGGAACAATTTCAAAGATTTTACTGAGTTACAGTTCATATGAGGAAATCAGTCAACTGAAATAAATTCATTAGGTCCTAATGTATGGGTTTCACATGGCTGGGAATACAGATATGCATCTGTTGGTCACAGATACCTTGAATCAGAAAACCAATCAGTAACTGGTGTGACCACAGTTTGCCTCATGCATCGTGTCACATCTCCTTCACATAGAGTTGATCAGGCTGTTGATTGTGGCCTGTGGAATGTCCCACTCCTCTTCAATGGCTGTGCGAAGTTGCCGGGAACTGGAACACACTGTCGTACACGTCGATCCAGAGCATCCCAAACATGCTAATTGGGTGACATGTCTGGTGAGAATGCAGGCCATGGAAGAACTGGGCCATTTTCAGCTTCCAGTAATTGTGTACAGATCCTTGAGACATGGGGCCGTGCATTATCATGCTGAAACATGAGGTGATGGCGGCGGATGAACGGCACGACAATGGGCCTCAGGATCTCATCACGGTATCTTTGAGCATTCAAATAGACATCAATTTCTTATGCCTGCCCATACTTTAACCTCACCGCCACCATTGGGCACTTTGTTCATAACGTTGATATCAGCAAACCGCTCGCCCACACGACGCCATACACGCTTTCTGCTGTCTGCCCGGGGTTGAACCGTGAAGAGCACACTAATCCAGCGTGCCAGTGAGCATTTGCCCACTGCAGTCAGTTACGACGCCAAACTGCAGTCAGGTCAAGACCCTGGTGAGGACAACGAGCACGCAGATGGGCTTCCCTGAGACGTTTTGTGTGGAAATTCTTTGATTTAAATTCTCTCTCTCTCTCTCTCATGATCCCGTGGGTTGTGAGGCCGGTTGGACGCACTGCCAAATTCTCTAAAACAACATTGGAGGCGGCTTATGGTAGAGAAATTAATATTAAATTATCTGGCAACAGCTCTGGTGGACATTCCTGCAGTCAGCATAACAACAGCTCTGGTGGACATTCCTGCAGTCAGCATAACAACAGCTCTGGTGGACATTCCTGCAGTCAGCATAACAACAGCTCTGGTGGACATTCCTGCAGTCAGCATAACAACAGCTCTGGTGGACATTCCTGCAGTCAGCATAACAACAGCTCTGGTGGACATTCCTGCAGTCAGCATAACAACAGCTCTGGTGGACATTCCTGCAGTCAACATGACAACAGCTCTGGTGGACATTCCTGCAGTCAGCATGACAACAGCTCTGGTGGACATTCCTGCAGTCAACATGCCAAATGAGACATCTGTGGCATTGTGTTGTGTGACAAAACTGCACATTTTAGAGTGGACTTATATTGTCCCCAGCACAAGGTGCACCTGTGTAATGTTCATGCTGTTTCTTCTTGATATGTCACACCTGTCAGGTGGAGAAATGCTCACTAACAGGGATGGAAACCAATTTGAGAGAAATAAGCTTTTTGTGCGTATGGAACATTTCTGGGATCTTTTATTTCAGCTCATGAAACAACTTTACATGTTGCGTTTATATTTTTTGTTCAGTATACATCAAACCAAAGACACACAGATTGACCTTCCCACCCTGAGATACCAGGATGTTCTCTGGCTTGATGTCCCTATCTGGAACATATTGGAAACATATAGGAAATGCAGTGCATTCGGATTCAGACCCCTTGACTTTTTCCAGATTTTGTTACGTTAATAGTTGTTTTCCCTCATCAATCTACACACAACACCCCATAATGACCCAATACCCCATAATGACCCAATACCAGATAGATAGATAGATAGATAGATAGATAGATAGATAGATAGATAGATAGATAGATAGATAGATAGATAGATAGATAGATAGATAGATAGATAGATAGATAGATAGATAGATAGATAGATAGATAGATAGATAGATAGATAGATAGATAGATAGATAGATAGATAGATAGATAGATAGATAGATAGATAGATAGATAGATAGATAGATAGATAGATAGATAGATAGATAGATAGATAGATAGATACTTTATTTATCCCCCGGGGGGGAAATTTCATTTTTTTTTTAGATAGATAGGAAATGACCCAATACCCCATAATGACACAATACCCCATAATGACCCAATACCCAATAATGACCCCATAATGACAGAATACCCCATAATGACCCCATAATGACCCCATACCCCATAATGACCCAATACCCCATAATGACACAATACCCCATAATGACACAATACCTCCCTGACCAAGGTCCTTCTCCCCCGATTGATCAGTTTGGCTGGGCGGCCAGCTCTAGGAAGAGTCTTGGTGGCTCCAAACTTCTTCCATTTAAGAATGATGGAGGCCACTGTGTTCTTGGGGACCTTCAATGCTGCAGAAATGTTTTGGTACCATTCCCCAGCCTCGCAAACAATTCCTTTGACCTCGTGGCTTGGTTTTTTCTCTGACATGCACTTTCATCTGTGGGACCTTATATAGACAGGTGTGTGCCTTTCCAAATCATGTCCAATCAGTTGAATTTATCACAGGTGGACTCCAATCAAGTTGAGGAAACATCTCAAGGATGATCAATGGAAACAGGATGCACCTGAGATCAATTTCGAGTCTCATAGCAACGGGTCTGAATACTTATGTAAATAAGGTATCTGTTTTTTATTTTTAATACATTTGCAAAAATGTATAAAACCTCCACCTTGTGGAGTGTGGAAATGTGGAAAAAGTCAAGGTGTCTGAATAATTTCCGAATGCACTGTATACATTCATATATACATTAGTTTGGCTTCCATTTGTTTGATACCGTTCCATAGATTCCATTCCAGCCATTACAATGAAACCGTCCTCCTATTACTCCCCCTACCAGCCTCCTCTGACACACACACACACTCACATTGTGTTGGTGGCAGAAGGAGATAGCCTGTAGTATCTGGTAGATGTATCTTCTGAGTCGGCTATAGTCTAGTCCCGTTGGACTCTGTTCTAGGTCATCTAGCACCGTGCGTTCTACAAACTCAAACACCAGGTACCAGCGACGCCTCCTCTTCCACACCTCCAGCAGGTTGACAAGGTTCTCATGGCGCAGTTGCTGGAGAGGGGGAACAAATAATGGATTGATTGATTGATTGAATATGCATTTGTATATGTCAGGAATGGGCAACTTTGATGTAGTGGGGGGTCACAAAAAACCCGAACTCATCATGAGGGGCCACAGCGGTCTGTGATAGAATGGCGCTGGAGCGGATGGCTCCTGAACTATTTATTTTGTGTGGTTTTTTTTAGCTAATCCTAACATCATGTTTTGGCCATCATGTCCGAAAACAGCTTGTGGACATCAAAACAGCAATCCCTAAACTTGATTTGGTTAAATTAACTGTACAGGTAAATGACAGGAAGAGATACTTAAATAGCTAAATGTGTGTATGATATAATTTGGGGTACTAATAGTAATTCCCTTAAAATACAGTCCTTAGTGCAGGGTTTAATTACAGATAACTGCACGTATTGCACATTCGATATACTAAAAGCAATGAGAAAAGATACAACTGACAGGATACTAATATGCATTCCTGAGTGAATGACTACGTAAGTTCAGTCCAAGAATTACTTGCAATATTGCACGTGATATGATAAACAACTGTACATGAATATGTATATACAGACGAATGAATAAATAAGTCCTGAGTGAATGAGTGATTACAGACCAGAGTTACTCACGGATGGATGCATAATTGTTAAACTAGGTCCTAACACCCCAACAGTTCCAGGTCTATGTTGCCGACGGCACGGCACCCCGGTGAGGCATTATATAGTCTAATAGCCGCCGGCAGGAAGGTGGATAAGTCGCCTTTACCCTCCGTTCTATTGGTGAACAAACTGGATGAGGTCATTCGAGATTATCCTATCAACGTGATCTGAACAACTGTAATATGCTCTCCAAATGGACGTTAGCTGTGAGGGGCGAGATGCTCATGCATTGACTTTTGTTCGCTACATGTCGGGGGATGTTATTCACGAGGACATATTGTTCTGTCACAATTCCCGAGCAGGAAGCGGCAGGTAATGTTTATTTTTTTGAATTATTTAACCTTTATTTAACTATTTAACTCATTCAGTTAAGAATAAATTCTTTTTTATTGTTTTTCTTGTTTTGTTTTTTGGGGGGGTTTTTAAAGAACACGGACGATACTCGGCCAATTGTGCATTGCCCTATGTGAATTCCCATCCAGGGCCGGATTGTGATACAGCCTGGAATCTAACCAGGGTCTGTAGTGACGCCTCTAGCACTGAGATGCAGTGCCTTAGACCACTGCGCCACTTGGGAGCCCCTGTTCAGTGTGATGCGTGGCTATATTGATGAAAAACAGATTCCATGGGATCGAATGGTGGGCTTTCTTTAGCTCTATGGCGGCAAAAAAGCAACTGGCGACAAGAGCTGAGCACAGAACTCTGAGATTGTAAACTACATCAAACCACATCCACTGCACACATGCCTGTTCGCTAAACTATGTGGAGATAAAGGGATCAGACCATGACAATGTTCTATTTCACACTGAGGCTTGGTGGTTAGAGGGGAGTGTTGGAAATGTTTTTTTAATTGAGAGAGGAACTGTTGTTGCAATGGATGTAAATAACAGACTTTCCTCGTCTGCATTAAAAACAAATATCGATCCAGGTTGGATGTGACATGAGAGATGAAGTGCGCACTGTTGACCACGCCCCCTGCCATTGAGAAGCTCTGACGCGACATGCATCAAGCAAACCCATCTCAGAAATTATGTCAGACTAATTTGCAATTCACCGTCATAGTATGTGATGGTGAGCTGAGAATACAATCAGAAATACTGTTAGATGTTCTTCAATTGAAAAAGTTAACATTGACTGTTAATTACATTTTTACATGGTTGGGGTCGAGATAATTTTCAGGTTTCAAAATGGGGTCGTGGGCAAAAAAAGTGTGAGAACCTATGCCATAAGCAAACAAGAAAATGCTCACCCAGATGCCGCACTCCTAGCGGCCGGGGATTTTAATACAGGGAAATCTGACCATAACTACATCCTTTTAATTCCTGTTTACAAGCAAATAATCTAACAGGAATTACCAGTGATGCCGATGCCTGGAGGGTAGGAGCGTTGGGTCAGTAACCAAAAGGTTGCTGGATTGAATCCCCGAGCTGACAAGGTTCAAATCTGTCATTCTGCCCCTGAATAAGGCAGTAAACCCACAGTTCTCCGAGCGCAGAAGACGTGGATGTTGACTAAGGCAGCCCTCCGCTCCTCTCTGATTCAGAGGTTGGGTTAAATGCTGAAGACACATTTCAGTTGAATGCATTCAGTTGTACAACTGACTAGTTTCCCCCCCTTTCTCAATACGGAAGTGGTCTGGTGAAGCAGACGCTAAACTACAGGACTGTTTTAAACAGACTGGAATATGTTCTGGGATGCATCTGATGGTATTGAGGAGTTTACCACATCAGTCACCAGCTTCATCAATCACCAGCTTCATCAATCACCAGCTTCATTAATCACCAGCTTCATTAACAAGTGCATTGATGACGTAGTCCACACAGTGACCCTACGTACAGTGGGGAGAACAAGTATTTGATACACTGCCGATTTTGCAGGTTTTCCTACTTACAACGCATGTAGAGGTCTGTAATTTTTATCATAGGTACACTTCAACTGTGAGAGATGGAATCTAAAACAAAAATACAGAAAATCACATTGTATGATTTTTAAATAATTAATTTGCATTTTATTGCATGACATAAGTATTTGATCACCTACCAACCAGTAAGAATTCCGGCTCTCACAGACCTGTTAGTTTTTCTTTAAGAAGCCCTCCTGTTCTCCACTCATTACCTGTATTAACTGCACCGGTTTGAACTCGTTACCTGTATAAAAGACACCTGTCCACACACTCAATCAAACAGACTCCAACCTCTCCACAATGGCCAAGACCAGAGAGCTGTGTAAGGACATCAGGGATAAAATTGTAGACCTGCACAAGGCTGGGATGGGCTACAGGACAATAGGCAAGCAGCTTGGTGAGAAGGCAACAACTGTAGGCGCAATTATTAGAAAATGGAAGAAGTTCAAGATGACGGTCAATCTCCCTTGGTCTGGGGCACCATGCAATATCTCACCTCGTGGGGGATCAATGATCATGACGAAGGTGAGGGATCAGCCCAGAACTACACGGCAGGACCTGGTCAATAACCTGAAGAGAGCTGGGACCACAGTCTCAAAGAAAACCATTAGTAACACACTACGCCGTCATGGATTAAAATCCTGCAGCGCACGCAAGGTCCCCTTGCTCAAGCCAGGCCCGTCTGAAGTTTGCCAATGACCATCTGGATGATCCAAAGGAGGAATGGGAGAAGGTCATGTGGTCTGATGAGACAAAAATAGAGCTTTTTGGTCTAAACTCCACTCGCCGTGTTTGGAGAAAGAAGAAGGATGAGTAGAACCCCAAGAACACCATCCCAACCGTGAAGCATAGATGTGGAAACATCATTCTTTGGGGATGCTTTTCTGCAAAGGGGTCGTCCTGATGATGCACCGTATTGAGGGGAGGATGGATGGGGCCATGTATCGCGAGATCTTGGCCAACAACCTCCTTCCCTCAGTAAGAGCATTGAAGATGGGTCGTAGCTGGGTCTTCCAGCATGACAACGACCCGAAACACACAGCCAGGGCAACTAAGGAGTGGCTCCGTAAGAAGCATCTCAAGGTCCTGGAGTGGCCTAGCCAGTCTCCAGACCTGAACCCAATAGAAAATCTTTGGAGGGAGCTGAAAGTCCGTTTTGCCCAGCGACAGACCCGAAACCTGAAGGATCTGGAGAAGGTCTGTATGGAGGAGTGGGCCAAAATCCCTGCTGCAGTGTGTGCAAAGCTGGTCAAGAACTACAGGAAACGTATGATCTCTGTAATTGCAAACAAAGGTTTCTGTACCAAATATTAAGTTCTGCTTTTCTGATGTATCAAATACTTATGTCATGCAATAAAATGCAAATTAATTACTTAAAAATCATACAATGTGATTTTCTGGATTTTTGTTTTAGATTTTGTCACTCACAGTTGAAGAGTACCTATGATAAAAATTACAGACTTCTACATGCTTTGTAAGTGGGAAAACCTGCAAAATCAGCAGTGTATCAAATACTTGTTCTCCCCACTGTACATATCTTAACCAAAAGCCATGGATTACAGGCAAGACCCACACTGAGCTAAAGGCTTGAGCTGATGCTTTCAAGGAGCGGGACTCAAATCCGGACACTTATAAGAAATCCTGCTACGCCCTCAGACCAACCATCAAACAAGCAAAGAGTCAACACAGGACTAAGACTGAATTCTACGACACTGGCTCCGACGCTCGTAGGATGTGGCAGGGCTTGCAAATTATCCCGGATTTCAAAGGGAAACCCAGCCGCGAGCTGCCTAGTGACGCAAGCCTACCAGAAGAGCTAAATGCCTTGTATGCTTGCTTCGAGGCAAGCAACACTGAGCCATGCATGAGAACACCAGCTGTTCCGGACGACTGTGTGATCACGCTTTCCGTAGCCGATGTGAGTAAGACCTTTAAACAGGTTAACATTCACAAGGTTGCAAGGCCAGATGGAATGCCAGGACGTGTACTCAGAGCATGCGCTGACCAGCTAGAAAGTGTCTTCACTGACATTTTCAACTTCTCCCTGAACCAGTCTGTAATACCCACATGTTTTAAGCAGACCGCCATAGTCCCTGTGCCCAAGAACACAAAGGTAATCTGTCTAAATGACTATTGCCCCGTAGCCTTGAAATGCTTGGACAGGCTGGTCATGGCTCACATCAACACCATCCTCCCAGACACCCTGGACCCACTCCAATTCGCATACCGCCCCAACAGATCCATAGATGATGGAATCTCTATTGCACTCCACACTGCCCTTTCCCACCTGAACAAAAGGAATACCTATGTGAGAATGCTGTTCATTGACTACAGCTCAGCATTCAACATCACTAAGCTCAGGACCCCTCTGAAAGTGGATCATGGACTTCCTGACGGGCCTCCCCAGGTGGTGAGCGTAAGCAGCAACACATCCGCCACGCTGACCCTCAACACGTCACCCCCTCAGGGGTGCGTGCTTAGCCCCCTCCTGTACTCCCTGTTTACCCACGACTGCGTGTCCGCACATGACTCCAATACCATAATTACATTTTCTGAAGACAACGGTGGTAGACCTGATCACTGACGATGATGAGGCAGCTTACAGGGAGGAGGACAATAACCTCTCCCTCAACGTCAGCAAGACAAAGGAGCTGATGGTGGACTACAGGAAACAGAGGGCCAAGCACACCCACATTCACATCGACAGGGCTGTAGTGGAGACGGTCAAGAGCTCCTCGGACACTGACTTCTTCGGTGTCCACACCACTAAGGACCTGTCATGGTCCAAACACACCAACACAGTCGTTAAGAGGGCACAAGAGCGCCTCTTCCCCCTAAGGAGGCTGAAAATTTGGCATGGGTCCTCAGATCCTCACAAACGTTCTACAGCTGCACCATTGAGAGCATCTTGACTGGCTGCATCACCACTTGGTATGGCAACTTCTCGGCATCCGACCGCAAGGCGCTACAGAGTGTAGTGCGTACGGCCCAGTACATCACTGAGGCCGAAATCCCTGCCATCCAGGACCTCTACCAGGTGGTGTCAGAGGAAGGCCCTAAAAATTGTCAAAGACCACCGCCACCCAAGTCACAGTTTGTTCCCTCTGCTACTGCCCGGCAAGTGGTACCGGAACGCCAAGTCTGGGACCAAAAGGTTCCTGAACAGCTTCTACCCCCAAGCCATTATTATTACCCTAAATTATATCATACGTACATTTAGCTATTTAAGAATCTCTTCCTGTCATTTACCTGTACTGTACAGTTAATGTAACCATGCAAAAATTCACTTACCTGTACATTTACCTGTACAGTTAATTTAACCATGCAAAATATTCACTTACCTGTTCATTTAACCAGACTGTATATTAAGTAAACTATTATTATTATTATTATTATTAATTTCCTGCAATTCTACACATTTTGCCATGGGGCTTGGAGAAAAATTTGCAGTTTTAAACCTCTACAGGATCGTGTCCCGCCCTTGGGACGTTTGAGCTAATGTGCGCTAATGTGATTAGCATGACATTGTAAGTAACAAGACAGACATATCTTATAGGGGCAGAAAGCTTAAATTCTTGTTAATCTAACTGCACTGTCCTATTTACAGTAGCTATTACAGTGAAAGATTACTATGCTATTGTTTGAGGAGAGCGCACAGTTTTGTACTTGAAAATGTATCAATAAACCAATTAGGCACATTTGGGCAGACTTTACAACATTTTGAACAGTAATGCAATGGTTCATTGGATCAGTCTAAAACTGTGCACATACACTGCTGCCATCTAGTGGCCAAAATCTAAATTGTGCATGGCCTTTCTCTTGCATTTCAAAGATGATGGGATGAAAAACCCATGTTTTTTTCTTTGTATTATCTTTTACCAGATCTAATGTATTAATGAATTTCACATTTCCACCTTCAAAGTGTTTCCTTTCAAATGGTATCAAGAATATGCATCTCCTTGTTTCAGGTCCTGAGCTACAGGCAGTTAGATTGTCATTTTAGGTGAACCTTTTTATAAAAAGGGTCCAATCCTTAAGAGGTTTTAAGCACGTTTGCTGAAATTCTACACATTTTGCCATAGGATGGAGAGAAATGTTTGCAGTTTTTAATATGATATCTGAGTGAGCGTGACTAACCAAATGGGACCAATGGGAGCCCCCCGGTGTGTCATTTTTCTGACATGGGCTAAATCTGCTGATCCACAACCACATGTCTAAATGTCACCTTGTGTCTTCTATTCTTCTTACTCTCAGCAGTAAGTTGAGACCTACAACCTACAAAAGGCCTCGGGATGCTAGTTGGTGATTCCTGGTATACAGTATGTTCTGTAGGATGCTGCTGTTTATATGGTTAATATATCCGTACATCTTATCTGACTTGCCACAACTGAAGTTCCCTTTGGGAAGAATCAAGATATTCTAATCCATTTCATTTAAATATATTCTATTTGATTCTATTCTATTAAGCTCCAACTGACCTTCAACATCTTGATCTCTCTCAAGGCGATCTTCTTGACTGTCTTATCGTCCTCTGACTCCAGAAACTTCTTAACGGCCACGATCCTCCCGTTCTCCTTGTGACGACACTTCATGACCATGCCGTAGCTTCCCTCACCGACCATACCCAAGTTCTCATACTTCTCCATGACACACACTAGAATAACACACACTCTGCAACACACACTCGATAACACACACACATACAAAACATACTATAACCCACACTCTGCAACACAACAGACACCCACACACACTAGGCTACAACACACTGACAATACAACACACATCAGCTCAGTATGACACAACACAAACTCTATAACAGACTCACATCAGAACACACACATTATAGAAAACACTAGGCTACACACACACACACACGTACACACACACGCACACACACACACACACACTAGTACACACACACACTAGTACACACACATCAGTTGACGAAAAAAATAGCAGGTTGAAGTTTGTCATGAGTCTTGTCCTGGAGGCCAGCTGCAAAGTCATTTCAGGATATTCAGCTAAACCAACCGACAAAACCTTAACGAATTGTTGACCGATTAGTGGACTAATGTTCGGTACAAAAACGTCCAGATCCTTATCAGATCGATATCACTCTTATCGATCTACATAAACAGTGGATAAAGCCGCGCGGACATCCGAGATGATTTACAGTCGAACGCTCCGTAGTATGACCCCGCTCGTTACCCGTAGCAACCGGCCTCCCGCGCTCTACACAGAAACAACGTCACTACTCTCTACCCCGGCATAGGGAGCTCTGGTCATGTGAATGAGGAGGTTGAGAGGAAAACTTAACTATTATGACATTTCAACCTTAACGAAACCAATCAGATACGAAGGATATGAAGGTGAACGTCTATTCTATTTTATTGTTTTGACTCATGGCCAGCTCCAGCCTTTTGGGGGCTCCTGCAATTCTACACATTTTGTAATGACTTATGCCATCTTCATATCATATCTGAGTGAGAATGGTTATCAAAATCTATGGGGACCTTCATGCCAAATGCAGTAGTGTCCACTTGAGCGTTTTCACATTGGCAAGATGTCGCGAGATGTCGGCATTAGATGCATGTCCAAGCTGCATACTGCCTGGCCGCTCTACTGACGACATAAAAAATACATTTATTTGAGGTCGATCCAACAGTAATTTTTTACTAAACGATTTGAATTACCCTTACCAGATGGGTTTAAACATCGAATTTTAATGGAAAGTATAAGAAAGATTAGCTAAATTATACTGGCAATAATAAAAAAAACATGCTTTACTAGACTATAGGTGATTTTGTTTTGTGGGTAAAATTAAGAGAGAAGATTCAAGTTAATTATGTTATTGCTATAATATCAAGTTCTTAAAAGAACTCCAGCAGAGAGAAACAAGGTACAGAGAAACATCACATTTAACAAAAATATGGCTTAAGCAGAGGATGTGCAGTTGGTTGATAAAGATGGAGTTAAGGTTTTATTATAGGGTAAGACCAGTGAATATGTTAATATATTTACAGAATTTGATCTTAACAAACCCTGCCTTGCCTATGTCACAGAATCAAGACGATAATGTTGGTTAACATGATATTTGTCAAACATGACTGGTGTTTAGCCTAGACTATGAGCAAGTTGGTAGGGGTAAGAGGTTCGTTTGGGATTCAAGGAGTCCGCTGGCAGACTTGAAATGACAGCCTGTTTGAGAGAGGGAGACAAACAATAACTTATTGTAGATGGGTAGAAGCTACATCTCTGCTGTAGCTTGATCAGTAGGCCAACCTTTAATCACTTTCTTGTGCTGCTCTCTTCCACTATAATAAAGTACCTATCTATCTATCTATCTATCTAGTCCACTGGGCCTTGGCCAAGTTTGAATGGGTTTCTCTACACCAGACTCTGTCAATTCTAACAGAGCTGCATTTCTAAGAACTTACACTAGAAGGGGAAAAATATTAAGCAAAAGGTTTTCTCCAGACTTTTCCAAAAGTATTTGATTGATATAATTGATTTAACAATTAAAAAAGTACAAGGCTGCTCCAGCCGGAGACAACTGAACATGCATAACTAAATGATTGAGGATAAGTCAAGGTGGAATATGGGTGGGCTCTCTGTTGCGGGTGCTGTGGGTGGGCTCTCTGTTGCGGGTGCAGATGGAAAATTAATGTAAACAGGAGATGGAAACTAAACAGCAGATGGAAACTAAATTGAAACTAAACAGCAGATGGAAACTAAATTGAAACTAAACAGCAGATGGAAACTAAATTGAAACTAAACAGCAGATGGAAACTAAATTGAAACTAAACAGCAGATGGAAACTAAATTGAAACTAAACAGCAGATGGAAACTATACAGCAGATGGAAACTATACAGCAGATGGAAACTATACAGCAGATGGAAACTAAATTGAAACTATACAGCAGATGGAAACTAAATTGAAACTAAACAGCAGATGGAAACTAAATTGAAACTAAACAGCAGATGGAAACTAAATTGAAACTAAACAGCAGATGGAAACTAAATTGAAACTAAACAGCAGATGGAAACTAAATTGAAACTAAACAGCAGATGGAAACTAAATTGAAACTAAACAGCAGATGGAAACTAAATTGAAACTAAACAGCAGATGGAAACTAAATTGAAACTAAACAGCAGATGGAAACTAAATTGAAACTAAACAGCAGATGGAAACTAAATTGAAACTAAACAGCAGATGGAAACTAAATTGAAACTAAACAGCAGATGGAAACTAAATTGAAACTAAACAGCAGATGGAAACTAAATTGAAACTAAACAGCAGATGGAAACTAAATTGAAACTAAACAGCAGATGGAAACTAAATTGAAACTATACAGCAGATGGAAACTATACAGCAGATGGAAACTATACAGCAGATGGAAACTATACAGCAGATGGAAACTATACAGCAGATGGAAACTATACAGCAGATGGAAACTATACAGCAGATGGAAACTAAACAGTAGATGGAAACTAAACAGTAGATGGAAACTAAACAGTAGATGGAAACTAAATGTGGTCAGACTAGATAGATGGAGGGTTGGCCGTCGCGGTGACGGAGACAGGATGTCTCATAGCATTCTTTGTTTATTCCTATCTGAGGTGTGTGTGTGTGTACTGGCACTATGTTAAATATGTGTCCTGTGTGGCAGCAGTGACATTCTCTTCATTTCTCCTGACAGACTGAATGAGAACAGTTACATATTTCATACAACACAGACCCTCTATACTCTTCTATATACACACACACATCAGTCCACAGCACCTTATTCCAAAATGAAGCTGGCTTGTCCAAATGTTCGTTTGCATACCTCAAGCGACTCTGTTTGTGGCGTGTGTGCAGAAAAGGCTTCTTCCGCATCACTCTCCCGTACAGCTTCTCCTTGTGCAAAGTGCCCTGAATTGTTGAACGATGCACAGTGATACCATCTGCAGCAAGATGATGTTGTAGGTCTTTGGAGGTGGTCTGTGGGCTGTTTTTGACCGTTCTCACCATCCTTCGCCTTTGCCTCTCCGATATTTTACTTGGCCTGCCACTTCTGGCCTTAACAAGAACTGTGCCTGTGGTCTTCCATTTCCTCAATATGTTCCTCACAGTGGACACTGACAGCATCTCTGCGATAGCTTTTTGTAGCCTTCCCCTAAACCATAATGTTGAATAATCTTTGTTTTCAGGTCATTTGAGAGTTGTTTTGAGGCCCCCATGTTGCCACTCTTCAGAGGAGAGTCAAAGAGAACAACAACTTGCAATTGTCCACCTTAAATACCCTTTCTCATGATTGGATGCACTTGTCTATGAAGTTCAAGGCTTAATGAGCTCACCAAACCAATTGTGTGTTCCAATTAATCAGTGCTAAGTAGTTACAGGTATTTAAATCAACAGAATGACAAGGGTGCATAAATGGTTGCATAGCCTATTTTTCACATCTGATTTAATTTCATACAACTTAATATTGCTACACTAAAAATCTTTGTCTGGACAATACCCCAGTACTCAGCTTTTATTAGAAAATGAATGGCATGCCACTGTGATCATTTTCTGTGACGACAGAGTAAATTATTATGCAGCCTCAGAGGGGGGCCCAAACCTTTTCATACGACTGTATATAGGAAACATAGGAAATATATAGGAAATATATAGGAAACATAGGAAATATACATGAAACATATAGGAAATATACATGAAACAAATAGGAAACATATAGGAAATATATATGAAACATATAGGAAATATACATGAAACAAATAGGAAATATACATGAAACAAATAGGAAACATATAGGAAACATATAGGAAATATACATGAAACATATAGGAATTATATAGGAAACATATAGGAAATATACATGAAACAAATAGGAAACATATAGGAAACATATAGGAAATATACATGAAACATAGGAAATATTTAGGAAAATATAGGATAGATATAGGAAACATATAGGAAATATATAGGAAACATAGGAAATATATAGGAAATATATAGGAAACATAGGAAATATATAGGAAATATATAGGAAACATAGGAAATATATAGGAAATATATAGGAAACATAGGAAATATATAGGAAACATATAGGAAACATGTAGGAAACATATAGGAAACATATAGGAAACATATAGGAAATATATAGGAAACATATAGGAAACATGTAGGAAACATATAGGAAACATATAGGAAATATATAGGAAATATATAGGAAACATATGGGAAACATGTAGGAAACATATAGGAAACATATAGGAAACATATAGGAAATATATAGGAAACATATAGGAAATATATTGGAAACATATATGAAAAATATAGGAAATATATAGGAAACATACAGGAAATATATAGGAAACATATAGGAAATATATAGGAAACATGTAGGAAACATAAAGGAAACATATAGGAAATATATAGGAAATATATAGGAAACATATAGGAAACATATAGGAAATATATAGGAAAAATATAGGAAAATATAGGAAACATATAGGAAATATATAGGAAATATATAGGAAATATATAGGAAACATATAGGAAACATATAGGAAATATATAGGAAACATATAGGAAACATATAGGAAATATATAGGAAACATATAGGAAACATATAGGAAATATATAGGAAACATATAGGAAACATATAGGAAATATATAGGAAATATATAGGAAACATATAGGAAATATATAGGAAACATATAGGAAATATATATGAAACATATAGGAAACATATAGGAAACATATAGGAAACATATAGAAAACATATAGGAAACATATAGGAAATATATAGGAAATATATAGGAAACATATAGGAAATATACATGAAACATATAGGAAATATATAGGAAACATATAGGAAATATACATGAAACATATAGGAAATATACATGAAACATATAGGAAATATATAGGAAACATATAGGAAATATACATGAAACATATAGGAAATATACATGAAACAAATAGGAAATATATAGGAAACATATAGGAAATATATAGGAAACATATAGGAAATATATAGGAAACATATAGGAAATATACATGAAACATATAGGAAATATACATGAAACAAATAGGAAATATATAGGAAACAGGAAACTAAACAAAATTATCAACGCAACATGGAACAATTTCAAAGATATTACTGAGTTGCAGTTCATATAAGGAAATCAGTCAACTGAAATAAATTCATTAGTTCCTAATGTATGGGTTTCACATGGCTGGGAATACAGATATGCATCTGTTGGTCACAGATACCTTGAATCAGAAAACCAATCAGTAACTGGTGTGACCACAGTTTGCCTCATGCATCGTGTCACATCTCCTTCACATAGAGTTGATCAGGCTGTTGATTGTGGCCTGTGGAATGTCCCACAGTGCGAAGTTGCCGGGAACTGGAACACGCTGTCGTACACGTCGATCCAGAGCATCCCAAACATGCTAATTGGGTGACATGTCTGGTGAGAATGCAGGCCATGGAAGAACTGGGCCATTTTCAGCTTCCAGTAATTGTGTACAGATCCTTGAGACATGGGGCCGTGCATTATCATGCTGAAACATGAGGTGATGGCGGCGGATGAACGGCACGACAATGGGCCTCAGGATCTCATCACGGTATCTTTGAGCATTCAAATAGACATCAATTTCTTATGCCTGCCCATACTTTAACCTCACCGCCACCATTGGGCACTTTGTTCATAACGTTGATATCAGCAAACCGCTCGCCCACACGACGCCATACACGCTTTCTGCTGTCTGCCCGGGGTTGAACCGTGAAGAGCACACTAATCCAGCGTGCCAGTGTGCATTTGCCCACTGCAGTCAGTTACGACGCCAAACTGCATTCAGGTCAAGACCCTGGTGAGGACAACGAGCATGCAGATGGGCTTCCCTGAGACGTTTTGTGCCGGAAATTCTTTGATTTAAATTCTCTTTCTCTCTCTCTCTCTCTCTCTTTACATGTTGCGTTTATATTTTTTGTTCAGTATACATCAAACCAAAGACACACAGATTGACCTTCCCACCCTGAGATACCAGGATGTTCTCTGGCTTGATGTCCCTATCTGAAACATATTGGAAACATATAGGAAATGCAGTGCATTCGGATTCAGACCCCTTGACTTTTTCCAGATTTTGTTACGTTACAGCTTTATTCTAAAATGGATTTAATAGTTGTTTTCCCTCATCAATCTCCACACAATACCCCATAATGACCCAATACCCCATAATGACCCAATACCCCATAATGACCCAATAATGACCCCATAATGACCCCATAATGACCCAATACCCCATAATGACCCAATACCCCATAATGACCCAATACCCCATAATGACCCCATAATGACCCCATAATGACCCAATACCCCATAATGACCCAATACCCCATAATGACACAATACCCCATAATGACACAATACCCCATAATGACACAATACCCCATAATGACACAATACTCCATAATGACCCAATACCCCATAATGACACAATACCCCATAATGACACAATACCCCATAATGATACAATACTCCATAATGACCCAATACCCCATAATGACACAATACCCCATAATGACACAATACCCCATAATAACACAATACCCCATAATAACACAATACCCCATAATGACACAATACCCCATAATGATACAATACCCCATAATGACACAATACCCCATAATGACACAATACCCCATAATGATACAATACCCCATAATGACACAATACCCCATAATAACACAATACCCCATAATAACACTATACCCCATAATGACACAATACCCCATAATGATACAATACCCCATAATGACACAATACCCCATAATGACACAATACCCCATAATGATACAATACCCGATAATGATACAATACCCCATAATGACACAATACCTGTCAGGCTCTGGCCATAGAGAAGCCTATTTGCTTCTCTATGTAGCTATGGTCAGAGTCTGACAGTGTCTTTCTTTTCTGTTTCTGTGTCGGGTTGGGGTGGATCCCTAATTAGAGGCAGCTGCACCGCATTGTCTCTAATTAGGGATTCCATATATGTTGAGTCTGTCCCTCACTCGGGTGTGGGTTGTTATCGATGTATGTCGCAGTCACGGTGAAGTAAATTTGTGTTTTCAGTTACGTCCGTTTATTCGTGTTTGTGTTGTTTAGGAACGTGACGTTTTCTTGTTGATAGTGTTTGTTTATTGTGGTAGTTCGGTCATTTGTATTATTATACATAGTAAAATAAATAAAATAATGTCGAACTACTATCCCTGCGCTGCGTCTTGGTCTCTCCAAACCCCAACTTGCGACAATACCCCATAATGACCCAATACCCCATAATGACACAATACCCCATAATGACACAATACCCCATAATGACACAATACCCCATAATGACACAATACCCCATAATGATACAATACCCCATAATGACCCAATACCCCATAATGATACAATACCCCATAATGACCCAATACCCCATAATGACACAATACCCCATAATGACCCAATACCCCATAATGACACAATACCCCATAATGACACAATACCCCATAATGATACAATACCCCATAATGATACAATACCCCATAATGACACAATACCCCATAATGACACAATACCCCATAATGACACAATACCCCATAATGACACAATACCCCATAATGACTCAATACCCCATAATGACACAATACCCCATAATGACACAATACCCCATAATGACACAATACCCCATAATGACACAATACCCCATAATGACACAATACCCCATAATGACACAATACCCCATAATGACTCAATACCCCATAATGACACAATACCCCATAATGACATAATACCCCATAATGACACAATACCCCATAATGACTCAATACCCCATAATGACACAATACCCCATAATGACAAAGCAAAAACGTTTTTTTATAAATGTATAAAATAAAATACACTGAAATATCCCTTTTACATAAGTATTCAGACCCTTTACTCAGTACTTTGTTGAAGCACCTTTGGCAGCGATTACAGCCTTGAGTCATCTTAAGTATTTGGGGAGTTTCTCCCAATCTTCTCTGCAGATCCTCTCAAGCTCTGTCAGGTTGGATGGGGAGCGTCGCTGCACAGCTTTTTTCAGGTCTCTCCAGAGATTTTCAATTTGGGATCAAGACTGGGCTCTGGCTGGGCCAATCAAGGACATTCAAGGACATTATTACTTTACACCAGCTAGAGGGTTAGAGCAGACAGCTCTGTTCATTATTACTTTACACCAGCTAGAGGGTTAGAGCAGACAGCTCTGTTCATTATTACTTTACACCAGCTAGAGGGTTAGAGCAGACAGCTCTGTTCATTAATGACACAATACCCCATAATAACACAATACCCCATAATAACACTATACCCCATAATGACACAATACCCCATAATGATACAATACCCCATAATGACACAATACCCCATAATGACACAATACCCCATAATGATACAATACCCCATAATGATACAATACCCCATAATGACACAATACCTGTCAGGCTCTGGCCATAGAGAAGCCTATTTGCTTCTCTATGTAGCTATGGTCAGAGTCTGACAGTGTCTTTCTTTTCTGTTTCTGTGTCGGGTTGGGGTGGATCCCTAATTAGAGGCAGCTGCACCGCATTGTCTCTAATTAGGGATTCCATATATGTTGAGTCTGTCCCTCACTCGGGTGTGGGTTGTTATCGATGTATGTCGCAGTCACGGTGAAGTAAATTTGTGTTTTCAGTTACGTCCGTTTATTCGTGTTTGTGTTGTTTAGGAACGTGACGTTTTCTTGTTGATAGTGTTTGTTTATTGTGGTAGTTCGGTCATTTGTATTATTATACATAGTAAAATAAATAAAATAATGTCGAACTACTATCCCTGCGCTGCGTCTTGGTCTCTCCAAACCCCAACTTGTGACAATACCCCATAATGACCCAATACCCCATAATGACACAATACCCCATAATGACACAATACCCCATAATGACCCAATACCCCATAATGACCCAATACCCCATAATGACACAATACCCCATAATGACCCAATACCCCATAATGACACAATACCCCATAATGATACAATACCCCATAATGACACAATACCCCATAATGACCCAATACCCCATAATGACACAATACCCCATAATGATACAATACCCCATAATGACCCAATACCCCATAATGACACAATACCCCATAATGATACAATACCCCATAATGACACAATACCCCATAATGACACAATACCCCATAATGACACAATACCCCATAATGACACAATACCCCATAATGATACAATACCCCATAATGACCCAATACCCCATAATGATACAATACCCCATAATGACCCAATACCCCATAATGACACAATACCCCATAATGACCCAATACCCCATAATGACACAATACCCCATAATGACACAATACCCCATAATGATACAATACCCCATAATGATACAATACCCCATAATGACACAATACCCCATAATGACACAATACCCCATAATGACACAATACCCCATAATGACTCAATACCCCATAATGACACAATACCCCATAATGACACAATACCCCATAATGACACAATACCCCATAATGACACAATACCCCATAATGATACAATACCCCATAATGACCCAATACCCCATAATGATACAATACCCCATAATGACCCAATACCCCATAATGACACAATACCCCATAATGACCCAATACCCCATAATGACACAATACCCCATAATGACACAATACCCCATAATGATACAATACCCCATAATGATACAATACCCCATAATGACACAATACCCCATAATGACACAATACCCCATAATGACACAATACCCCATAATGACACAATACCCCATAATGACTCAATACCCCATAATGACACAATACCCCATAATGACACAATACCCCATAATGACACAATACCCCATAATGACACAATACCCCATAATGACACAATACCCCATAATGACACAATACCCCATAATGACTCAATACCCCATAATGACACAATACCCCATAATGACATAATACCCCATAATGACACAATACCCCATAATGACTCAATACCCCATAATGACACAATACCCCATAATGACAAAGCAAAAACGTTTTTTTATAAATGTATAAAATAAAATACACTGAAATATCCCTTTTACATAAGTATTCAGACCCTTTACTCAGTACTTTGTTGAAGCACCTTTGGCAGCGATTACAGCCTTGAGTCATCTTAAGTATTTGGGGAGTTTCTCCCAATCTTCTCTGCAGATCCTCTCAAGCTCTGTCAGGTTGGATGGGGAGCGTTGCTGCACAGCTTTTTTCAGGTCTCTCCAGAGATTTTCAATTTGGGATCAAGACTGGGCTCTGGCTAGGCCAATCAAGGACATTCAAGGACATTATTACTTTACACCAGCTAGAGGGTTAGAGCAGACAGCTCTGTTCATTATTACTTTACACCAGCTAGAGGGTTAGAGCAGACAGCTCTGTTCATTATTACTTTACACCAGCTAGAGGGTTAGAGCAGACAGCTCTGTTCATTATTACTTTACACCAGCTAGAGGGTTAGAGCAGACAGCTCTGTTCATTATTACTTTACACCAGCTAGAGGGTTAGAGCAGACAGCTCTGTTCATTATTACTTTACACCAGCTAGAGGGTTAGAGCAGACAGCTCTGTTCATTATTACTTTACACCAGCTAGAGGGTTAGAGCAGACAGCTCTGTTCATTATTACTTTACCCCAGCTAGAGGGTTAGAGCAGACAGCTCTGTTCATTATTACTTTACCCCAGCTAGAGGGTTAGAGCAGACAGCTCTGTTCATTATTACTTTACACCAGCCAGTCCAAAAGCAAGCCGATATCCACCGCCCACATTTTGCTTTTTAACATGACTTAAAAAGCATAAGCCTATGCAACAGGAAACTATTAAAAACAGTTCTGTAGTAATGTGGTTTGTCCAGTAGGGTATAGGTCCAATACATTATCACTGCATATTGGCTACTTTTACCCTGCTAATGTTGTCCTTCTCACACCATTTAGAAATTATATTTCAAAATTGTAGATATATGATCACACTGGTAATAGATTTTATTTTTTATTTTTTACTGGACTGATGGCCGGCCTGAGCCTTTCATCCAACTCACCGTTCCTCCTCACTCCGCTGAGAAAATGGGGCAGTTTTATTTTATTAACCATTATTTTACCAGGCAAGTCAGTTAAGAACAAATTCTTATTTACAATGACGGCCTAGGAACAGTGGGTTACCTGCCTTGTTCAGGGGCAGAACGACAGATTGTTCTACCTTGTCAGCTCGGGGATTCGATCCTGCAACCTTTCACTTACTGTCCCAACACTCTAACCGGCTCTTTCACCGACGCGATTCGGTTCCCTACATTCACCAAAAAGATCCATTCAAAAAGAGCCCTTCTTTCACAGCACAAACGACCCATCACTAGTATGTAGCACACATATGGTGCTTTAAATAAAACTGGGAACTCAGGAAAAAAACGAGGTCAAAGCATGAGGTCAGTGATCGATCAGGTCGGAAATTCGGATCTCTAGAAAGAGGCCCGAATTCTCGACTTGGAATTCTGGATGACCGTTCTAAACAATTTTCCCCAGACGGAGATCGTTTTTTCCGAGTTCCCATTTGTCTTGAACAAACTGAAGTCGCATTTCAGAGATTTACGAATTCAGAGTTCCCAGTTGTTTTGAAGGTGGCATTAGATCAGCGGAAGAATTCAGTTTGAGTCGTCATGCAGCTGTCTGTCAGCCGCTTCCTGGTTCTGCTGGCGACATTGTGACAGTCAGTGAGTCAGAAGAATAGTAGCTCATACATTCACTCTCGGAAGAAAAGGTAAGAAGCATTTCCTTTATGATATTGGACATTTAGGCTACAACTAATCGCATTTTAGGCAAATTCGCGCTTTTCGTTAAACTGCGGGTGAAACTACTGGCTACTTTCAGTGCAGTGAACGAGATGTCGACACTACAGAGAATATATATATATATATATAGCCTAGCTAGCGGATTTCTACCTGGAAGGGAACAGAATAGACTGCGGAGATCTACTCTATGTCCATAGATAGATGAATCACCACCGCGGCAGGTTTGCGTGCGTGTGGGTCACCTGCTGACCATGTCCGCGCGTTAAGCAGGGTTTATTTGGTCAGCATTTACAACGAATACAAAGTCAAACATCCTTTAGACTAGACTGTAACCTTACTATGAAGTAGTGTGGTTGAATAAATAGAAGCGGTCAGCGTAGAGAAATTAGGAAATACGTTGGAGGGAGATTCCGTTCACTGAAAGCGCAACACTCACACTCACACGCATGACCTCAAAGAAATATATAATTCCATTAATGTTATCCTCGATAGCCCTTTCTACCACAATATACCCTTGTCCTTATTCCAGAAAACCCACCAGATGCATTGCAGTGCATTCAGAAAGTATTCAGACCCCTTCACATTTTTCACGTTTTGTTATGTTACAGCCTTATTCTAAACTTGATTAAATTATGTTTTTCCCCTCAATCTACACACAATACCCCATAATGACATCAATCTACACACAATACCCCATAATGACATCAATCTACACACAATACCCCATAATGACATCAATCTACACACAATACCCCATAATGACATCAATCTACACACAATACCCCATAATGACATCAATCTACACACAATACCCCATAATGACATCAATCTACACACAATACCCCATAATGACATCAATCTACACACAATACCCCATAATGACATCAATCTACACACAATACCCCATAATAACACAATACCCCATAATGACATCAATCTACACACAATACCCCATAATGACATCAATCTACACACAATACCCCATAATGACACAATACCCCATAATGACATCAATCTACACACAATACCCCATAATGACATCAATCTACCCACAATACCCCATAATGACATCAATCTACACACAATACCCCATAATGACATCAATCTACACACAATACCCCATAATGACATCAATCTACACACAATACCCCATAATGACATCAAACTACCCACAATACCCCATAATGACATCAAACTACACACAATACCCCATAATGACATCAATCTACACACAATACCCCATAATGACATCAATCTACCCACAATACCCCATAATGACATCAATCTACACACAATACCCCATAATGACATCAATCTACACACAATACCCCATAATGACATCAAACTACACACAATACCCCATAATGACATCAATCTACACACAATACCCCATAATGACATCAATCTACACACAATACCCCATAATGACATCAATCTACACACAATACCCCATAATGACATCAATCTACACACAATACCCCATAATGACATCAATCTACACACAATACCCCATAATGACATCAATCTACACACAATACCCCATAATGACATCAATCTACACACAATACCCCATAATGACATCAATCTACACACAATACCCCATAATGACATCAATCTACACACAATACCCCATAATGACATCAATCTACACACAATACCCCATAATGACATCAATCTACACACAATACCCCATAATGACATCAATCTACACACAATACCCCATAATGACATCAATCTACACACAATACCCCATAATGACATCAATCTACACACAATACCCCATAATGACATCAATCTACACACAATACCCCATAATGACATCAATCTACACACAATACCCCATAATGACATCAATCTACACACAATACCCCATAATGACATCAATCTACACACAATACCCCATAATGACATCAATCTACACACAATACCCCATAATGACATCAATCTACACACAATACCCCATAATGACATCAATCTACACACAATACCCCATAATGACATCAATCTACACACAATACCCCATAATGACATCAATCTACACACAATACCCCATAATGACATCAATCTACACACAATACCCCATAATGACATCAAACTACACACAATACCCCATAATGACATCAATCTACACACAATACCCCATAATGACATCAATCTACACACAATACCCCATAATGACATCAATCTACACACAATACCCCATAATGACATCAATCTACACACAATACCCCATAATGACATCAATCTACACACAATACCCCATAATGACATCAATCTACACACAATACCCCATAATGACATCAATCTACACACAATACCCCATAATGACATCAATCTACACACAATACCCCATAATGACATCAATCTACACACAATACCCCATAATGACATCAATCTACACACAATACCCCATAATGACATCAATCTACACACAATACCCCATAATGACACAATACCCCATAATGACATCAACCTACACACAATACCCCATAATGACATCAATCTACACACAATACCCCATAATGACATCAATCTACACACAATACCCCATAATGACATCAATCTACACTCAATACCCCATAATGACATCAATCTACACACAATACCCCATAATGACATCAATCTACACACAATACCCCATAATGACATCAGTCTACACACAATACCCCATAATGACATCAGTCTACACACAATACCCCATAATGACATCAATCTACACACAATACCCCATAATGACATCAATCTACACACAATACCCCATAATGACATCAATCTACACACAATACCCCATAATGACATCAATCTACACACAATACCCCATAATGACATCAATCTACACACAATACCCCATAATGACATCAAACTACACACAATACCCCATAATGACATCAATCTACACACAATACCCCATAATGACATCAATCTACACACAGTACCCCATAATGACATCAATCTACACACAATACCCCATAATGACCCAATACCCCATAATGACATCAATCTACACACAAAACCCCATAATGACATCAATCTACACACAATACCCCATAATGACATCAATCTACACACAATACCCCATAATGACATCAATCTACACACAATACCCCATAATGACCCAATACCCCATAATGACAGAGAAAACCATAACAAAAATAATTACTAGAATACCGTTGCTATGAGACTTGAAATTGATCTCAGGTGCATCCTGTTTCCATTGATCATCCTTGAGATGTTTCTACAACTTGATTGGAGTCCACCTGTGGTACATTTTATTGATTGGACATGATTTGGAAAGACACACACCTGTCTATATAAGGTCCCACAGTTGACAGTACATGTCAGAGCAAAAACCAAGTCATGAGGTCGAAGGAATTGTCAATAGAGCTCTGAGACAGGATTGTGTTGAAGTACAGATCTGGGGAAGCCTGCTTGGAGTTTGCCAAAAGACCCCTAAAGGAAACCTGGCAGCATCCCTACGGTGAAGCATGGTGGTGGCAGCATCATGTGGGGATGTTTTGCAGCGGCAGGGACTGGGATACTAGTCCGAATCGAGGGAAAGATGAACGGAGCAAAGTACAGAGAGATCCTTGATTAAAAAGCACACAGCCAAGACAACGCAGGAGTAACTTCGGGAAAAGTCTCAGAATGTCCTTGAGTGGCCCAGCCAGAACCTGGACTTGAACCCGATTGAACATCTCTGGAGAGACCTGAAAATAGCTGTTATGTATTGATTTCTCTTTATGCAGTGCACAGAACACCAAGAATTATCACTGAATTATCATAGTGAATTATTGTCATGTTTGTTTGTGTCAATCAATCCCATATGGGTTGGGTTGCCAAATGTAATTCATTAACTCTCACACACACACAGACATCGACAAGCATGAGTAGGTCAGTGTGCAATAGCTGCATCTGAAACCAAGTTAGTCAGTCCCTCTGAGAATACACTGTACTGCATGCTGGCCTACTCATGCGTGACAGTGTGTGGGTGAGGATACTTTTCAGTTTGTTTTCAGGGGAATGGAACATCCTGTGTTTGGCTTTGGATAGGTACAGTGCCTTCGGCAAGTATTCAGACCCCTTGACTTTTTCCACATTTTGTTACGCTACAGCCTTATTCTAAAATGGATTACATTGTTTTTTCCCTCATCAATCTACACACAATACCCCATAATGACATCAATCTACACACAATACCCCATAATGACATCAATCTACACACAATACCCCATAATGACATCAATCTACACACAATACCCCATAATGACATCAATCTACACACAATACCCCATAATGACATCAATCTACACACAATACCCCATAATGACATCAATCTACACACAATACCCCATAATGACAACGCAAAAACAGTTTTTTTGAATCTTTTTTTAAATTTTTATCCAAATGTAAAAAAAAAAAAAAAAAACATATCACATTTACATAAGTATTCAGACCCTTTACTCAGTACTTTGTTGAAGCACCTTTGGCAGTGATTACAGCATCAAGTCTTCTTGGGTATGACGCTACAAGCTTGACACACCTGTATTTGGGGAGTTTCTCCCATTCTTCTCTGTAGATCCTCTCAAACTCTGTCAGGTTGGATGGGAAGCGTCACTGCACAGCTATTTTCAGGTCTTTCCAGAGATGTTCGATCAGGTCCTGGCTCTGGCTGGGCCACTCAAGGACATTGAGACTTGTCCCAAAGCCACTGCTGTGTTGTCTTGGCTGTGTGCTTAGGTTCATAGTCCTGTTGAACCCAGTAAGGTCCCAAGCGTTATAAAGGAGGGTAAAGGATTTATCTAGTGAGAAGAGCGAGGACTTCTGCTGAATAAACCACTATCTGATTCCTTCATAGCTGATATCACAGCTTACCAAAAGGCAAAGTGCAGGGGATTGTTTTATATGCAGATAAAACACCTTCACATAGCACATAGACAACATGCTTGTATTGTATTATATTCCACTCCATTATATTCCATTGTATTCTATTCTCCTCTCCACTCCGGGTGGGTCCAGTCAGTATTCGATGGCAGAGTGGAGGGAGTGGGTAGGTCCAAGATGAGTGCTGGCACGCTATTGGAGGAGATCCTGATCAAGCGGTCTCAGCAGAAGAGGTTAACATCGCCACTGAACTACAAGGAGAGAGTGTTCGTCCTCACCAAGACCAAGCTCACATACTATGAGTTCAGAGCAGAGGTGAGAGTAGCATACCGTTCCCTGTACTATGGAGGAATGGTTGTGTATGGACTGGTCCTGTATCCTTTATGTCTCCTATCAGACTGGTCCTGTATCCTTTATGTCTCCTATCAGACTGGTCCTGTATCCTTTATGTCTCCAATCAGACTGGTCCTGTATCCTTTATGTCTCCTATCAGACTGGTCCTGTATCCTTTATGTCTCCTATCAGACTGGTCCTGTATCCTTTATGTCTCCTATCAGACTGGTCCTGTATCCTTTATGTCTCCTATCAGACTGGTCCTGTATCCTTTATGTCTCCTATCAGACTGGTCCTGTATCCTTTATGTCTCCTATCAGACTGGTCCTGTATCCTTTATGTCTGGTCATTATCTTAGTGAAACTAGTAACTCTACCATGTACTGTTAGTCACTGTGTTCTGTACTGTGTTCTGTCCTTCTGTCCTGTCCAATACCTTACTGTCTTCTGTCCTTTACAATACCTTACTGTATTCCGTCCAACACCTTACTGTGTTCTGTCCTGTCCAATACCTTACTGTCTTCTGTCCTGTCCAATACCTTACTGTATTTTGTCCAATACCTTACTGTGTTCTGTCCTGTCCAATACCTTACTGTATTCTGTCCTGTCAATACCTTACTGTATTCTGTCCTCTCCAATACCTTACTGTGTTCTGTCCAATACCTTACTGTATTCTGTCCTGTCAATACCTTACTGTATTCTGTCCTCTCCAATACCTTACTGTGTTCTGTCCAATACCTTACTGTGTTCTGTCCAATACCTTACTGTCTTCTGTCCAATACCTTACTGTATTCTGTCCTCTCCAATACCTTACTGTATTCTGTCTCTCTGTTGGATGTTAACAGAAGAAGTTTAAGAAGGGGTCCATTGACCTGCAGAGAGTCAGGTGTGTGGAGATCGTGAAGAATGGAGGAGTTATACCCTGTCAGAACAAATACCCCTTCCAGGTGTGGTGGTATATTATAGCCATTATGATGAGTAGTCTCTCTCTCTCTCTTTCTCTCTTCTCTCTTCTCTCTTCTCTCTTCTCTCTTCTCTCTCTCTCTCTCTCTCTCTCTCTCTCTCTAACTCTCTCTCTCTCTCTCTCTCTCCCGTTCTCTTTCTATGTATGTTAACATTGCCAAAGCAAGTGAAGTAGATAATAAACAAAAGTTAAATAAACAATAAAAATTAACAGTAAACATTACACTCACAGAAGTTATTAAAATAATTAAGACATTTCAAATGTCATATTATGTCTATATACAGTGTTTTAACAATGTGCAAATAGTTAAAGTACATATTGGAAAATAAATAAACATAAATATGTGTTGTATTTACATGGTGTTTGTTCTTCACTGGTTGCCCTTTTCTTGTGGCAGCAGGTCACACATCCAGGTTCATCTCTCTGTAGGTGATGGCTTTGTTATGGAAGGTTTGTGAATCGCTTCCTTTAAGGTGGTTGTAGAATTTAACGGCTCTTTTCTGGATTCCGATAATTAGCGGGTAACGGCCTAATTCTGCTCTGCATGCATTATTTGGTGTTTTACGTTGTACACCGAGGATATTTTTGCAGAGTTCTGCATGCAGTCTCAATTTGGTGTTTGTCCATTTTGTGAATTCTTGGTTGGTGAGCGGAACCCCAGACCTCACAACCATAAAGGGCAATGGGCTTTTTAACTGATTCAAGTATTTTTAGCCAGATCCTAATTGGTATGTCAAATTTTATGTTCCTTTTGATGGCATAGAAGGCCCTTCTTGCCTTGTCTCTCAGATGGTTCACAGCTTTGTGGAAGTTACCTGTGGCGCTGATGTTTAGGCCGAGGTATGTATAGTTTTTTGTGTGCTCTAGAGCAACGGTGTCTAGATGGAATTGGTATTAGTGGTCCTGGCAACTGGACCTTTTTTGGAACACCATTATTCTTGTCTTACTGAGATTTACTGTCAGGGCCCAGGTCTGACAGAATCTGTGCAGAAGATCTAGGTGCTGCTGTAGGCCCTCCTTGGTTGGGTGCTGCAGACTGTTCTAGTGCCCTTGCCAATTCATTGATATATACTATATGTTGAAGAGGGTGGGGCTTAAGCTGCATCCCTGTCTTGGAGGGTTTGTATTTTGCCCTGTAGTTCATTGAATGTAATTGGAGTCTCTCTCTCGCCCCCCAGGTGGTGTATGACTCCAGTACTCTCTATGTATTCGCTCCCAGTTATGAGAGTAGGAGTATCTGGGTCCAGAACATCAAGGAAGGTCAGTGACTATACATTTCTACATCCTCTAGTTATTGTATCCTGTGCTGTAATCTCTGGATCTGTTGTCCATCATACAGTAGGATCTTAATTTGAGCCAGTTTGCTGCTGCAGGAAATGTGGATAATAATTAATGGACATTTTTTGTTGCGGTTTATAGATATTTCGTTGCGGTTTATAGATATTTCGTTGCGGTTTATAGATATTTCGTTGCGGTTTATAGATATTTCGTTGCGGTTTATAGATATCTAGTTGCGGTTTATAGATATTTCGTTTCGGTTTATAGATATTTTGTTGCGGTTTATAAATATTTCGTTGCGGTTTATAGATATTTAGTTGCGGTTTATAGATATTTTGTTACGGTTTATAGATATTTCGTTGCGGTTTATAGATATTTTGTTGCGGTTTATAGATATTTCGTTGCGGTTTATAGATATTTCGTTGCGGTTTATAGATATTTCGTTGCGGTTTATAGATATTTTGTTGCGGTTTATAGATATTTCGTTTCGGTTTATAGATATTTTGTTGCGGTTTATAAATATTTTGTTGCGGTTTATAGATATTTCATTGCGGTTTATAAATATTTCGTTGCGGTTTATAGATATTTCGTTGCGGTTTATAGATATTTCGTTGCGGTTTATGGATATTTCGTTGCGGTTTATAGATATTTTGTTGCGGTTTATAGATATTTTGTTGCGGTTTATAGATATTTTGTTGCGGTTTATAGATATTTAGTTGAAGTTTATAGATATTTAGTTGCGGTTTATAGATATTTTGTTACGGTTTATAGATATTTCGTTGCGGTTTATAGATATTTTGTTGCGGTTTATAGATATTTCGTTGCGGTTTATAGATATTTTGTTGCGGTTTATAGATATTTCGTTGCGGTTTATAGATATTTAGTTGCGGTTTATAGATATTTAGTTGCGGTTTATAGATATTTTGTAAGGGCAAAGCAAGTCTGCCATTTTAAAGTGGAAATTCCAAAAAATGTTGAAGCTTTTTTTTAAACATTGAATACACTAAAAGTTAGCATTTCGTGCTCTGCAGCAAAATGATCAGCAACAGAAGAGTGATCAAATGAAGATCCTACATCTGTAGGTAGGTTATTTGACCAGATATGTTCCTCTCTTGTGTGCTGATGGTGGTGTTGTATTCCAGAGATCAAGGAGAACTCTGTCATCGTTGCTAAGTTCCACCCTCAGTTCTGGATGGAGGGGGTGTGGCTGTGCTGTCGTCAGGCAGAGAAACTGGCCCCAGGCTGTGAGGAGTACAACCTGTTTGGAGACAGTAAGATCTGTCTGTCTGTCTGTCTGTCTGTCTGTCTGTCTGTCTGTCTGTCTGTCTGTCTGTCTGTCTGTCTGTCTGTCTGTCTTCTCATTGCCAGAAGTATGTGGACACCCTTTCAAACTCTTCTATTTCAGCCTCATCTGTTGCTGTATAAAATAGAGTACACAGCCATGCAATCTCCATAGACAAACACAGGCAGTAGCATACAGCATACAATGACGTTCTAGAAGATTCTGTGCTTCCAAATTTGTGGCAACAGTTTGGGGGAAGGCCCTTTCCTGTTTCAGCATGACAATGCCCCCGTGCACAAAGCGAGGCCCATACAGAAATGGTTTGTCGAGGTCGGTGTGGAAGAACTTGACTGGCCTGCACAGAGCCCTGACCTCAACCCCATCGAACATCTTTGGGATGATTTGGAACACCAACTGCCAGCCAGGCCTAATCTCCCAACATCAGTGCCCGACCTCACTAATGCTCTTGTAGCTGAATGGAAGCAAGTCCCTGCCGCAATGTTCCAACATCTAGTGGAAAGCCTTCCCAGAAGAGTGGAGGCTGTTATAGCAGCAAAGGGGGAACCAACTCAAAGTTAATGCCCATGATTTTGGAATTAGATGTTCGACAAGCAAGTGTCCACATACTTTTGGCCATGTAATCTATATATCTCAGGATTTCCGTCAGCCGGCAGTTGTTTAGCCGGCAACTTTTCTGGTTACTACATGATTCCATATGCGTCCTCTACTGATGGGATGAGGTCAATATCCTTCCAGGATACCCGGGCCAGGTCAATTAGAAAGGCCTGCTCACTAATGTGTTTTAGGGAGCGTTTGACAGTGATGAGGGGCGGTCGTTTGACCGTGGACACAGGTGATGAGGCAGTGATCGCTGAGATCCTGGTTGAAAACAGAGGAGGTGTATTTGGAGGGCAAGTTAGTCAGGATGATATCTATGATGGTTCCCATGTTTACGGATTCAGGGTTGTACCTGGTGGGTTCCTTGATAATTTGTGTGAGATTGAGGGCATCTAGCTTAGATTGAAGGACAGCCGGGGTGTAAAGCATATCCCAGTTTAGGTCACCTAACAGTACGAACTCTGAAGATAGATGGGGGGCAATCAATTCACATATGGAGTCCAGGGCACAGCTGGGGGCTGGGGGGGGTCTGTAACAGGCGGCAACAGTGAGAGACTTATTTCTGGAAAGGTGGATTTTTAAGAGTAGAAGCTCAAACTGTTTGGGCACAGACCTGGACAGTATGACAGAACTCTGCAGGTTATCTCTGCAGTAGATTGCAACTCCACCTCCTTTGGCAGTTCTATCTTGACGGGAAATGTTGTAGTTGGGGATGGAAATTTCAGAATCTTTGGTGGCCTTCCTGAGCCAGGATTCAGACACAGCTACGACATCAGGGTTGGCGGAGTGTGCTAAAGCAGTGAATAAATCAAACTTAGGGAGGAGGCTTCTGATATTAACATGCATGAAACCAAGGCTTTTACGGTTACAGAAGTCAACAAATGAGAGTGTCTGGGGAATAGGTTTAGTACTGGGGGCTACAGGACCTGGGTTTACCTCTACATCACCAGAGGAACAGAGGAGGAGTAGGATATGGGTACGGCTAAAGGCTTTAAGAACTGGTCGTCTAGTGCGTGGGGGCAAGGAAAAAAAGGAGCAGATTTCTGGGCGTGGTAGAATAGATTGAGGGCATAATGTACAGACAGGGATATGGTAGGATGTGAGTTCAGTGGAGGTAAACCTAGGCGTTGGGTAACGAAGAGAGAGGTTACCTCTCTGGAGGCACCAGTTAAGCCAGGTGAAGCTGCTTGTTTGAGGATTCTAAACCCACCTCATGTCATCTGCTGCATTATATCGTGCTTTCACAATGTTTTTGTTTATCCAACCGTTTTGGTTATTGTAACATCAAGGATATGTAGAAGAAATGCAGCCTGTATTTAGCTAGCTAGCCAAAATGACATTGCAAACACCAACACAGCTAGCTATCTAGCAACAAGCTAACCATGTATAATAATTTTCATACATCTCCTGTTCTGCTAGTCTCTGTTCTGTCAACACAGGTTGTGCTGCGCAGCACTGAAGGCTGTGTTGACATGACAACTGGGTCAGAATTCTAAACCATTGAATGGATCATATGACAATTGTTTGTTTTGATTGGCTGCTGCTTGCAACTAGTTGCTCAAAGTTGGAAAGTTTCAGATGAGTTGCTTATTATTTTGGTAACGGCAGCTTTAGAACCCATTTTAAACCCTGACTACACTAAAAGTTAGCATTTCCCACTAGTAAGAGCAGTGGTGCTGTGATACTAGTAAGAGCAGTGGTGCTGTGATACTAGTAAGAGCAGTGGTGCTGTGATACTAGTAAGAGCAGTGGTGCTGTGATACTAGTAAGAGCAGTGGTGCTGTGATACTAGTAAGAGCAGTGGTGCTGTGATACTAGTAAGAGCAGTGGTGCTGTGATACTAGTAAGAGCAGTGGTGCTGTGATACTAGTAAGAGCAGTGGTGCTGTGATACTAGTAAGAGCAGTGGTGCTGTGATACTAGTAAGAGCAGTGGTACTGTGATACTAGTAAGAGCAGTGGTGCTGTGATACAAGTAAGAGCAGTGGTGCTGTGATACTAGTAAGAGCAGTGGTGCTGTGGTACTAGTAAGAGCAGTGGTGCTGTGGTACTAGTAAGAGCAGTGGTGCTGTGATACTAGTAAGAGCAGTGGTGCTGTGATACTAGTAAGAACAGTGGTGCTGTGATACTAGTAAGAGCAGTGGTGCTGTGATACTAGTAAGAGCAGTGGTGCTGTGATACTAGTAAGAGCAGTGGTGCTGTGATACTAGTAAGAACAGTGGTGCTGTGATACTAGTAAGAGCAGTGGTGCTGTGATACTAGTAAGAGCAGTGGTGCTGTGATACTAGTAAGAGCAGTGGTGCTGTGATACTAGTAAGAGCAGTGGTGCTGTGGTACTAGTAAGAGCAGTGGTGCTGTGATACTAGTAAGAGCAGTGGTGCTGTGATACTAGTAAGAGCAGTGGTGCTGTGATACTAGTAAGAGCAGTGGTGCTGTGATACTAGTAAGAGCAGTCATGAGGACATGTTCTTTGTAGCTGTTGACTTTGAAAAATAAAAGAACAATTCTCATCTTCCTCTCTCCAGTTTCCAGGAAACTGCTTCCCCCCATACCTGGAGAGGAAGACACAGGAAGAGTAAGAACACTGATTAATATAATCTTCAATAAATATAATGCCTATCATCCAAGCAGCGCTGTACTACTTGTCAGACACAAAGTACTAATACTATGTACTGGTTGTTGGGTTGGGGTTGATTTGGGGGGGGGGGGCGGGGGGGGGGGGGGGTCACTGGGTGGCGTTTGATAATTCTAACTGGATTCCTCATATCTTACTCATTGTTAGGAAGAATTATGGTCCAAATCAGATTTTAGGTGCAATTAATTTAATTAATTTCTGAAATCTATTTAATTTTCAACAAAAGAACGTTTCAGGGATGCTACTCTTATCTGTTTTTAACTACAGAAACGATTTCAGAACAATCTGAGATGGTGGGTGAAATAACATGGAACCACCCTTCTGTCAATGAAATTTCCCCCCTGGGGGATCAATAAAGTACCTATCTATCTATCTATCTTCTAGAATTTTCTGTTGTAGTATTCCTCTACGAATAATAAGCTACAATAAAAACTAGTCATACCTAGCAACAAGACAAGCTGGATACGACAAAAACTAGTCATACCTAGCAACAAGACAAGCTGGATACAACAAAAACTAGTCATACCTAGCAACAAGACAAGCTGGATACAATAAAAACAGGACCAAGTTAGCAAATGTCCCTTCTCCTCTTCCTCCCTTCTTCCCTCCCCCAGTCTCGTCGGCCTCCACCCCCCCCGCCTCCTGTAGACGGCCCTGATGATGATGGTAGTTCTGTTGAGGAGGAAGAGGAGGTTGTGATAGCCCTGTATGACTTCAATGGCCCTGAACCACATGACCTCACTATGACCAAGGGAGGAGAATACGTCATACTGGAGAAATGTGACATCAATTGGTACAAGGCCCGCAACAAATACGGGTCAGTACAGTGTATGTGAGCCTTTGCTTTCTCTAACTTGGCCCCTGGTTTAATATTACTGTAACTTGGCCCCTGGTATAATCTTACTGTAACTTGGCCCCTGGTATAATCTTTCTCTAACTTGGCCCCTGGTTTAATATTACTGTAACTTGGCCCCTGGTATAATCTTACTGTAACTTGGCCCCTGGTTTAATCTTACTGTAACTTGGCCCCTGGTATAATCTTACTGTAACTTGGCCCCTGGTATAATCTTACTGTAACTTGGCCCCTGGTATAATCTTTCTCTAACTTGGCCCCTGGTTTAATATTACTGTAACTTGGCCCCTGGTATAATCTTACTGTAACTTGGCCCCTGGTTTAATCTTACTGTAACTTGGCCCCTGGTATAATCTTACTGTAACTTGGCCCCTGGTTTAATCTTACTGTAACTTGGCCCCTGGTATAATCTTACTGTAACTTGGCCCCTGGTATAATCTTTCTCTAACTTGGCCCCTGGTTTAATATTACTGTAACTTGGCCCCTGGTATAATCTTACTATAACTTGGCCCCTAGTATAATCTTTCTTTAACTTGGCCCCTGGTTTAATATTACTGTAACTTGGCCCCTGGTATAATCTTACTGTAACTTGGCCCCTGGTATAATCTTACTGTAACTTGGCCCCTGGTATAATCTTTCTGTAACTTGGCCCCTGGTATAATCTTACTGTAACTTGGCCCCTGGTATAATCTTACTGTAACTTGGCCCCTGGTTTAATCTTACTGTAACTTGGCCCCTGGTTTAATCTTACTGTAACTTGGCCTCTGTTATAATCTTACTGTACCTTGGCCCCTGGTATAATCTTTCTGTAACTTGGCCCCTGGTTTAATCTTACTGTAACTTGGCCCCTGGTATAATCTTTCTGTAACTTGGCCCCTGGTATAATCTTACTGTAACTTGGCCCCTGGTATAACCTTACTGTAACTTGGCCCCTGGTATAATCTTTCTGTAACTTGGCCCCTGGTATAATCTTAATGTAACTTGGCCCCTGGTATAATCTTACTGTAACTTGGCCCCTGGTATAATCTTTCTGTAACTTGGCCCCTGGTATAATCTTACTGTAACTTGGCCCCTGGTATAATCTTACTGTAACTTGGCCCCTGGTATAATCTTACTGTAACTTGGCCCCTGGTTTAATATTACTGTAACTTGGCCCCTGGTATAATCTTACTGTAACTTGGCCCCTGGTATAATCTTACTGTAACTTGGCCCCTGGTATAATCTTTCTGTAACTTGGCCCCTGGTATAATCTTACTGTAACTTGGCCCCTGGTATAATCTTACTGTAACTTGGCCCCTGGTTTAATCTTACTGTAACTTGGCCCCTGGTTTAATCTTACTGTAACTTGGCCCCTGTTATAATCTTACTGTAACTTGGCCCCTGGTATAATCTTTCTGTAACTTGGCCCCTGGTTTAATCTTACTGTAACTTGGCCCCTGGTATAATCTTTCTGTAACTTGGCCCCTGGTATAATCTTACTGTAACTTGGCCCCTGGTATAACCTTACTGTAACTTGGCCCCTGGTATAATCTTTCTGTAACTTGGCCCCTGGTATAATCTTAATGTAACTTGGCCCCTGGTATAATCTTACTGTAACTTGGCCCCTGGTATAATCTTTCTGTAACTTGGCCCCTGGTATAATCTTACTGTAACTTGGCCCCTGGTATAATCTTACTGTAACTTGGCCCCTGGTTTAATCTTACTGTAACTTGGCCCCTGGTATAATCTTTCTGTAACTTGGCCCCTGGTATAATCTTTCTGTAACTTGGCCCCTGGTATAATCTTACTGTAACTTGGCCCCTGTTTTAATCTTACTGTAACTTGGCCCCTGGTTTAGTCTTACTGTAACTTGGCCCCTGGTTTAATCTTACTGTAATTTGGCCCCTGGTTTAATCTTACTGTAATTTGGCCCCTGGTATAATCTTACTGTAACTTGGCCCCTGGTATAATCTTACTGTAACTTGGCCCCTGGTATAATCTTTCTGTAACTTGGCCCCTGGTATAATCTTTCTGTAACTTGGCCCCTGGTATAATCTTTCTGTAACTTGGCCCCTGGTATAATCTTACTGTAACTTGGCCCCTAGTATAATCTTTCTCTAACTTGGCCCCTGGTTTAATATTACTGTAACTTGGCCCCTGGTATAATCTTACTGTAACTTGGCCCCTGGTATAATCTTACTGTAACTTGGCCCCTGGTATAATCTTTCTGTAACTTGGCCCCTGGTATAATCTTACTGTAACTTGGCCCCTGGTATAATCTTACTGTAACTTGGCCCCTGGTTTAATCTTACTGTAACTTGGCCCCTGGTTTAATCTTACTGTAACTTGGCCTCTGTTATAATCTTACTGTAACTTGGCCCCTGGTATAATCTTTCTGTAACTTGGCCCCTGGTTTAATCTTACTGTAACTTGGCCCCTGGTATAATCTTTCTGTAACTTGGCCCCTGGTATAATCTTACTGTAACTTGGCCCCTGGTATAACCTTACTGTAACTTGGCCCCTGGTATAATCTTTCTGTAACTTGGCCCCTGGTATAATCTTAATGTAACTTGGCCCCTGGTATAATCTTACTGTAACTTGGCCCCTGGTATAATCTTTCTGTAACTTGGCCCCTGGTATAATCTTACTGTAACTTGGCCCCTGGTATAATCTTACTGTAACTTGGCCCCTGGTATAATCTTACTGTAACTTGGCCCCTGGTTTAATATTACTGTAACTTGGCCCCTGGTATAATCTTACTGTAACTTGGCCCCTGGTATAATCTTACTGTAACTTGGCCCCTGGTATAATCTTTCTGTAACTTGGCCCCTGGTATAATCTTACTGTAACTTGGCCCCTGGTATAATCTTACTGTAACTTGGCCCCTGGTTTAATCTTACTGTAACTTGGCCCCTGGTTTAATCTTACTGTAACTTGGCCCCTGTTATAATCTTACTGTAACTTGGCCCCTGGTATAATCTTTCTGTAACTTGGCCCCTGGTTTAATCTTACTGTAACTTGGCCCCTGGTATAATCTTTCTGTAACTTGGCCCCTGGTATAATCTTACTGTAACTTGGCCCCTGGTATAACCTTACTGTAACTTGGCCCCTGGTATAATCTTTCTGTAACTTGGCCCCTGGTATAATCTTAATGTAACTTGGCCCCTGGTATAATCTTACTGTAACTTGGCCCCTGGTATAATCTTTCTGTAACTTGGCCCCTGGTATAATCTTACTGTAACTTGGCCCCTGGTATAATCTTACTGTAACTTGGCCCCTGGTTTAATCTTACTGTAACTTGGCCCCTGGTATAATCTTTCTGTAACTTGGCCCCTGGTATAATCTTTCTGTAACTTGGCCCCTGGTATAACCTTACTGTAACTTGGCCCCTGTTTTAATCTTACTGTAACTTGGCCCCTGGTTTAGTCTTACTGTAACTTGGCCCCTGGTTTAATCTTACTGTAATTTGGCCCCTGGTTTAATCTTACTGTAATTTGGCCCCTGGTATAATCTTACTGTAACTTGGCCCCTGGTTTAATCTTACTGTAATTTGGCCCCTGGTTTAATCTTACTGTAATTTGGCCCCTGGTATAATCTTACTGTAACTTGGCCCCTGGTATAATCTTACTGTAACTTGGCCCCTGGTATAATCTTTCTGTAACTTGGCCCCTGGTATAATCTTTCTGTAACTTGGCCCCTGGTATAATCTTTCTGTAACTTGGCCCCTGGTATAATCTTACTGTAACTTGGCCCCTAGTATAATCTTTCTCTAACTTGGCCCCTGGTTTAATATTACTGTAACTTGGCCCCTGGTATAATCTTACTGTAACTTGGCCCCTGGTATAATCTTACTGTAACTTGGCCCCTGGTATAATCTTTCTGTAACTTGGCCCCTGGTATAATCTTACTGTAACTTGGCCCCTGGTATAATCTTACTGTAACTTGGCCCCTGGTTTAATCTTACTGTAACTTGGCCCCTGGTTTAATCTTACTGTAACTTGGCCTCTGTTATAATCTTACTGTAACTTGGCCCCTGGTATAATCTTTCTGTAACTTGGCCCCTGGTTTAATCTTACTGTAACTTGGCCCCTGGTATAATCTTTCTGTAACTTGGCCCCTGGTATAATCTTACTGTAACTTGGCCCCTGGTATAACCTTACTGTAACTTGGCCCCTGGTATAATCTTTCTGTAACTTGGCCCCTGGTATAATCTTAATGTAACTTGGCCCCTGGTATAATCTTACTGTAACTTGGCCCCTGGTATAATCTTTCTGTAACTTGGCCCCTGGTATAATCTTACTGTAACTTGGCCCCTGGTATAATCTTACTGTAACTTGGCCCCTGGTATAATCTTACTGTAACTTGGCCCCTGGTATAATCTTACTGTAACTTGGCCCCTGGTTTAATATTACTGTAACTTGGCCCCTGGTATAATCTTACTGTAACTTGGCCCCTGGTATAATCTTACTGTAACTTGGCCCCTGGTATAATCTTTCTGTAACTTGGCCCCTGGTATAATCTTACTGTAACTTGGCCCCTGGTATAATCTTACTGTAACTTGGCCCCTGGTTTAATCTTACTGTAACTTGGCCCCTGGTTTAATCTTACTGTAACTTGGCCCCTGTTATAATCTTACTGTAACTTGGCCCCTGGTATAATCTTTCTGTAACTTGGCCCCTGGTTTAATCTTACTGTAACTTGGCCCCTGGTATAATCTTTCTGTAACTTGGCCCCTGGTATAATCTTACTGTAACTTGGCCCCTGGTATAACCTTACTGTAACTTGGCCCCTGGTATAATCTTTCTGTAACTTGGCCCCTGGTATAATCTTAATGTAACTTGGCCCCTGGTATAATCTTACTGTAACTTGGCCCCTGGTATAATCTTTCTGTAACTTGGCCCCTGGTATAATCTTACTGTAACTTGGCCCCTGGTATAATCTTACTGTAACTTGGCCCCTGGTTTAATCTTACTGTAACTTGGCCCCTGGTATAATCTTTCTGTAACTTGGCCCCTGGTATAATCTTTCTGTAACTTGGCCCCTGGTATAACCTTACTGTAACTTGGCCCCTGTTTTAATCTTACTGTAACTTGGCCCCTGGTTTAGTCTTACTGTAACTTGGCCCCTGGTTTAATCTTACTGTAATTTGGCCCCTGGTTTAATCTTACTGTAATTTGGCCCCTGGTATAATCTTACTGTAACTTGGCCCCTGGTATAATCTTACTGTAACTTGGCCCCTGGTATAATCTTTCTGTAACTTGGCCCCTGGTATAATCTTTCTGTAACTTGGCCCCTGGTATAATCTTTCTGTAACTTGGCCCCTGGTATAATCTTTCTGTAACTTGGCCCCTGGTATAATCTTTCTGTAACTTGGCCCCTGGTATAATCTTTCTGTAACTTGGCCCCTGGTATAATCTTTCTGTAACTTGGCCCCTGGTATAATCTTTCTGTAACTTGGCCCCTGGTATAATCTTTCTGTAACTTGGCCCCTGGTATAATCTTTCTGTAACTTGGCCCCTGGTATAATCTTACTGTAACTTGGCCCCTGGTAAAGTCTGGGACATTGCACATCTTTGCTGTTACTTCTTCTATGGCTGGCCCGCTACTATTGATCCAGAAATTCCACTGAGTTTGTTTGTTTGTTTGTTGACATGCAGGGAGGAGGGCTACATCCCCAGAAACTACGTGACAGAGAAAAAGTTGGGGAACCTGGAACAGTACGCGTGAGTAAAGTGCTGTGAGGCTAGAACGTGGTAAAGAACACCATTCAATCATTATGTTGCTGTTCTTTCACATCAGCACAAGGGTTGATACCACATTGCGAGCAAAACATTTTACCATCAAACTTCTTCAAAACAGGGAGAGAAATGTTTTTTATAGGTTTTAGAGTTAATTTCCTGCAATGAGTGAGACTAACTAACAAAATTAAAGCGGGTCCCCGGTCGGTAATTCAACCATGATTACTACATTTAGATACATATCTGTCCGCTAGACTAACTTACCAATCTAAAAAATGTTAGCTGACATGCTAAGTGAGTGACTATCAGTGACTGTCGGAACACAAGAAGAACTGCTGATACACAACCACATTTAGAAATGTTAACTATTCTACCTTGAGACCCCAACTGAGTAAAAATACATATACAGGAATACAGGAATACAGGAATACCCAAATACAGGAATAGCCAAATACAGGAATACAGGAATACCCAAATACAGGAATAGCCAAATACAGGAATACAGGAATACCCAAATACAGGAATACAGGAATACCCAAATACAGGAATACAAGAATACCCAAATACAGGAATACCCAAATACAGGAATACCCAAATACAGGAATACCCAAATACAGGAATACCCAAATACAGGAATACCCAAATACAGGAATACAGGAATACCCAAATACAGGAATACCCTGAATTGCGGGCTGCAGTTGCACACTATTGTGTCAGTTACCCATCCCTGAGAGCCCTCAAAGCAGCTACTAGGCCAGCCATCCTTTGATCCAGATCAACCAGTATTCTAGTTACAACAAGCATGTAAGATGCTGTATTATAGAAATAACAGTTATTTCTAATTGACAGAGCTAGACAACAATATACTGTGGTGGAACAATGGGGCCGTTATCAGCTTCATCTCAGCAACTAGCTAGCCTATGTTGAATTCTAAAATACATTCACCATCAAAAGGTTGCAATAGTAAACACACCCAAGAGGAAAACAACTAACCAGCTAGCAACTCCATTAAAGTTAGCAAATAACTCAACCTTAGTGTGTTATACTGTAAGTAAATCCTTAAAATTAGAGGATTCGGCTAGCACAAACCCATGCAATCTCCATAGACAAACATTGGCAGTAGAATGGCCTTACTGAAAAGCTCAGTGACTTTCTATGTGGCACCGTCATAGGACAAGTCAGTTCGTCAAATTTCTGCCCTGCTAGAGCTGCCCCGGTTGACTGTAAGTGCTATTATCGTGAAGTGGAAACATCTAGGAGCAACAACGGCTCAGCCTCAAAGTGGTAGAACACACAAGCTCACAGAACGGGACCGCCGAGTGCTGAAGCACGTAGCGCATAAAAATCCTCTGTCCTCGGTTGCAACACTCACTACCGAGTTCCAAACTGCCTCTGGAAGCAACGTCAGAACAAGAACTGTTAGTCGGGAGCTTCATGAAATGGGTTTCCATGGCCGAGCAGCCGTACACAAGCCTAAGATCACCATGTGGAATGCCAAGCATCGGCTGGAGTGGTGTAAAGCTCACCACCATTGGACTCTGGAGCAATGGAAACACGTTCTCTGGAGTGATGAATTGGGCTTCGCCATCTGAAAGTACGGCGGACAAATCTTTGTTTGGCAGGAGAACGCTACCTGCCCCAATGCATAGTGACATCTGTAAAGTTTGGTGGAGGAGGAATAATGGTCTGGGGATGTTTTTCATGGTTCGGGCCCCTTAGTTCCTGTGAAGGGAAATCTTAACTCTATTTTCACAGAACACTCTGTAACAATGTATAGTTTACATATTCAGCCATTCACCCACACTATGCAATGTCTTTTTATAGCTTTTTGTACTCCAGACTTGTATTTGTATACTTTATCATACTGCCGCTCTATGTATCGTGTATCTGTCTTTTGTGTATTTTCGTTTTGGCATTTTGCACCTGCCCTGTGTTTTTTTTCTTATCTATCTATCTATCTATCTATCTATCTATCTATCTATCTATCTATCTATCTATCTATCTATCTATCTATCTATCTATCTATCTATCTATCTATCTATCTATCTATCTATCTATCTATCTATCTATCTATCTATCTATTAAATAGATTTTAGATTTTATTTGGGACTTACTGAGTCTGGCTTTAAGTGTTATGTTATATTGCAGCAGAGGGAACTAATGAATTAGTATTGTGTGTTTCAGCTGGTACAGTAAACATGTCAACCGGAACAGAGCTGAGGAACTACTGCGGAGAGAGGAGAGTTAAAATACATAAATACATTACTGGTCTAAGGTTTTAGAACACCTACTCATTCAAGGGTTTTTCTTTATTTATTTTTGCTATTTTCTACATTGTAGAATAATAGTGAAGACATCAAAACTATGAAATAACACATATGGAATCATGTAGTAACCAAAAAATGTTAATCAAATCAAAATATATTTAAGATTTTAGAGTGAAAGTAAAGCAGCCAAAAGTGCTCAGCATACATACATACATACATACATACATACATACATACATACATACATACATACATACATACATACATACATACATACATACATACATACATACATACATACATACATACATACATACATACATACATACATACATACATACATATACAGTATGTGTGTGTGTCGGGTGTGTAACTCTGTCTCCCTCTACAGGATAAAGAGGGAGGGTTCATGGTAAGAGACTCCAGTAAGCCAGGAACCTACACCGTCTCCCTGTACACCAAGTCAGCAGGGTACGCATCAAAGGGGAGGAGTGGTATCTTAGGTTATAACGTTGTTTAAATGTTCAGCATAATGTTTCAATTCTTGTGTCAGTAAAACATAGTGTAAAGTTTGGATCAGTCAAACATTGTATAAACGTTGTATGATGTGAACGCCCTAGTGAGGGGGGTGCAACTATCCGGCATTACCACATCAAGGAGACCCCAGGCTGCCCCAGACAGATGTACCTGGCTGAAAAACACCTGTTCACCTCGATACCTGATCTCATAGAGTACCACAACCACAACGCTGCAGGTGAAGTGTACACACACACACACACACACACATAAAATAATATACATGTATCCACATGTACCAAGGGACATACACACACTTAATGTCTCTCTCTCTCGCCCTCTGCCTCCTCTCTCGCCCTCTGCCGCCTCTCTCGCTCTCCTCTCTCTCTCGCCCTCTGCCTCCTCTCTCGCCCTCTGCCTCATCCTCCTCTCTCGCCCTCATCCTCCTCTCTCGCCCTCTGCCTCCTCTCTCTCTCTCCTCACTCTCTCGCCCTTCTCTTGCTCTTGCCCTTCTCTCTCTCTCTCGCCCTCTCGCTCTCGCTCTTTTTCTCTCTCTCTCTCGCCCTCTCGCTCTCACTCTCGTTCTCTCTTTCGCTCTCGTTCTCTCTCGCTCTCATTCTCTCTCGCTCTCGTTCTCTCTTTCGCTCTCGTTCTCTCTCGCTCTCGTTCTCTCTCGCTCTCTTTCTCTCTTTGCTTTTCTCTCTCAGGTCTAGTAGCCAGGTTGAGGTATCCAGTAGGAAAGGAGAGATCCGCTCCATCCACAGCAGGCTTCAGCTACGGTGAGATTCTATCCCACTGTACCCTACTCTACTCTGCTGGACTCTACTCTACTCTACTGTACTGTACTCTACTCTATCCTACTCTACTGTACTCTACTCTACTCTACTCTACCATACCTCTATCCTACTCTACTCTACTCTACTCTATCCTACTCTACTCTATCCTACTATACTCTATCCTACTCTACTCTACTCTACTCTACCCTACTCTATTCTACTCTACTCTACTATACTCTACTCTATCCTACTCTACTCTATCCTACTCTACTCTACCATACCTCTATCCTACTCTACTCTACTCTATTCTACTCTACTCTACTCTATCCTACTCTACTCTATCATACCTCTATCCTACACTACACTACTCTATCCTACTCTACCCTACACTACTCTATCCTACTCTATATCCTACTCTACTCTACTCTACACTATCCTACTCTACTCTATCCTACTCTACTCTACCCTATCCTACTCTACTCTACTCTATACTACTCTACTCTATCCTACTCTACTCTTCTATACCATACCTCTATCCTACACTACTCTACTCTATCATACTCTACTCTACCATACCTCTATCCTACACTACTCTACTCTATCATACCTCTATCCTACTCTAATCTACCATACCTCTATCCTACTCTACTCTAATCTACTCTATCCTACTCTACTCTACTCTACCCTACTCTACCATACTTCTACTCTATCCTACTCTATCCTACTCTATGCTACTCTATCCTACCATACCTCTATCCTACACTACTCTACTCTACTCTATCCTACTCTACTCTACCATACCTCTATCCTACACTTCTCTACTCTATTCTACTCTACTCTACTCCATCCTACTCTACTCTATCCTACTCTACTCTACCATACCTCTATCCTACTCTACTCTATTCTACTCTACTCTACTCTATCCTACTCTACTCTATCCTACTCTACTCTACCATACCTCTATCCTACTCTACTCTACTCTATTCTACTCTACTCTACTCTATCCTACTCTACTCTATCATACCTCTATCCTACACTACTCTACTCTATCCTACTCTACTCTACTCTACTCTACTCTAGCATACCTCTATCCTACACTACTCTACTCTATCCTACTCTATCCTACTCTACTCTACCATACCTCTATCCTACTCTATCCTACTCTACTCTACCATACCTCTATCCTACACTACTCTACTCTACTCTACTCTATCCTACTCTATTCTACTCTATCCTACTCTACTCTATCCTACTCTACTCTACTCTATCCTACTCTACTCTATCCTACTCTACTCTATCCTACTCTACTCTACTCTACTCTACCATACCTCTATTCTACTCTACTCTATCCTACTCTATCCTACTCTACTCTACTCTACCATACCTCTATCCTACTCTACTCTACTCTATCCTACTCTACCATACCTCTACTCTATCCTACACTATTCTACTCTATCCTACTCTACCATACCTCTACTCTATCCTACTCTACCATACCTCTATTCTACTCTACTCTACTCTACCATTCTACTGTAGCCTACTCTACTCTACTCTAGCCTACTCTACTCTACTCTACCATACCTCTACTCTACTCTACTCTACTCTAGCCTACTCTACTCTACTCTACTCTACTCTAGCCTACTCTACCTCTACTCTACTCTACTATACTCGATCCTACTCTATATCCTACTCTACTCTACTCTACTCTATCCTACTCTACTCTACTCTACCCTACTCTACCCTACTCTATCCTACTCTACTCTACTCGATCCTACTCTATATCCTACTCTACCCTACTCTATCCTACTCTACTCTACTCTACTCTACTCTATCCTACTCTACTCTACTCGATCCTACTCTACTCGATCCTACTCTATCCTACTCTACTCTACTCTACTCGATCCTACTCTATCCTACTCTACTCTACTCTACTCGATCCTACTCTACTCTACTCGATCCTACTCTATCCTACTCTACTCTACTCTACTCGATCGTACTCTATCCTACTCTACTCTACTCTACTCTACTCTACTCTATACAGAGAAGTGGGAGATCAACCCTAGTGAGCTGACCTTCATGAAGGAGCTGGGTAGTGGTCAGTTTGGGGTGGTGCGGCTGGGAAAATGGAGAGCTCAGCATAAAGTAGCCATCAAGGCTATCAGAGAGGGAGCCATGTACGAAGAGGACTTCATAGAGGAAGCCAAGGTTATGATGTGAGTAGAATATATGACACACGGGCTGACAGACACACGGGCTGACAGACACACGGGCTGACAGACAGACAGACAGACACACGGGCTGACAGACACACGGGCTGACAGACAGACAGACCGACACACGGGCTGACAGACACAGACACACGGGCTGACAGACAGACAGATGGATGGACACACATATATACACCTACATTCTAATGGTTTGTACCCATGAGATCCCCACATTGTACCTGAGTGTGTGTGTGCCCGTCCTTGTGTGTGCAGGCGTCTCTCCCATCCTAAGCTGGTGCAGCTGTATGGGGTGTGTACACACCAGAAGCCCATCTACATTGTGACTGAGTTCATGGAACTGGGATGTCTGCTCAATTACATCAGGTAAAAGTCATAGGTCTGCACTCAGAAAGATGTTGCATAGAGCTACCCTCCAACCTGGCATACAGATGAACCTGTTCCTGGAGAGATACCCTCCAACCTGGCATATAGATTAACCTGTTACTGGAGAGCTACCCTCCAACCTGGCATATAGATGAACCTGTTCCTGGAGAGCTACCCTCCAACCTGGCATATAGATTAACCTGTTACTGGAGAGCTACCCTCCAACCTGGCATATAGATGAACCTGTTCCTGGAGAGCTACCCTCCAACCTGGCATATAGATTAACCTGTTACTGGAGAGCTACCCTCCAACCTGGCATATAGATGAACCTGTTCCTGGAGAGCTACCCTCCAAACTGGCATATAGATGAACCTGTTCCTGGAGAGCTACCCTTCAAACTGGCATATAGATTAACCTGTTCCTGGAGAGCTACCCTCCAAACTGGCATATAGATGAACCTGTTACTGGAGAGCTACCCTCCAAACTGGCATATAGATTAACCTGTTACTGGAGAGCTACCCTCCAAACTGGCATATAGATTAACCTGTTACTGGAGAGCTACCCTCCAAACTGGCATATAGATGAACCTGTTACTGGAGAGCTACCCTCCAAACTGGCATATAGATGAACCTGTTCCTGGAGAGATACCCTCCAAACTGGCATATAGATGAACCTGTTACTGGAGAGCTACCCTACAAACTGGCATATAGATGAACCTGTTACTGGAGATCTACCCTCCAAACTGGCATATAGATGAACCTGTTCCTGGAGAGATACCCTCCATCCTGGCATATAGATGAACCTGTTCCTGGAGAGATACCCTCCATCCTGGCATATAGATGAACCTGTTCCTGGAGAGATACCCTCCAAACTGGCATATAGATGAACCTGTTCCTGGAGAGATACCCTCCATCCTGGCATATAGATGAACCTGTTCCTGGAGAGCTACCCTCCAAACTGGCATATAGATGAACCTGTTCCTGGAAAGCTACCCTCCATCCTGGCATATAGATGAACCTGTTCCTGGAGAGCTACCCTCCAAACTGGCATATAGATTAACCTGTTCCTGGAGAGCTACCCTCCATCCTGGCATACAGATGAACCTGTTCCTGGAGAGCTACCCTCCATCCTGGCATACAGATGAACCTGTTCCTGGAGAGCTACCCTCCAAACTGGCATATAGATGAACCTGTTCCTGGAGAGCTACCCTCCATCCTGGCATACAGATGAACCTGTTCCTGGAGAGCTACCCTCCAAACTGGCATATAGATGAACCTGTTCCTGGAGAGCTACCCTCCAAACTGGCATATAGATGAACCTGTTCCTGGAGAGCTACCCTCCAAACTGGCATATAGATGAACCTGTTCCTGGAGAGATACCCTCCAAACTGGCATATAGATGAACCTGTTCCTGGAGAGCTACCCTCCAAACTGGCATATAGATGAACCTGTTCCTGGAGAGATACCCTCCATCCTGGCATATAGATGAACCTGTTCCTGGAGAGCTACCCTCCAAACTGGCATATAGATGAACCTGTTCCTGGAGAGATACCCTCCAACCTGGCATATAGATGAACCTGTTCCTGGAGAGCTACCCTCCATCCTGGCATACAGATGAACCTGTTCCTGGAGAGCTACCCTCCAAACTGGCATACAGATGAACCTGTTCCTGGAGAGCTACCCTCCAAACTGGCATATAGATGAACCTGTTCCTGGAGAGCTACCCTCCAACCTGGCATATAGATGAACCTGTTCCTGGAGAGCTACCCTCCATCCTGGCATATAGATGAACCTGTTCTTGGAGAGCTACCCTCCAAACTGGCATATAGATGAACCTGTTCCTGGAGAGCTACCCTCCAAACTGGCATATAGATGAACCTGTTCCTGGAGAGCTACCCTCCAAACTGGCATATAGATGAACCTGTTCCTGGAGAGATACCCTCCAAACTGGCATATAGATGAACCTGTTCCTGGAGAGCTACCCTCCAAACTGGCATATAGATGAACCTGTTCCTGGAGAGATACCCTCCATCCTGGCATATAGATGAACCTGTTCCTGGAGAGATACCCTCCAACCTGGCATATAGATGAACCTGTTCCTGGAGAGCTACCCTCCAACCTGGCATACAGATGAACCTGTTCCTGGAGAGCTACCCTCCAAACTGGCATATAGATGAACCTGTTCCTGGAGAGCTACCCTCCAACCTGGCATATAGATGAACCTGTTCCTGGAGAGCTACCCTCCAAACTGGCATATAGATGAACCTGTTCCTGGAGAGATACCCTCCAACCTGGCATATAGATGAACCTGTTCCTGGAGAGAGACCCTCCAACCTGGCATATAGATGAACCTGTTCCTGGAGAGCTACCCTCCATCCTGGCATATAGATGAACCTGTTCCTGGAGAGCTACCCTCCAAACTGGCATATAGATGAACCTGTTCCTGGAGAGATACCCTCCATCCTGGCATATAGATGAACCTGTTCCTGGAGAGATACCCTCCAAACTGGCATACAGATGAACCTGTTCCTGGAGAGATACCCTCCATCCTGGCATATAGATGAACCTGTTCCTGGAGAGCTACCCTCCAAACTGGCATATAGATGAACCTGTTCCTGGAGAGATACCCTCCAAACTGGCATATAGATTAACCTGTTCCTGGAGAGCTACCCTCCATCCTGGCATATAGATGAACCTGTTCCTGGAGAGCTACCCTCCAAACTGGCATATAGATGAACCTGTTCCTGGAGAGCTACCCTCCAACCTGGCATATAGATGAACCTGTTCCTGGAGAGCTACCCTCCAACCTGGCATATAGATGAACCTGTTCCTGGAGAGCTACCCTCCAACCTGGCATATAGATGAACCTGTTCCTGGAGAGCTACCCTCCAAACTGGCATAATGATGAACCTGTTCCTGGAGAGATACCCTCCAACCTGGCATATAGATGAACCTGTTCCTGGAGAGCTACCCTCCAAACTGGCATATAGATGAACCTGTTCCTGGAGAGATACCCTCCATCCTGGCATATAGATGAACCTGTTCCTGGAGAGATACCCTCCAAACTGGCATACAGATGAACCTGTTCCTGGAGAGCTACCCTCCAAACTGGCATACAGATGAACCTGTTCCTGGAGAGATACCCTCCATCCTGGCATATAGATGAACCTGTTCCTGGAGAGCTACCCTCCAAACTGGCATATAGATGAACCTGTTCCTGGAGAGATACCCTCCAAACTGGCATATAGATGAACCTGTTCCTGGAGAGCTACCCTCCATCCTGGCATATAGATGAACCTGTTCCTGGAGAGCTACCCTCCAAACTGGCATATAGATGAACCTGTTCCTGGAGAGCTACCCTCCAACCTGGCATATAGATGAACCTGTTCCTGGAGAGCTACCCTCCAACCTGGCATATAGATGAACCTGTTCCTGGAGAGCTACCCTCCAACCTGGCATATAGATGAACCTGTTCCTGGAGAGCTACCCTCCAAACTGGCATATAGATTAACCTGTTCCTGGAGAGCTACCCTCCATCCTGGCATACAGATGAACCTGTTCCTGGAGAGCTACCCTCCATCCTGGCATACAGATGAACCTGTTCCTGGAGAGCTACCCTCCATCCTGGCATACAGATGAACCTGTTCCTGGAGAGATACCCTCCATCCTGGCATATAGATGAACCTGTTCCTGGAGAGATACCCTCCAACCTGGCATACAGATGAACCTGTTCCTGGAGAGATACCCTCCAACCTGGCATATAGATGAACCTGTTCCTGGAGAGCTACCCTCCAAACTGGCATATAGATGAACCTGTTACTGGAGAGCTACCCTCCAAACTGGCATATAGATGAACCTGTTCCTGGAGAGCTACCCTCCAAACTGGCATATAGATGAACCTGTTACTGGAGAGATACCCTCCATCCTGGCATATAGATGAACCTGTTCCTGGAGAGCTACCCTCCATCCTGGCATATAGATGAACCTGTTACTGGAGAGAGACCCTCCAAACTGGCATATAGATGAACCTGTTCCTGGAGAGATACCCTCCATCCTGGCATATAGATGAACCTGTTCCTGGAGAGATACCCTCCAACCTGGCATATAGATGAACCTGTTCCTGGAGAGCTACCCTCCATCCTGGCATATAGATGAACCTGTTCCTGGAGAGATACCCTCCAACCTGGCATATAGATGAACCTGTTCCTGGAGAGCTACCCTCCATCCTGGCATATAGATGAACCTGTTCCTGGAGAGATACCCTCCAAACTGGCATATAGATGAACCTGTTCCTGGAGAGATACCCTCCATCCTGGCATATAGATGAACCTGTTCCTGGAGAGATACCCTCCATCCTGGCATATAGATGAACCTGTTCCTGGAGAGCTACCCTCCAAACTGGCATATAGATGAACCTGTTCCTGGAGAGATACCCTCCAAACTGGCATATAGATGAACCTGTTCCTGGAGAGATACCCTCCATCCTGGCATATAGATGAACCTGTTCCTGGAGAGATACCCTCCAAACTGGCATATAGATGAACCTGTTCCTGGAGAGATACCCTCCATCCTGGCATATAAATGAACCTGTTCCTGGAGAGATACCCTCCAAACTGGCATATAGATGAACCTGTTCCTGGAGAGAGACCCTCCAAACTGGCATATAGATGAACCTGTTCCTGGAGAGATACCCTCCATCCTGGCATATAGATGAACCTGTTCCTGGAGAGATACCCTCCAAACTGGCATATAGATGAACCTGTTCCTGGAGAGATACCCTCCATCCTGGCATACAGATGAACCTGTTCCTGGAGAGATACCCTCCAACCTGGCATATAGATGAACCTGTTCCTGGAGAGATACCCTCCAACCTGGCATATAGATGAACCTGTTCCTGGAGAGATACCCTCCATCCTGGCATACAGATGAACCTGTTCCTGGAGAGATACCCTCCACCCTGGCATATAGATGAACCTGTTCCTGGAGAGATACCCTCCATCCTGGCATACAGATGAACCTGTTCCTGGAGAGCTACCCTCCAACCTGGCATATAGATGAACCTGTTCCTGGAGAGATACCCTCCAACCTGGCATATAGATGAACCTGTTCCTGGAGAGATACCCTCCATCCTGGCATACAGATGAACCTGTTCCTGGAGAGATACCCTCCAACCTGGCATATAGATGAACCTGTTCCTGGAGAGATACCCTCCAAACTGGCATATAGATGAACCTGTTCCTGGAGAGATACCCTCCAACCTGGCATATAGATGAACCTGTTCCTGGAGAGCTACCCTCCAAACTGGCATATAGATGAACCTGTTCCTGGAGAGCTACCCTCCAAACTGGCATATAGATGAACCTGTTCCTGGAGAGATACCCTCCATCCTGGCATATAGATGAACCTGTTCCTGGAGAGATACCCTCCAACCTGGCATATAGATGAACCTGTTCCTGGAGAGCTACCCTCCAACCTGGCATATAGATGAACCTGTTCCTGGAGAGCTACCCTCCAACCTGGCATATAGATGAACCTGTTCCTGGAGAGCTACCCTCCAAACTGGCATATAGATGAACCTGTTCCTGGAGAGCTACCCTCCAAACTGGCATATAGATGAACCTGTTCCTGGAGAGCTACCCTCCAAACTGGCATATAGATGAACCTGTTCCTGGAGAGATACCCTCCAAACTGGCATATAGATGAACCTGTTCCTGGAGAGATACCCTCCAAACTGGCATATAGATGAACCTGTTCCTGGAGAGATACCCTCCAAACTGGCATATAGATGAACCTGTTCCTGGAGAGATACCCTCCAAACTGGCATATAGATGAACCTGTTCCTGGAGAGATACCCTCCAAACTGGCATATAGATGAACCTGTTACTGGAGAGCTACCCTCCAAACTGGCATATAGATGAACCTGTTCCTGGAGAGCTACCCTCCAAACTGGCATATAGATGAACCTGTTATCAGCCTTCTTCAGCTGGTAGGTTAAAATATGTTGTGTTATTTTCCTTCAGGCAGCATCGGGACACCTTTAGCCCGGGGTCTTTACTGAGCATCTGTCAGGACGTCTCAGAGGGGATGGAACACCTGGAGGCACACGGCTTCATACACAGAGACCTGGTGAGTCTGTCAGCCAATAGGGTTACAGAATACAGACACCTAGCCAATGGGTAGAGACTGGGGGAGTCTACAAGCCAATAGGGAGAGCCCTTACTGAGACCTGGTGATTCTATCAGCCAGTAGGATCATAGAATACAGAGATCTAGTCAATAGGGAGAGTGCTGGTGACACACAGATCTGGTTAGAGTAGCAGCCTCAATCTCTGTCTCTCTCTAGGCAGCGAGGAACTGTCTGGTGAACGATGCTCTGGTGGTGAAGGTATCAGACTTTGGAATGGCCAGGTACGTAACAGAACAACACACTCAACTCTAACACCATTCTGTATCTCTCTCTTTCTCGCTCTCTCTCGCTCTCTCTGTCTCCAATTCAAAAGGCTTTATTGGCATGGGAAACATGTTTTACTAGGGCTGGGAATTGCCAGGGACATCACGATACTATATTGTCACGATACTTAGGTGCCGATATGATATGTATTGCGATTCTATATGTAATAAACCATCAGAAATTAACAGTGAACATTACACTCACAGAAGTTCCAAAATAATTTAGACATTTCAAATGTCATATTATGTCTATATACAGTGTTGTAACGATGTCATATTATGTCTATATAGTGTTGTAGCAATTAGTTAAAGTATAAATCAACATAAATATGGGTTGTATTTACATGGTGTTTGTTCTTCACTGGTTGTCCTTTTCTTGTGACAACAGGTCACACATCTTGCTGCTGTGATGAACACTGTGGTATTTCACCCAGTAGATATGGGAGTTTTATCAGAATTGGGTTTATTATTCTTTGTGGATCTGTGTAATCTGAGGGAAATATGTGTGTCTAATATGGTCATACATTTGGCAGGAGGTTAGGAAGTGTAGCTCAGTTTTCACCTCATTTTGTGGGCAGTGTGCACATAGCCTGTCTTCTCTTGAGAGCCAGGTCTGCCTACAGAGGTCTTTCTCAATAGCAATTTGGTAAAAAGCTGATTTGACATTTGCTCAGTACATTGTTTTCACTGATGAAATGTACTAGTCTGCTGTTAATGATAATGCAGAGGATTTTCCCAAGGTTGCTGTTGACTCATATCCCACGATAGTTATTGGGTCAAATTTGTCTCCACTTTTGTAGACTGGGGTGATCAGTGTTGTGGTTTAGACCCGGACCATCACAGTAGGTGTGAGCAGAGCATGTTGAGCATCTGATACATACCTCTTAGGTCACACGATGGTGCTTGGACGGGTGTATTAGTGGGGGTTGGGCCTGTTGCTTACGGCCTGGTCATATGGGTCACTCTCCTCCTCTTTGTGTTATAACCTTGTGTGTGTGTGTGTGTGTGTGTGTGTTAGGTACGTGCTAGATGACCAGTACACTAGTTCATCAGGAGCGAAGTTCCCAGTCAAGTGGTCTCCTCCTGAAGTGTTCAACTTCTGCAAGTACAGTCGCAAGTCTGACGTATGGTCCTTTGGTAGGTGGTCATTGTGTGTGTAGATGGTCTATTGATTTGTGTGTGTATTGACGTGTCTTTATTGACGTGTGTGTGTGTGTGTCAGGTGTGTTGATGTGGGAGGTGTTTACAGAGGGGAAGATGCCGTTTGAACTCAACCCTAACCATGAGGTAGTGATGATGGTGTCACAAGGACACCGCCTCTACAGACCCAAGAAGGCCACACCCAACATCTATGACATCATGCAGCGCTGCTGGCACGAGGTACATGTTTCTGCTTCCTACTTCCTGTATGAGGCAGAAGATACACTTAACAAAAATATAAACGCAACATGTAAAGTGTTGGTCCCATGTTTCATGAGCTGAAATAAAAGATCACAGAAATGTTCCATACGCACAAAAAGCTTATTTCTCTCCAAGTTTGTGTACAGATTTGTTTACATCCCTGTTAGTGAGCATTTCTCCATTGTCAAGATAATCCATCCCCCGGACAGGTGTGGCATATCAAGAATCTGATTAAACAGCATGATCATTACACAGGTGCACCTTGTGCTGGGGTCAATAAAAGCCCACTCTAAAATGTGCAGTTTTGTCACACAACACAATGTCACAGATGTCTCAAGTTTTGAGGGAGCATGTAATTGGCATACTGACTGCCCGAATGTCCACCAGAGCTGTTACAATTAAATGTTAATTTCTCTACCATAAGCCACCTTCAACGTCGTTTTAGAGAATTTGGCAGTGCGTCCAACTGGCCTCACAACCACAGACCGTGTGGGCGAGCGGTTTGCTGATGTCAACGTTGTGAACAGAGTGCCTCATGGTGGCGGTGGGGTTATGGTATGAGCAGGTATAAGCTACGGACAACGAAAACAATTGGATTTTATCAATGGCAATTTGAATGCACAGAGATACCGTGATGAGATCCTGAGGCCCATTGTCGTTCCATTCATCCGCCGCCATCACCTCATATTTCAGCCTGATCCTGATAATGCACGGCCCCATGTCGCAAGGATCTGTACACAATTACTGGAAGCTGAAAATGGCCCAGTTCTTCCATGGCCTGCATTCTCACCAGACATGTCACCCATTGAGCATGTTTGGGATGCTCTGGATCGACGTGTACGACAGCGTGTTCCAGTTACCGCCAATATCCAGCAACTTCGAACAGCCATTGAAGAGGAGTGGGGCAACATTCTACAGGCCACAATCATCAGCCTGATCAACTCTATGTGAAGGAGATGTGACACGATGCATGAGGCAAATGGTGGTTACACCAGATACTGACTGGTTTTCTGATCCACGCCCCTACCTTTTTTTAAAGGTATCTGTGACCAACAGATGCATATCTGTATTCCCAGTCATGTGAAATCCATAGATTAGGGTCTAATGAATGTATTTCAGTTGAATGATTTCCTGATATGAACTGTAACTGAACTAACTCCCCCTCCCCCTCCCTAGAGAGCGGAGGAGAGACCATCTTTTTCTCAGATCTCTATCTTGATCTCTGATGCGCTGGAAGTGGACGGCTCCTCCTCCGCCTGAACCCACCAATCAGATCCTCTCCTCAGCCTGAACCCACCAATCAGATCCTCTCCTCAGCCTGAACCCACCAATCAGATCGCAACTACCAATCGGATCCCCTCAGATCCACTGTTGATGGAGGACTGCTTGAATAAGATTCCACACGACTCTCTGTACTGATGGATCTCTCAAGGTGGACGATGGATTTTGTTTATGTCCAAATACCATATTACTGTTTCACCGCTTCTATCCTGTCTGACAGGAAACTGTCTGTTTTTATCTCTCTTCATTCTCCAGTGTTTTGTATTCCCACCTTTTGTCCTCAGAACAGCCTCAAATCGTCGGGTCATGGACTCTACAATGTGTCAAAAGTGTTCCACAGGGATGCTGGTCCATGTTGACTCCAATGCTTCCCACGGTTGTGTCAAGTTGGCTGGATGTCTTTTGGGTGGTGAACCATTCTTGATACACACAGGAAACTGTTGAGTTTTAAAAACCCAGAAGGTTTGTAGTTCTTGACACAAACTGGTGCGCCTGGCACCTACTACCATACCCCGTTCAAAGGCACTTAAATCTTGTCTTGCCCATTCACCCTTTGAATGAAAACACAATCCATGCCTCAATTTTCTCAAGGCTTGAAAATATTTAATTAAATTCTGTACTGATTTTGAAGTTGATTTAATCATCAATGATCATAGCTTTCACCTGGTCAGTCACGGAAAAGAGCAGGTGTTCATTCAGGTCCATTCATTCATACTCAATCAGCTGACTTTCACTGTGGACAGACGGGTACATTTACACTTCCGTTCAAAAGTTTGAGGTCACTTAGAAATGTCCTTGTTTTTTTAAAGAAAAGCATTTTTTTTTGTCCATTAAAATAACATCAAATCGATCAGAACTACAGTGTAGACATTATTAATGTTGTAAATGACTTTTGTAGCTGGAAACAGCTGATTTCTTTATGGATTATCTACATAGGCGTACAGAGGCCCATTATCAGCAACCATCACTCCTGTGTTCCAATGGCACGTTGTGTTAGCTAATCCAAGTTTATCATTTTAAAAGGCTAATTGATCATTAGAAAACCCTTTTGCAATTATGTTAGCACAGCTGAAAACTGTTGTACTGATTAAAGAAGGAAACTGCTCAGGGAATACTAACCTAAATGACAGTGAAAATAAGGAAGTCTGTACAGAATAAAACATATTACAAAACATGCTTCCTGTTTTCAACAAGGCACTAAAGAAAAACTGTAAAACGTGGCAAAGAAATGAACTTTATGTCCTGAATACAAAGCATTATGGGTATTGTGGTGGCTGCATCATGTTATAGGTATGGTGGTGGCTGCATCATGTTATAGGTATGGTGGAGGCTGCATCATGTTATGGTATGGTGGTGGCTGCATCATGTTATAGGTATGGTGGTGGCTGCATCATGTTATGGGTATGGTGGTGGCTGCATCATGTTATGGTATGGTGGAGGCTGCATCATGTTATGGTATGGTGGTGGCTGCATCATGTTATGGTATGGTGGAGGCTGCATCATGTTATGGTATGGTGGTGGCTGCATCATGTTATGGTATGGTGGAGGCTGCATCATGTTATGGTATGGTGGTGGCTGCATCATGTTATGGGTATGGTGGAGGCTGCATCATGTTATGGGTATGGTGGTGGCTGCATCATGTTATGGTATGGTGGAGGCTGCATCATGTTATAGGTATGGTGGAGGCTGCATCATGTTATAGGTATGGTGGAGGCTGCATCATGTTATGGGTATGGTGGAGGCTGCATCATGTTATGGTATGGTGGAGGCTGCATCATGTTATGGGTATGGTGGAGGCTGCATCATGTTATGGGTATGGTGGTGGCTACATCATGTTATGGATATGGTGGAGGCTGCATCATGTTATGGGTATGGTGGTGGCTGCATCATGTTATGGGTATTGTGGAGGCTGCATCATGTTATTGGTATGGTGGTGGCTGCATCATGTTATGGGTATGGTGGTGGCTGCATCATGTTATGGGTATGGTGGTGGCTGCATCATGTTATGGGTATGGTGGTGGCTGCATCATGTTATGGGTATGGTGGTGGCTGCATCATGTTATGGGTATGGTGGTGGCTGCATCATGTTATGGTATGGTGGTGGCTGCATCATGTTATGGGTATGGTGGTGGCTGCATCATGTTATGGGTATGGTGGTGGCTGCATCATGTTATGGGTATGGTGGAGGCTGCATCATGTTATGGGTATGGTGGAGGCTGCATCATGTTATGGGTATGGTGGAGGCTGCATCATGTTATGGGTATGGTGGAGGCTGCATCATGTTATAGGTATGGTGGTGGCTGCATCATGTTATGGGTATGGTGGTGGCTGCATCATGTTATGGGTATGGTGGTGGCTGCATCATGTTATGGGTATGGTGGTGGCTGCATCATGTTATGGGTATGCTTGTCATCATTTATGACTGGGGAGTTTTTTAGAATTAAAAATAAATGGAATACAGTTATAAGCACAGTTAAAATCCTAGAGGAAACCCTGGTTCAGTCTGCTTCCTCCAGACACTGGGAGATGAATTCCCCTTTCAGCAGGACAATAACTTAAATCACAAGGCCACATCTACACTGGAGTGGACTAATTACAGTATTGGCTTGAAAATCTATGGCGCAGTGGTCTAAGGCACTGCATCGCAGTGCTTGAGGCATCACTACAGACCCGGGTTCGATCCCAGTCTGTGTCACAGCTGGCCGTCACCAGGAAACCCATGAGGTGGCACACAATTGACCTAGTGTTGTCTGGGTTAGGGAAGGGTTTGGCCGGCCGGGATTTCCTTGTTCCATCGCGCTCTAGCGACTCCTTGTGGCGGGCCGGGCACCTGACTTCAGTCACCAGCTGGACGGTGTTGCCTCCGACACATTGGTGTGGCTTGGTTCCGGGTTAAGCGAGCAGTGTGGCTTGGCAGGGTGGTGTTTCGGAGGACACATGGCTCTCGACCTTTGCCTCTCCCGGGTCCGTAGGGAGTTACAGGAGTTTTATAATCAGGCTGTAACAACAACATGTGGAAGAAGTCAAAGGGTATGAATGCACTAGCTAGCTTTTGGTACAATGAGTCAATGGTGTTTATGTTATGGTGTTTTTAATAGTAATGTGACTGACTATTGTTATGAAATTAAATCTTATTTATCAAACATCCTGTGAAGTGATACACACACACACAATTTTGAAGGGATGTGCCTGTATTGTAGCCTGCAGTGTTATTTATGCATGACTGCCGCGATACAAAACCTCCACCGGACACCCTGCCTGCCTCCACCTCCACCCTGCCTGCCTCCACCTCCACCCTGCCTGCCCGGCCGACCCAAAGACTTAAGACACGCCACGCCCCGTGCTCAGCCAGAAACACAGAGAGAGAGCGTCCGTTAGTCTATGAAATGCTGTAAGGTGGTTATTGTATCGGAGGCTCTGGATGTAGGACCGTCTCAAAGGTAAGACCAAGCAGGAGACATAATTATGGCGATGGCTTCTTCAACTCATTTTGGACACAGAAAAGCGAACAGGTGACCCCTTATTGATACTAGTCAGGATATATTGATGTGTGGTCCTTTGTAGCTAAGTTGGTAGAGCACTGCAACTCCAAGATAGTGGGTTTGATTCTCGGTACCACCCATACGTAAGAAATGTAGTGGGTTTGATTCCCGGTACCACCCATAGGTAAGAAATGTAGTGGGTTTGATTCCCGGTACCACCCATAGGTAAGAAATGTAGTGGGTTTGATTCCCGGTTCCACCCATAGGTAAGAAATGTAGTGGGTTTGATTCCCGGTTCCACCCATACGCAAGAAATATAGATACAGTATATACTGTATCTATACTGCTCCTGAGTGGCGCAGTATACCCTGGTTCAATCCCAGGCTGTATCACAACCGGCCGTGATCGGGAGTCCCATAGGGCGGCGCACAATTGGCCCAGCGTCGTCTGGGTTAGGGGAGACCGGAGTGGGCCGTCATTGTAAATAAGAATTTGTTCTTAACTGACTTGCCTAGTTAAATAAAGGTACTTTTTAAAAATAACACCTTCAGAAAGTATTCAGACCCCTTGACGTATTCCACATTTTGTTGTTTTACAGCCTGAATTCAACATGGATTACATTAAACATTTTCTCGCCCATCTACAAACAACAATATCCCATAATGACAGTGAAAACATGTTTTCAGACATTTTTGCAGCCAGGGTGGTTCGTCGCTCCAGTGCCTTGCCGTTCACCCTTGCACCGCTGGGCCAGACTACACTCAATCATAGGACCTACTGAAGAGATGAGTCTTCAGTAAAGACTGCGTCTCTCACATGGATAGGCAGACCATTCCATAAAAATGGAGCTCTATAGGAGAAAGCTCCGCCTCCAGCTGTTTGCTTAGAGATTCGAGGGACAATAAGGAGGCCTGTCAGTTAAGAACACATTCTTATTTACAATGACAACCTACCAAAAGGCAAAAGGCGTCCTGCAGGGATGGAGGCTGGGATTAAAAATATAAATAAATTAAATAAAATATAGGACCAAACACATCACGACAAGAGACAAAACAACACTACATAAAGAGAGACCTAAGACAACAACATAGCAAGGCAGCAACACATGACAACACAGCATGGTAGCAACACAACATGACAACAACATGGTAGCAACACAACATGACAACAACATGGCTGCAGTAGATATCTCAGATAGGGGGGAGTGAGGCCTAAGAAGGTTTTAAAAAATATCCTGAAAAACTCCCCAGTCCTTAATGATTACAAGCATACCCATAACATGATGCAGCCACCACTATACTTGGTAATATGGAGAGTGGTACTCAGTGATGTGTTGTATTGGATTTACCCCTAACATAACACTTTGTATTCAGGACAAAAAGTTAATTGCTGTGTCACATTTTTTGCAGTATTACTTTAGTGTATTTTGAAATATTTGTATTTACTCTGTCATTTAGGTCAGTATTGTGGAGTAACTACAATACTGGGGCAGCAGGTAGCCTAGCGGTTAAAGTGTTGGGCCAGTAACCGAAAGGTCGCTGGTTTGAATGCCTGAGCCGACAAAGTGAAAAAACCTGTGTCCTTGAGCAAGGCACTTAGCCCTCATTTGCTCCAGGGGCTGACCCTGTAGGAAGGCCGTCATTATAAATAAGAATTTGTTCTTTACTGACTTGCTTAGTTAAATAAAGGTTCAATAAAAAAAAATGTTTTAAAATGTTGTTGATCCATCCTCAGTTTCCTCCTGTCACATTCATTAAACTCTGTAACTGTTTTAAAGTCACCATTGGCTTCATGGTGAAATCCCTTTACTCCTGAACTTGCCATTACAAAGGGCTTGAATACTTACTGACACAAGATTTTCATTTTTCATTAATCTGTAAACATTTTGAAAAACATTATTTCACTTTGACATCATGGGGTTTGTGTTTAAGGCCAATGATGAAAAAAATCCATTTTTTATTCGCTGTAACACAACAACATGTGGAAAAGGTCAAGGGGTTGAAGACTTTCTGAAGGCCCTGTAGATAACAATGTTTTGTGGTTTTGTGAGTAACCTGGAAGTGACCCTAACCTGTGCAGGTGGGGTCAACCCCAAATCACTACTGGTGACCCCATCACTCTTATCTTGCCTCAGATCCCTCTAAGCTTTAGCTCAGTGGACAGTCTAATGTAGGAATAGAATGATGTCCTGATGGAACTTCAGGATTCAGCCGGGCTTGTAGACTGGGATTTCTACTAGCCCAGTCTGAAGATGACTAGCCAGCTGGTGGGCTAGCTTAGTTTCCATTCCTGCTTAGAGGTAATACTATGTTGCTGTGTATTCTCTCTTCCATTACTTATTACACTATCGACTCTATTGTCCTGGCTATAGGTCAAATGTCAAATGTCATCTGTGCCATTGTTTGTTGTCCCAGTCAGGCAACAGGAGAGCTGTTACGGACTAAAGATTCACTAAGAAAACACAGTGACCAGGAGGAAAGCATGCATTATGTATGAGACAAGACAATATGACAATAGAAGGGTTAGTCTGTTCTCAGTCTTATTATAGGAAGACTGTCTGGAGAGGAGAAACACGAGGAGTAACCTGTCTCTCTGTCTTCCTCCCTCCCTCTCTCTCTCTCTCTCTGTCTTCCTCCCTCCCTCTCTCTCTCTCTCTCTCTCTCTGTCTTCCTCCCTCCCTCTCTCTCTCTCTTCCTCCCTCTCTTGTCTTCCTCCCTCCCTCTCTCTCTTTCTTCCTCTCTCTCTGTCTTCCTCCCTCCCTCTCTCTCTCTCTTCCCTCTCTCTCTGTCTTCCTCCCTCCCTCTCTCTCTCACTCTCTCTCTCTCTTCCTCTCTCTCTCTCTCTCTCTCTCTCTCTCTCTGTCTTCCTCTCTCTCTCTCTCTCTCTCTCTCTCTCTCTCTCTCTCTCTCTCTCTCTCTCTGTCTTCCTCCCTTCCTCTCTCTCTCTCTTCCTCTCTCTCTGTCTTCCTCCCTCCCTCTCTCTCTCTCTCTCTCTCTCTGTCTTCCTCCCTCCCTCTCTCTCGCTCTCTCTGTCTTCCTCCCTCCCTCTCTCTCTGTCTTCCTCCCTTCCTCTCTCTCTCTCTTCCTCTCTCTCTGTCTTCCTCCCTCCCCTCTCTCATTCTCTCTCTTCCTCTCTCTCTGTCTTCCTCCCTCCCTCCCTCTCTCTCTCTCTCTTCCTCTCTCTCTCTCTCTCTCTCTCTCTTCCTCTCTCTCTCTCTCTCTCTCTACTCTCTCTCTCTCTCTCTCTCTCTCTCTCTCTCTCTCTCTCTCTCTCTCTCTCTCCTCTCTCTCTCTCTCTCTCTCTCTCTGTCTTCCTCCCTCCCTCTCTCTCTCTCTTCCTCTCTCTCTCTCTGTCTTCCTCCCTCCCTCTCTCTCTCTCTTCCTCTCTCTCTGTCTTCCTCCCTCCCTCTCTCTCTCTCTTCCTCTCTCTCTGTCTTCCTCCCTCCCTCTCTCTCTCTCTTCCTCTCTCTCTCTGTCTTCCTCCCCTCTCTCTCTATCTCTCTTCCTCTCTCTCTCTGTCTTCCTCCGTCCCTCTCTCTCTCTCTTCTTCTCTCTCTCTCTCTCTCTCTCTCCTCTCTCTCTCTCTCCTCTCTCTCTCTCTCTCCTCTCTCTCTCTCTGTCTTCCTCCCTCTCTCTCTATCTTTCTTCCTCTATTCCTCTCTTACTCTGTCTTCCTCCCTCTCTCTCCATCTTTCTTCCTCTCTCTCTGTCTTCCTCTCTCTCTCCATCTTTCTTCCTCTCTTCCTCTCTCTCTGTCTTCCTCCCTCTCTCTCCATCTTTCTTCCTCTCTCTCCGTCTTCCTCTCTTCCCTCTCTCTCTGTCTTCCTCCCTCTCTCTCCATCTCTCTTCCTCTCTTTCTCTCTCTCTCTCCATCTCTCTTTCTCTGTCTTCCTCTCTCTCTCTCTTCCTCTCTCCACCTCTCTGTCTCTCTCACTCACTTACTCACTCACCCCACTGTGTTGTCCAACTGGAATTCTCAATAGCAGTGCATATGAGGGACACTCACAATCTGTCCTTGAACCACCTGTGTGTATCCACCTGTTCATATATAATCATCTTCTTCTTCCATCTTTATCATCATCTTTAACATTGTAATCATCCTCCTCTTCCTAGATGTCATGGTGCCCTCCATACCGTAGTTCTAAGTTCCGGTCACGTCTACGGTAAGGCCTCCACGAAAGACCACGGTTACCACGGAATCCCGATCACACACAGCGTCCATGACAACCACTACTGCTCCGTCAACCCACGCTTCATTGCCATAGTAACGGAATGCTCTGGGGGCGGTGCTTTCTTGGTCCTCTCCATCCATCACGTACGTTACTGGGGAGAGGCTAAAATGGACACGCCTGGTGCCCAAAATTGATGATGTATGTCACGCAGCGAGAGTTGAGTGGGGAGTCAGTCAGTTATCTTAATGAGCCCTGCACAGCTAGTTACTTTATGGTTGTGGCTAGAAACTTTAGCAAACATTTAAAACTTGTCTGCTGAAGTTAGGCCTTGGTAGAGTGTTGAGAATCATTCTGTTTTTATTGGACTACAAAAGCAATAAATGTGCTTTAGCTGCCTGTCATCCTAGCCTGATATTGACTACACTATCTAGCTACTTCCATCCTTTCTGGCCTGATATTGGCTACACTATCTAGCTACTTCCATCCTTACTGGCCTGATATTGACTACACTATCTAGCTACTTCCATCCTTACTGGCCTGATATTGGCTACGCTATCTAGCTACTTCCATCCTTACTGGCCTGATATTGGCTACACTATCTAGCTACTTCCATCCTTACTGGCCTGATATGTTATGTTAGCTCATTGGCATGTCACGGTGACATCCAGATTCCAGAAGGAGACCAATATTACAAGTTATTTCTCCATCGCCCATCTAAATAAGAATTACACGTTTTAACTTGCACCAAGCTGTTGTTGTTGCCAGTTAGCTAAACTAGCTAGCTGGGAAGGGCTTGTTCCTTGCTATCTGGTATCCTTGGGACGTCCCTATCCCGTTGAAATGTCAGATGATTAGCGTATATGTTAAGGTTAAGCTCATAGAAATAAGAATGAATAGAAAGGGCGTCTCCATTCACATTAATGACGGCATAATCGGTGGACTGGCTGCCATGTTGAGTGTACCCTGGCAGGAAGTAAAAGCAAGAAGTGTACCCTTCAATCTGTGCTGTGATGTGATTGGTTGTCAACTCAACTTTCATTACAAAAAATACATTCCATTGCATGAGCCACATCAGTTAGTATCATTTGAATTAACATTTTACATTACCATGGTAATCCAGCATCAGTTTATAGAACATTCCAAAATGCCATGGAAAGTATTGTATCACAACACCAGGCAGACATGTTGAGTGTACCCAGTCAATTGCCAGGGTTGGAGCTTCCAAGCATTCATTCTGTGCATCAGGACAACCAGAGATGATGGATATACTGATAAGAGACATGCTTCTTCTCCCTTTTTGTTGTCCCCAAAGCGGCACGGTGGGCTGTCTAGCTCCTGCCTATCCTGTCTTTGGATTGGTGAACACATCTCATTATTGTAATCCTTTTAAAAATGTATTCGATGAGGGTTGTTGACGTCTGGAGAGAGATGCTATGCTACTAGCCTTATACCATGACTATGCATAGCCATCTCGAGACAACTCTGATATAAAGTGTTTTTCCTCAAAGCTGCCGGAATGTCACGTGTCCTAGTCTCTGGGACAACTTACTGAACCGAATCCATTTGTCTCCACTCGGCTCTCAGCAGCGCAACATACGTCATCAATCTGGGCACCAGGTGTGTCTGTGTAGCCAGAGAGGAGGAGGAAGGGAGAGGCCCAACTCATCTGAAAATCTGTCTCCCTCCAGCAGGTGGCGATGTTGTGTTTCACCCACCAAACAAGGTTTTTGTATGAAGGTCAATGGGAGTGTGGATTATGGTCACCGAAATGAATGTCTTATTTGCTACGTGAGGTTTATTTGATCGAATAGAAGTTTTGTAATGCTTAAGTTGTTAAAATTGTACTGATATAAGTAGGACAAGTGATATCCCGGCAACTTTGAGAAAAAAAACACTTTATATCAGAGTTGTCTCGAGATGGCTATGCATATTCATGGCATGAGGCTAGTAGCATAGCATCTCTCTCCATTGAAGACAGCCGGTTGACGTCAACAACCCTAATTTAATATTCAAAAAAAGATTACAATAATGAGATGTATCCACCAATCCAAAGAAAGGACAGCCCGCTGTGCCACTTTGTGGACAACAACTCACATAGTTAGGGCGGAGAGACATACATCTGGTCTGTATATCCATAATCTTTGGTATAGCCTCTCCGAAGTTACTGAGTGACCTCACTTCCTGTTTACGTAATTTCCTGTTTACACCACTTCCTCTAAGATGATTTTTACTGGTCTGATTTGGTCGTGTTTGTGTTCATTATTGCTTGACAAGCCTTAAACATTATGTTTACACAATATCCTGATCTCTTTTTAAGTCTGATTTGTATTTCTTCTTCTTCTTCTTCTTCTTCTTCTTCTTCTTCTTCTTCTTCTTCTTCTTCTTCTTCTTCTTCTTCTTCTTCTTCTTCTTCTTCTTCTTCTTCTTCTTCTCTCTCAGACTGGTAGAGTAGACCCCCACCACCCCAGGGTGTGTGGTCACAGTGCCAGGGTGTTGGATGTCAAGTGGAACCCCTTTGATGACCACTGCATCGCCTCCTGCTCTGAAGACTGCACCGTCAGTACTACAGATATACAACCACAGTAGTCGTCAGTACACACTATATACACTGATATACAACCACAGTAGCCGTCAGTACACACTATATACACTGATATACAACCACAGTAGTCGTTAGTACACACTATATACACTGATATACAACCACAGTAGTCGTCAGTACACACTATATACACTGATATACAACCACAGTAGTTGTTAGTACACACTATATACACTGATATACAACCACAGTAGTCGTCAGTACACACTATATACACTGATATACAACCACAGTAGTCGTCAGTACACACTATATACAGATATACAACCACAGTAGTCGTTAGTACACACTATATACACTGATATACAACCACAGTAGTCGTCAGTACACACTATATACACTGATATACAACCACAGTAGTCGTCAGTACACACTATATACAGATATACAACCACAGTAGTCGTTAGTACACACTATATACAGATATACAACCACAGTAGTCGTTTATTAAACACTATACACTGATATACAACCACAGTAGTCGTCAGTACACACTATATACAGATATACAACCACAGTAGTTGTTAGTACACACTATACACTGATATACAACCACAGTAGTTGTTAGTACACACTATACACTGATATACAACCACAGTAGTTGTTAGTACACACTATACACTGATATACAACCGTGGTGTCATGCATTGTGCGTGTGTGTGTAGTAGGTGCCTGTGTGTGTGTGTGTGTGTGTGTGTGTGTGTAGTAGGTGCGTGCGTGTGTGTGTGTGTGTGTGTGTGTGTGTGTGTGTGTGTGTTGACGTGTGTGTGTGTGTTTGTGTGTGTTGACATATGTTGTGTGTGTGTGTGTGTTTGTGTATGTTGACATACGTTGTGTGTGTGTGTGTGTGTGTCTGTGTGTGCTGACATACGTTGTGTGTGTGTGTGTGTGTTTTGTGTGTGCTGACATATGTTGTGTGTGTGTGTGTGTTTTGTGTGTGCTGACATATGTTGTGTGTGTGTGTGTGTTGATGTGTGTGTGTGTTTGTGTGTGTTGACATATGTTGTGTGTGTGTGTGTGTTTGTGTTTGTGTGTGCTGACATACGTTGTGTGTGTGTGTTTGTGTATGTTGACATACGTTGTGTGTGTGTGTTTTGTGTGTGCTGACATACGTTGTGTGTGTGTGTTTGTGTGTGTGTTTGTGTGTGCTGACATATGTTGTGTGTGTGTGTTGACGTGTGTGTGTGTTTGTGTGTTGACATATGTTGTGTGTGTGTGTGTTTGTGTATGTTGACATACGTTGTGTGTGTGTGTTTGTGTGTGTGTTTGTGTGTGCTGACATACGTTGTGTGTGTGTGTTTGTGTCTCTGTGTGTGTTTTGTTACAGGTAAAGCTATGGGACATCCCAGCCAATGGTGTCCATCAGAACATGACCCTCCCTATGAAGGTTCTTAAGGGTCACACCCGCAGAGTCAACCTCATAGAATGGCACCCTACTGCTAGAGACCTACTGGTCAGCTCAGCCTATGACTATAAGGTAGGAACACACACACATTTGAAAAGACAAACAGACACATACTGTCTCGCTGTCTCTGTTCTCTCTCCCTCTCTCCCCCTCTGTCTCCCATCCAGCCCCCCCTCTCTCTCCCTCTCTTTCTCTCTCTCTCTCTCTCTCTCTCCCTCTCTGTCTCCCATCCAGCCCCCCCTCTCTCTCTCTCTTTCTCTCTCTCTCTCTCTCTCTCTCTCTCCCTCTATGTCTCCCATCCAGCCCCCCCTCTCTCTCTCTCTTTCTCTCTCTCTCTCTCTCCCTCTCTGTCTCCCATCCAGCCCCCCCTCTCTCCCTCTCTCCCTCTCTGTCTCCCATCCAGCCCCCCTCTCTCTCCCTCTCTCCCCCTCTGTCTCCCATCCAGCCCCCCCTCTCTCCCTCTCTGTCTCCCATCCAGCCCCCCCCTCTCTCCCTCTCTGTCTCCCATCCAGCCCCCCCTCTCTCCCTCTCTCCCCCTCTGTCTCCCATCCAGCCCCCCCTCTCTCTCCCTCTATCCCTCTCTGTCTCCCATCCAGCCCCCCCTCTCTCTCCCTCTCTCCCCCTCTGTCTCCCATCCAGCCCCCCCTCTCTCCCTCTCTGTCTCCCATCCAGCCCCCCCTCTCTCCCTCTCTGTCTCCCATCCAGCCCCCCTCTCTCCCTCTCTCCCCCTCTGTCTCCCATCCAGCCCCCCCCTCTCTCCCTCTCTGTCTCCCATCCAGCCCCCCCTCTCTCCCTCTCTGTCTCCCATCCAGCCCCCCCTCTCTCCCTCTCTGTCTCCCATCCAGCCCCCTCTCTCTCTCCCTCTCTCCCTCTCTGTCTCCCATCCAGCCCCCCCTCTCTCTCCCTCTCTCCCTCTCTGTCTCCCATCCAGCCCCCCCCCTCTCCCTCTCTGTCTCCCATCCAGCCCCCCCTCTCTCTCCCTCTCTGTCTCCCATCCAGCCCCCCCTCCCTCTCTCTCTGTCTCCCATCCAGCCCCCCCTCTCTCCCTCTCTGTCTCCCATCCAGCCCCCCCCTCTCTCCCTCTCTGTCTCCCATCCAGCCCCCCCTCCCTCTCCCTCTCTGTCTCCCATCCAGCCCCCCTCTCTCTCCCTCTCTCCCTCTCTGTCTCCCATCCAGCCCCCCTCTCTCTCTCTCTCTCCCCCTCTGTCTCCCATCCAGCCCCCCCCTCTCCCTCTCTGTCTCCCATCCAGCCCCCCCTCTCTCTCCCTCTCTCCCTCTCTGTCTCCCATCCAGCCCCCCCTCTCTCTCCCTCTATCCCCCTCTGTCTCCCATCCAGCCCCCCCTCTCTCCCTCTCTGTCTCCCATCCAGCCCCCCTCTCTCTCCCTCTCTCCCTCTCTGTCTCCCATCCAGCCCCCCTCTCTCTCCCTCTCTGTCTCCCATCCAGCCCCACCTCTCTCTCCCTCTCTGTCTCCCATCCAGCCTCCCCTCTCTCTCCCTCTCTGTCTCCCATCCAGACCCTCTCTCTCCCTCTGTGTCTCCCTCTCTCTCCCTCTCTCCCCCTCTGTCTCCCATCCAGTCTCCCCTCTCTCTCACTCTCTCTTCTCTCCTTTCTCTCTCTCTCTTCTCTTTTTCAATCTTTCTCTCTCTCCCCTCTCTCTCTCTCTCCCCTCTCTCTCTTTCTCTCTCTCCCCTCTCTCTCTCTGTCATCCTCCCCCAGGTGATGGTCTGGGATGTGTCAGTGTGTGACTCAGTGCTGAGGAACCCAGTATGTATTATATCTCTTCACTCGGAGCTGGTTCTCTCCATGTCCTTCAACAACGACGGCAGCTCTCTAGCCACCACCAGCCTGGACAAGAAGATCAGAGTCATGGACCCACGCACTGGATGCCTCATACAGGTCTGTCTGGTTGTGGGAGCTGGCAAAAGTCCCGGTATTAGACCAACCTCACGGTAATTTACCAACCTCACGGTAATTTATCAACTTCACAGTAATTTACCAACGTTACGGTAATTTTCTGAAAATCTGGTAATTGGAAATCTATGGAAACGTGTCTCGTAGATAGATATATACAGATGTATATATACAGATGTATATAGACAGACAAATATATACAGATGGATATATACAGATGGATATATACAGATGGATATATACAGATGTATATATACAGACCAATATATACAGATGGATATATACAGATGGATATATACCGATGGATATATACAGATGGATATATACAGATGGATATATACAGACAAATATAAACAGATGGATATATACAGATGGATATATACAGATGGATATATACCGATGGATATATACAGATGGATATATGCGGATAGATATATACAGATGGATATAAACAGATGGATATATACAGATGGATATATGCAGATAGATATATACAGATATATACAGATGGATATATGCCAATAGATATATACATATGGATATATACAGATGGATATATACAGATGGATATATACAGATAGATATATACAGATATATATATATATACAGATGGATATAAACAGATGGATACATACAGATAGATATATACATATGGATATAAACATATGGATATAAACAGATGGATATATACAGATGGATATATACAGATGGATATATGCAGATAGATATATACAGATGGATATATGCAGATAGATATATACAGATTGATATGTGCAGATAGATATATACAGATGGATATATGCAGATAGATATAAACAGATGGATATATGCAGAATATATGCAGATAGATATATGCAGATGGATATATACAGATAGATATATACAGATGGATATAAACAGATGGATATATATAGATGGATATATACAGACGGATATATACAGATGGATATGTACAGATGGATATATACAGATGGATATATACAGATGATATATACAGATGATATGTACAGATGGATATGTACAGATGGATATATACAGATGGATATATACAGATGATATATACAGATGGTGCAGGAGAACAGGACCAATTAATGACTAAAACATATAATCATGAATGATCATAGAGTTGGTGTGTGTGTGTGTGTGTGTGTGTGTGTGTGTGTGTGTGTGTGTGTGTGTGTGTGTGTGTGTGTGTGTGTGTGGGTGTGTGGGTGGGTGGGTGGGTGTAGGTGTCCAGCAGTAAACACCACAGGGCCAGTAAGGTGGTGTTTATAGGAGACCAGAACATGCTGTTTTCGACTGGGAGCTCACAATGGAACCAAAGACAAATCACACTATGGGATCCGGTGAGACACACACACACACACACACACACACACACACACACACACGTCCGCACATACACACCATTGAATGTTTTATCTTTGACATGCAGGATGACCTGTCAGAGCCACTGTTAGAGGAGGAGGTGGATGAAGCAGCAGGAGTTCTCTTCCCATTCTACGACCCTGATACACACATACTCTACCTGGCTGGCAAGGTAATCACTACCAACAACTAATCAATACGATCAATCACTAATCAATACTGATAAAAACATTTAAAAGGAAATCCAGTCCAGCTTCTTGAAAGTTGTAATATTAAAATGCATGGAATATTCCCCAATGCTGGAAGACTGTGTGTTTGTTTGGTTACCACGGCAACTACTGTAGCTTTCTAGTGAACTTGATAGTTACTTCAGTGGATGTTGAACACATTTCTACCGGCAAAAGAACACATTTGGGTGATAGCAACATTAGGTGTGTCTGTGTGTTCCAGGGTGATAGTAACATGAGGTGTGTCTGTGTGTTCCAGGGTGATAGTAACATGAGGTGTGTCTGTGTGTTCCAGGGTGATAGTAACATGAGGTGTGTCTGTGTGTTCCAGGGTGATGGTAACATGAGGTGTGTCTGTGTGTTCCAGGGTGATGATAACATGAGGTGTGTCTGTGTGTTCCAGGGTGATAGCAACATTAGGTGTGTCTGTGTGTTCCAGGGTGATAGTAACATGAGGTGTGTCTGTGTGTTCCAGGGTGATAGTAACATGAGGTGTGTCTGTGTGTTCCAGGGTGATGGTAACATGAGGTGTGTCTGTGTGTTCCAGGGTGATAGTAACATGAGGTGTGTCTGTGTGTTCCAGGGTGATGGTAACATGAGGTGTGTCTGTGTGTTCCAGGGTGATGGTAACATGAGGTGTGTCTGTGTGTTCCAGGGTGATAGTAACATGAGGTGTGTCTGTGTGTTCCAGGGTGATGGTAACATGAGGTGTGTCTGTGTGTTCCAGGGTGATAGTAACATGAGGTGTGTCTGTGTGTTCCAGGGTGATGATAACATTAGGTGTGTCTGTGTGTTCCAGGGTGATGATAACATTAGGTGTGTCTGTGTGTTCCAGGGTGATGATAACATTAGGTGTGTCTGTGTGTTCCAGGGTGATGATAACATTAGGTGTGTCTGTGTGTTCCAGGGTGATGATAACATTAGGTGGGTCTGTGTGTTCCAGGGTGATGGTAACATTAGGCGTGTCTGTGTGTTCCAGGGTGATGATAACATTAGGTGTGTCTGTGTGTTCCAGGGTGATGATAACATGAGGTGTGTCTGTGTGTTCCAGGGTGATGGTAACATTAGGTGTGTCTGTGTGTTCCAGGGTGATGATAACATTAGGTGTGTCTGTGTGTTCCAGGGTGATGGTAACATGAGGTGTGTCTGTGTGTTCCAGGGTGATGATAACATTAGGTGGGTCTGTGTGTTCCAGGGTGATGGTAACATTAGGTGTGTCTGTGTGTTCCAGGGTGATGATAACATGACGTGTGTCTGTGTGTTCCAGGGTGATAGTAACATGAGGTGTGTCTGTGTGTTCCAGGGTGATAGTAACATTAGGTGTGTCTGTGTGTTCCAGGGTGATAGCAACATGAGGTGTGTCTGTGTGTTCCAGGGTGATAGTAACATGAGGTGTGTCTGTGTGTTCCAGGGTGATGGTAACATGAGGTGTGTCTGTGTGTTCCAGGGTGATGGTAACATGAGGTGTGTCTGTGTGTTCCAGGGTGATGGTAACATGAGGTGTGTCTGTGTGTTCCAGGGTGATGGTAACATGAGGTGTGTCTGTGTGTTCCAGGGTGATAGTAACATGAGGTGTGTCTGTGTGTTCCAGGGTGATGGTAACATGAGGTGTGTCTGTGTGTTCCAGGGTGATAGTAACATGAGGTGTGTCTGTGTGTTCCAGGGTGATGATAACATTAGGTGTGTCTGTGTGTTCCAGGGTGATGATAACATTAGGTGTGTCTGTGTGTTCCAGGGTGATGATAACATTAGGTGTGTCTGTGTGTTCCAGGGTGATGGTAACATTAGGTGTGTCTGTGTGTTCCAGGGTGATGATAACATTAGGTGGGTCTGTGTGTTCCAGGGTGATGGTAACATTAGGTGTGTCTGTGTGTTCCAGGGTGATGATAACATTAGGTGGGTCTGTGTGTTCCAGGGTGATGGTAACATTAGGTGTGTCTGTGTGTTCCAGGGTGATGATAACATGAGGTGTGTCTGTGTGTTCCAGGGTGATGGTAACATTAGGTGTGTCTGTGTGTTCCAGGGTGATGATAACATTAGGTGTGTCTGTGTGTTCCAGGGTGATGGTAACATGAGGTGTGTCTGTGTGTTCCAGGGTGATGATAACATTAGGTGGGTCTGTGTGTTCCAGGGTGATGGTAACATTAGGTGTGTCTGTGTGTTCCAGGGTGATGATAACATTAGGTGTGTCTGTGTGTTCCAGGGTGATGGTAACATCCGGTATTATGAGATCAGTTCTGAGAAGCCCTACGTTCAGTTCCTCACTGAGTACTACTCCCTACTACCTCAGAAAGGACTGGGTAAGGTCTAGATAGAACATGGGCTGTGTATGGGCTGTGTATGGGCTGTGATGGGCTGTGTATGGGCTGTGATGGGCTGTGTATGGGCTGTAATATGGGCTGTGTATGGGCTGTGATGGGCTGTGTATGGGCTGTGATGGGCTGTGTATGGGCTGTAATATGGGCTGTGTATGGGCTGTAATATGGGCTGTGTATGGGCTGTAATATGGGCTGTGATGGGCTGTGTATGGGCTGTAATATGGGCTGTGTATGGGCTGTAATATGGGCTGTGATGGGCTGTGTATGGGCTGTGTATGGGCTGTGTATGGGCTGTGTATGGGCTGTGTATGGGCTGTAATATGGGCTGTGTATGGGCTATGTATGGGCTGTGTATGGGCTGTGTATGGGCTGTGTATGGGCTGTGTATGGGCTGTGATGGGCTGTGATGGGCTGTGTATGGGCTGTGTATGGGCTGTGTATGGGCTGTGTATGGGCTGTAATATGGGCTGTGTATGGGCTGTGTATGGGCTGTGTATGGGCTGTGTATGGGCTGTGTATGGGCTGTGTATGGGCTGTGTATGGGCTGTGTATGGGCTGTGTATAGGCTGTGTATGGGCTGTGATGGGCTGTGATGGGCTGTGTATGGGCTGTGTATGGGCTGTGTATGGGCTGTGTATGGGCTGTGTATGGGCTGTGTATGGGCTGTGTATGGGCTGTAATATGGGCTGTGTATGGGCTGTGTATGGGCTGTTGATGGGCTGTGTATGGGCTGTGTATGGGCTGTGTATGGGCTGTGTATGGGCTGTAATATGGGCTGTGTATGGGCTGTGTATGGGCTGTGTATGGGCTGTGTATGGGCTGTATAAACATATATGTTTAGTTGATAATGATACTGTAAATTCATCTGTACTAAAGATACAGTCATATGGAGAGTTTGAGGTGCAGTGCTTATGCTGTTCTAGTGACACATTATACTTAATAATAACCTTACCTGATTCAGATAAATAAATATATTTTATATATATAATATATACAGTCGTATGAAAAGGTTTGGGCACCCCTCTGAGGCTGCATAATAATTTACTCTCTTTCTAATAAAAGCTGAGTACTGGGGTATTGTCCAGACAAAGATGTTTAGTGTAGCAATATTAAGTTGTATGAAATTAAATCAGATGTGAAAAATAGGCTATGCAACCATTTGTGCACCCTTGTCATTCTGTTGATTTGAATACCTGTAACTACTTAGCACTGATTAATTGGAACACAATTGGTTTGGTGAGCTCATTAAGCCTTGAACTTCATAGACAAGTGCATCCAATCATGAGAAAAGGTATTTAAGGTGGCCAATTGCAAGTTGTTGTTCTCTTTGACTCTCCTCTGAAGAGTGGCAACATGGGGGCCTCAAAACAACTCTCAAATTACCTGAAAACAAAGATTATTCAACATTATGGTTTAGGGGAAGGCTACAAAAAGCTATCGCAGAGATGTAAGCTGTCAGTGTCCACTGTGAGGAACATATTGAGGAAATGGAAGACCACAGGCACAGTTCTTGTTAAGGCCAGAAGTGGCAGGCCAAGTAAAATATCGGAGAGGCAAAAGCAAAGGATGGTGAGAACGGTCAAAAACAGCCCACAGACCACCTCCAAAGACCTACAACATCATCTTGCTGCAGATGGTGTCACTGTGCATCGTTCAACAATTCAGCGCACTTTGCACAAGGAGAAGCTGTACGGGAGAGTGATTTTCTGCACACACGCCACAAACGCATTTGGACAAGCCAGCTTCATTTTGGAATAAGGTGCTGTGGACTGATGAAACAAAGATTGAGTTATTTGGTCGGCAAAAGAACACAGCGTTCCAAGAAAAACACTTGCTACCCACAGTAAAATTTGGTGGGGGTTCCATCATGCTGTGGGGCCGTGTGGCCAGTGCCGGTACTGGGAATCTTGTTAAAGTTGAGGGTCGCATGGATTCCACTCAATATCAGCAGATTCTTGGGAATAATGTTGAAGAATCAGTCACAAAGTTGAAGTTACGCCGGGGCTGGATATTTCAACAAGACAACGACCCAAAACACTGCTCAAAATCTACCCGGGCATTTATGCAGAGGAACAAGTACAATGTTCTGGAATGGCCATCCCAGTCCCCAGACCTGAATATCATTGAGAATCTGTGGGATGATTTGAAGCGGGCTGTCCATGCTCGGCAACCATCAAACCTAACTGAACTGGAGATGTTTTGTAAGGAGGAATGGTCCAAAATACCTTCATCCAGAATCCAGACACTCATTAGAGGCTATAGGAAGCGTCTAGAGGCTGTTAATTAAAGGAGGCTCTACTAAATATTGATGTGATTTTTCTGTTGGGGAGCCCAAATTTATGCACCTGTCTAATTTAGTTTTGATGCATATTGCACATTTTCTGTTAATCCAATAAACCTCATTTCACTACTAAAATATTACTGTGTCCATCAGTTATTTGATAGATCAAAATGAAATTGCTGATCCAAACACCCAATTATTTATAAATGGAAATCATGGAAATTGTCAGGGGTGCCCAAACTCTTTCATACGACTGTAATGAATCAGTGACCCCTGTACTCACCTCTGACCTCTCCAGGGGTAATGCCGAAGCGCGGTCTGGACGTGAGTGCCTGTGAGGTGTTCCGATTCTACCGCTTGGTGACCATTAAGGACCTGGTCGAACCGCTCTCCATGATCGTCCCTCGCAGGGTAGGAGGCAGACAGACACACACCACTCTTCATGGACAGCACTTCTACCGTCTAGTGACATTATTATAATGTATTTCAATGTATATGACTTAATGCAGCTGTAACATTGATGCTTTGGCAATATTTACTCAATGTTTGTCATGCCAATAAAGCTAGAGGGATAGAGAGAGCGGGAAGGGGAGAGAGAAAGAGAGAGAGTTCACTCAACTGTTTTCTGTTCTCTCTACAGTCCCCAAAGACCTTCCAGGAAGACATCTTCCCCATGACAGCAGGCAACGAGGCGGCCCTGACGGCTCAACAGTGGCTCTCAGGGATCAATAGAGGTCAGTGTAACAGGGAGCCAAGATGGGCGACTATGGCTCTCAGTTGCATATAAAGGCATGTATAATAAGGATTTCCGCATTCACGTCATGCCGGGAACTCGTAAATAAGATCTTCCTACTGGGAAAATTCCCGTGAACGCCCCTCTAACTCGTAATTACGACTAGGAAACTCGGGTATGATCTCTGGACCACGATCTTTCCAGCATGCTGAACTCTGACGTCACGCACCACTGAAAAGGGCAACAAACATGGCCACGTTTCATCTGTCAACGGTGAGAATGCTTCTTGCTTTCCTTCTGACATGAACGTTCCAAGTCGCTCCGCCGATCACTCTGACATGACTTTCTGGGGCGGCAGGTCGCCTGGCGGTCAGAGTGTTGGGCCAGTAACCGAAAGGTCGCTGGTTCGAATACCCGAGCAGACAAGGTGAAAAACCTGTCGATGTGTCCTTGAGCAAGGCACTTAACCCTAATTTGCTCCAGTGGCTGACCCTGTAGGTAGGTTGTCATTGTAAATTAGAATTAGTTCTTAACTGACTTGCCTGGTTAAATAAAGGTAAATAAAATAACATGTAATGATGTGAACGCTGCATCGTTCCTTATTCATTACAGGGATACTGGACCCAACATGGGGAACTATGGATTTCAGTTCTATAGAAAGGCCTGTATAATGGGGAAACTGGCAGACCAGTAGGCCCCATCTCTCCACCTTATCCTCATTCAATATAGGGACACTGGTGCCAACATGGCTGACCAGCAGGGATTACAAAGCACAGTTTCTCTCCTTCAATCCCCAAACACAAGGCTTCATTCCAAACGGTCTGGTCAAAAAGTAGTGGACTCAATAGGGAATAGGGTCTCATTTGGGACACACGCTAAACCATTGTTGTATCCACTCCACCAGGCCCGGTGCTGATGTGTCTGAAACCTGGCACTAAGGTAGCCAACCCCTACCCAGAGACCCCACCCAGGAGGTTCCAGGGTGCGGGACCAGGAGGGCCAGGGTCCACGGAGCAGGCCTTCCTCCAGGAGCAGCTAGCCTACCAGGATGCCAAGTACCCCAGGGAGGTGGCTGATCTGTTGGGCTGGCAGCCAGACGAGACCCAGGCTCCGGGTTGGGCCTATACTCCCCACTGCTGTGAGCCCTCAGAGTGCCCTCCACCCAGGACGGAGAGCGAGGTGAGTGGGACAGGCTGTCATAGGCTACACATGAAGGCCTACCTCTACATGTGTAACCTATAGCCAGTTTAGTAGAGTCTAAAGAATTAGATTTTGCTCTGGTTTCAGAGGTGCTTTGACATTTGAAGTGTGTGTCTGTGTTACAGCTCCTACAGGCGTTCTACAGACAACAAGTGGAGATCCGGGGACTGAGAGACCAGCTCAACCAGAGAAAGGTCAGTATGTATATACCGAGTATACAAAACATTAAGAACACCTTCCTAATATTGAGTTGCATCCCATTTTGGCCTAAGACCAGCCTCAATTCATCAGTGCATGGACTCTACAAGGTGTCAAAAGTGTTCCACAGGGATGCTGGCCCATGTTGACTCAAATGCTTCCCACAGTTGTGTCAAGTTGGCTGGATGTCTTTTGGGTGGTGGACCATTCTTGATACACACAGGAAACTCTTGAGCGTGAAAAACCCAGCAGTTTGCAGTTCTTGACATAAACCACTGCGCCTGGCACCTACTACCAGACCCTGTTCAAAGGCAGTTAAACCTTTTGTCTTGCCCATTCACCCTCTGAATGGTACACATACACAATCCATGTCTCAGTTGAGATCATGGCTTAAAACTCCTTCTTTAACCTGACTCCTCCCCTTCATCTACACTGATTGAAGTGGATTTAACCTGACTCCTCCCCTTCATCTACACTGATTGAAGTGGATTTAACCTGTCTCCTCCCCTTCATCTACACTGATTGAAGTGGATTTAACCTGACTCCTCCCCTTCATCTACACTGATTGAAGTGGATTTAACCTGACTCCTCCCCTTCATCTACACTGATTGAAGTGGATTTAACCTGACTCCTCCCCTTCATCTACACTGATTGAAGTGGATTTAACCTGTCTCCTCCCCTTCATCTACACTGATTGAAGTGGATTTAACCTGACTCCTCCCCTTCATCTACACTGATTGAAGTGGATTTAACCTGACTCCTCCCCTTCATCTACACTGATTGAAGTGGATTTAACCTGTCTCCTCCCCTTCATCTACACTGATTGAAGTGGATTTAACCTGACTCCTCCCCTTCATCTACACTGATTGAAGTGGATTTAACCTGACTCCTCCCCTTCATCTACACTGATTGAAGTGGATTTAACCTGACTCCTCCCCTTCATCTACACTGATTGAAGTGGATTTAACCTGTCTCCTCCCCTTCATCTACACTGATTGAAGTGGATTTAACCTGTCTCCTCCCCTTCATCTACACTGATTGAAGTGGATTTAACCTGTCTCCTCCCCTTCATCTACACTGATTGAAGTGGATTTAACCTGTCTCCTCCCCTTCATCTACACTGACTGAAGTGGATTTAACCTGTCTCCTTCCCTTCATCTACACTGATTGAAGTGGATTTAACCTGTCTCCTCCCCTTCATCTACACTGATTGAAGTGGATTTAACCTGACTCCTCCCCTTCATCTACACTGATTGAAGTGGATTTAACCTGACTCCTCCCCTTCATCTACACTGATTGAAGTGGATTTAACAAGTGACATCAATAAGGGATCATAGCTTTCACCTGGATTCACCTGGTCAGTCTGTGTCTTGGAAAGATGTTCTGTATATTCGGTGTGTTTTACTACTAAACATGGAAATGTAGTTTTGTAAAATCAGTGTGTCTGGTCTGGGAGGAGAGGCAAGAGACGGGGATAGAGAGAGAGATCGAGAAAGGTCGATAGAGAGAGAGAGAATATATTTATTTTATTTTATTTAACCTTTATTTAACTAGGCAAGTCAGTTAAGAAGAAATTCTTATTTACAATGACGACCTACCAAAAGGCAAAAGACCTCCTGCAGGGACGGGGGCTGGGATGAAAAATAAATATATATACTAATAAATAAAATATAAATATAGGACCAAACACACATCACCACAAGAGAGACAAAACAACACTACATAAAGAGAGACAAAACAACACTAAATAAAGAGAGACAAAACAACACTACATAAAGAGAGACACCACAACACTACATAAAGAGAGACAAAACAACACTACATAAAGAGAGACAAAACAACACTACATAAAGAGAGACACCACAACACTACATAAAGAGAGACAAAACAACACTACATAAAGAGACACAAAACAACACTACATAAAGAGAGACAAAACAACACTACATAAAGAGAGACAAAACAACACTACATAAAGAGAGACAAAACAACACTACATAAAGAGAGACAAAACAACACTACATAAAGAGAGACAAAACAACACTACATAAAGAGAGACAAAACAACACTACATAAAGAGAGACACCACAACACTACATAAAGAGAGACACCACAACACTACATAAAGAGAGACAAAACAACACTACATAAAGAGAGACACCACAACACTACATAAAGAGAGACAAAACAACACTACATAAAGAGAGACAAAACAACACTACATAAAGAGAGACACCACAACACTACATAAAGAGAGACAAAACAACACTACATAAAGAGAGACAAAACAACACTACATAAAGAGAGACAAAACAACACTACATAAAGAGAGACACCACAACACTACATAAAGAGAGACACCACAACACTACATAAAGAGAGACAAAACAACACTACATAAAGAGAGACAACACAACACTACATAAAGAGAGACCTGAGACAACACTACATAAAGAGAGACAAAACAACACTACATAAAGAGAGACAAAACAACACTACATAAAGAGAGACAAAACAACACTACATAAAGAGAGACAAAACAACACTACATAAAGAGAGACAACACAACACTACATAAAGAGAGACAAAACAACACTACATAAAGAGAGACAAAACAACACTACATAAAGAGAGACACCACAACACTACATAAAGAGATACACCACAACACTACATAAAGAGAGACAACACAACACTACATAAAGAGAGACAAAACAACACTACATAAAGAGAGACAAAACAACACTACATAAAGAGAGACAAAACAACACTACATAAAGAGAGACAACACAACACTACATAAAGAGAGACAAAACAACACTACATAAAGAGAGACAAAACAACACTACATAAAGAGAGACCTGAGACAACACTACATAAAGAGAGACACCACAACACTACATAAAGAGAGACAAAACAACACTACATAAAGAGAGACAAAACAACACTACATAAAGAGACACAAAACAACACTACATAAAGAGAGACACCACAACACTACATAAAGAGAGACAAAACAACACTACATAAAGAGAGACCTAAGACAACAACATAACATGGCAGCAACACATGACAACACAGCATGGTAGCAACACAACATGACAACAACATGGTAGCAACACAAACCATGGTACAGACAACAGCAGAAAGGGCCAGAAGGTAGAGATGACAATACATCACGCAAAGCAGCCACAACTGTCAGTAAGAGTGTCCATGATTGAGTCTTTGAATGAAGAGATGGAGATAAAACTGTCCAGTTTGAGTGTTTGTTGCAGCTTGTTCCAGTCTCTAGCTGCAGCGAACTGAAAAGACGAGCGACCCAGGGATGTGTGTGCTTTGGGGACCTTTAACAGAATGTGACTGGCAGAACGGGTGTTGTATGTGGAGGATGAGGGCTGCAGTAGATATCTCAGATAGGGGGGAGTGAGGCCTAAGAGGGTTTTATAAATAAGCATCAACCAGTGGGTCTTGTGACGGGTCTACAGAGATGACCAGTTTACAGAGGAGTATAGAGTGCAGTGATGTGTCCTATAAGGAGTATTGGTGGCAAATCTGATGGCCGAATGGTAAAGAACATCTAGCCGCTGGGGAAGACCCTTACCTGCCGATCTATAAATTATATCTCCATAATCTAGCATGGGTAGGATGGTCATCTGAATCAGGGTTAGTTTGGCAGCTGGGGTGAAAGAGGAGTGATTATGAAAGAGGAAACCAAGTCTAGATTTAACTTTATCCTGCAGCTTTGATATGTGCTGAGAGAAGGACAGTGTACCGTCCAGCCATACTCCCAAGTACTTGTATGATGTGAATACCTCAAGCTCTAAACCCTCAGAGGTAGTAATCACATTGAGCCCTGGGGTACTCCCTTGGTGACAGGCAGTGGCTGAGAAGGCAGATGTTCTGACTTTATACACTGCACTCTTTGAGAGAGGTAGTTAGCAAACCAGACCAAAGACCCTCAGAGACACCATTACTCCTTAGCCGGCCCACAAGAATGGAATGGTCTACCGTATCAAAAGCTTTGGCCAAGTCAATAAAAATAGCAGCACAACATTGCTTAGAATCAAGGGCAGTGGTGACATCATTGAGGACCTTTAAGGTTGCAGTGGCACATCCATAACCTGAGCGGAAACCAGATTGCATACCAGAGAGAATACTATAGACATCAAGAAAGCACTTTTGATAAACAGAGCAAAATAGAAATAGTCCTCTAACAGTTAGGATCAGCTTGATCTCCCCCTTTAAATAAAGGACTAACCGTGGCTGCCTTCCAAGCAATAGGAACCTCCCCAGAACGGAGAGACAGGTTAAAAAGGTCGGAGATAGGCTTGGTGATGATTGGGGCAGCAACCTTAAAGAAGAAAGGGTCTAAACCATCTGACACAGGTGGTTTTTTGGGGTCAAGTTTCAGGATCTCCTTTAGTACCTCGGACTCAGTAACTGCCTCCAGGGGAAAAAGAGGGAGGAGCATCGGAGATAGTTGCATTAGAAGGGGAGGCAGATGAGGAAATGTTGGACGGGCAAGGAGGCATGGCTGAGTCAAATAGGAATCCTGACTTAATGAAGTGTTGATTAAAGAGCTCAGCCATGTGCTTCCTGTCAGTAACAACCACATCATCAACTTTAAGGGACATGGAGACAGTTGGGCAGCTGTGAGGAGGAGGAGGGTTTATTCTCCAGATCTTTAACCGTTTTCCTGAACTTCTTGGGGTTAGACCCACAGAGAGAGAACTGCTCCTTAAAGTAAGTTTTGGCTTTTTACACTTATTTCTCATTTCTCTGAAAGAGAGCCAGTCAGCCTGAGTAAGAGTGTGCCGGGCTTTTCGTGTGCCAGACCTTTTTGTCTATGACAAATCAGGACAGGTCGTTTCACTGAGTAGCCATTACGAACACAGGCTGTAAAACAGTGATCACTAAGGTCATTACAGAAAACACCAGACTGATACCTATCAGGATTATTTGTGAGGATAACATCAAGAAGAGTAGCTTTTTCTGGGTGTTTGGAGTCATACCTTGTAGGATTGCTAATAATCTGAGAAAGATTTAGGGAGTCTCATTGCTTTAGGAGTTTAAGCATGTCCCAGTTTAGGTCACCTAGCAGGACAAATTCAGACTTAGTGTAAGGGGCCAGGAGAGAGCTTAGGGCAGGTAGGGTACAGGCCGGTGCTGATGGAGGACTATAGCACTCAGCAACAGTCAACAAAGAGATATTTGAAAGTTTAATACATCAAATCAGCAAATCAAATTGTTTGGAGACAGACTTGGTGGAGACAACCAAGCACTGAAGGTGATCCTTGGTAAAGATTTCCACTCCCCCACCTTTGGAAGATCTGTCTTGCCAAAAAAGGTTATAACCAGAAAGTTTAACGTCAATATTCAAAACACTCTTCCTTAACCACGTCTCAGTAATGACCAACACATCTGGATTGGAGCTGTATGTGTGTGTCTGTCTCTCGTGTGTGTGTCTGGTCTGTTGTGTGTGTGTGTGTGTGTGTGTCTTTTTGGTGTGTGTGTCTGGTCTGGTGTGTGTGTCTGGTCTGGTGTGTGTGTGTGTCTGGTCTGGTGTGTGTGTCTGGTCTGGTGTGTGTGTCTGGTCTGGTGTGTGTGTGGTGTGCATGGTATCAGGGGCTAACCGTTGACCTGTGTGGTTTTGTGTAGGTCCGGATCACACAGCTGGAACAGGAGATAAAGAGAGCAACCTTCTGAATCAACCAATCAAGTGGGAGCAGCCTTTGGAATCAACCAATGTTTGTATTTGTATTTATTAAGGATCCCCATGAGATGCTACCTCTTCCTGTCCGGCAACATTAAGGCAGTTATATACAATTAAAAACATTACATAACACAACATATCTACAATACATTAAGTGTTCCTCAGACCACTACTCTGCTACCACATATCTACAATACATTAAGTGTTCCTCAGACCACTACTCTACTACCACATATCTACAATACATTAAGTGTTCCTCAGACCACTACTCTACTACCACATATCTACAATATATTAAGTGTTCCTCAGACCACTACTCTACTACCACATATCTACAATACATTAAGTGTTCCTCAGACCACTACTCTACTACCACATATCTACAATACATTAAGTGTTCCTCAGACCACTACTCTACTACCACATATCTACAATACATTAAGTGTTCCTCAGACCACTACTCTACTACCACATATCTACAATACATTAAGTGTTCCTCAGACCACTACTCTGCTACCACATATCTACAATACATTAAGTGTTCCTCAGACCACTACTCTACTACCACATATCTACAATACATTAAGTGTTCCTCAGACCACTACTGATAAGTTTAGATTTGATAAGTTTAGAACGTTTGCCTCATCTCTCTCATCCATACAATTTTTTAATTCCTTATCAATCCACATGGATGTAACAGTTTTTACAGTAATTTTCTTAATGGGTTCATGCTTATCAGTAACTGGAATAACTGCAATTTTCATAAATGTGTCAAGTGCAGCGTCTGGCTTCTCCTCATTACACACCACAGACCAGCTGATATTCTTTACCTTAGGAATCACTACAAAACGTATTGTATGACCTCTTATACACTACAGTGCCTTCGGAAAGTATTCCACATTTTGTTACGTTACAGCCTTATTCTAAAATTGATTTAATTGTATTTGTTCTTCATCAATCTACACACAACACCCCATAATGACAAACCACTGTGTTCACCTCTCTCACCTGGCTCCGCCTCAGCTTGCCCTCCATCTTCTCCTTATACACTCTCTTCCCCTCAGCAATCCGCAACTTCAGCTCCCGTCTTGCCGAGGTTCAGCTTGAGGTGGTGATCCGACATCCAATCTGATATGTCTGTCAGGCATGCAGATAACAGACGTTATCCAGATACTGACTGTTAGCACTTGGTGGTCTATATCCGTTTCCCACCAGAATGATCTTTAGGTGAGGCAGATGAACCTGCAGCCATATTACTTCAACAGTATTTGACATGAGATCGTCTCTAAACATTACAGGAATATCCCTCATTAACAGCAACACCTCCACCATTGGTATTTCTGCCTCTTCTGAAGATGTTGAAACCATGTATTGCTACCACATAATACACAAAGGTATTATGTAAGTGAGTTAATGAGTATAGTGGGACAAATTATGTTAGTTACAATATGGCTGCCAACGCCCCTGAGACAATGTACAGCAGCACTACGACACAATGGTAAGGATTACCATACACTTTGTCCCATGACCTCAACTACTGACCTCAACCTGATTCATATTAATCTGATTAACATTTGTTACTGATTATTTCATATTCTAGTCGATCGTAGTTGGTTGGTTGTTGGCCGGTCAGATAGAAGTGTCTTGCTCTGGTCTGTGGGATGAGGCTGGTCGGTACCGGAGTTGGATAACTGTAATCAGTTCTACAGTGAGTTTAAATGCAGTGGTTCTCAAACCTTTCCTCAGGGACCCCAGACATGTCACAATTGTGTTGTAGCCCTTTTTCTAACTCACCTGATTCACTTAGTCAAGGGCCGTGTTCCCCTGCTTACATGAACCAATGATTGAGCCCCACATCGACTGTGCCTTCGGCACCAGACTGCTAGACGGGTTGGTTGTTTACCAACAAAACCCATGAATGCGCAACTATGGGGCAAAACCGACGGTGCTGTTTAGATGAACAACTATAGGGCAAAACAGACTGTGCTGGTTTAGATGAACAACTATGGGGCAAAACAGACTGTGCTGGTTTAGATGAACAACTATGGGGCAAAACAGACTGTGCTGGGTTAGATTGACAACTATGGGGCAAAACAGACTGTGCTGGGTTAGATTGACAACAAATACATTTGCACAATGAACACTTCTCTCAAATACTTAGTTGGTTAGCTAGTGAATTTTATCCATATTAACATTGAATCTACTTTGACTACTCTGCCTTACCGAAGCATGTGTAGTTTGTGACGTGGTCATCTAATCCATTTGACATGTGGATAGCTGATACGTAACAATTCAGATTGAGACAATATATGCAGCAGTGAATGCAGTCTCTGCAGAAGGAACATGCAGATTGACCGGAGCCCTTTGTCTAGTTCATCTCAACAGTCGCATTAGAATGTAGCCGTCTGTCAGATGATAATATGAGTAATAACATACAAGGAGAACAAGGAGCAAAATGTTAAGATTTTATTTACAAAGTACATTCTAGTACGTTTTGTCTTTTTAATTTTTTTTTAACTTACAGAAAGTAAAAAAAACAGCCACAACCAGCCAGTGTACACAGTCCGTCCCCAATGGCACCCTTTTCTATAGGGGACAGGGTGTGATTAGGGACACACTCAGTGATGTTACACCTGGACCAATCCTAACCCAAAAACACAGGGAGGAGAGACAGCACTGACAAAACAAAAACAAAGTCCTCTGGGAAAAATATTTTAAAAAGCTCTGGCGGCAGAAACCAACTAGCCATCTCCCACATGGCAACCCATTCCCTAATTAGGGCTCTACTTTTGATGAGAGCTCTAAATGGGCCTTGGTCAAAAGTAGTGCCCTAAATAGGGAGCCATTTGGGACACATACAGCTGGTGAGTTGTCCCCGTTGGGAAAGTTGGGTGGTTTATTGGTTATCTGGGAAATCTCTGAAGTAGTTGACGATGTCATCACGGAACCCCTAGGTGGTGACACCGTTCTGATCTGGAACGCTGGAGGTTAACGTCATGACGACAGAGGCCCTCCCACCCGGTGATGTCACAAAATGCTGTGCAGTGACGAAAGACTTTCAGGATTCCATCCAGACACCCCCCCCCCCAAAGACCATGACACAGGGCAACTCAAGTCCTCACAAAGGGGTGTGTGTAGCGTTGAGTCCAAATGGCACCCTATTCTCTATATAGTGCACTACTTTTGACCAGGACCCATAAGGCTTTTCAAGGCCATGGACCCTGGTCAAAACTAGTGCACTATATAGAGAATAGAATGCCATTTGAGACATCCTTGGTTGGCTGGTAGGATTTGGGAGAAAGGAGACAGCAACAGCAGCAGTAGGGGGCAACTAGGGGTGGAGGGGTCAGATAGAGGTATCCGATATTGAGGGGGTCAGGAGGTATCTGATATTGAGGGGGTCAGGAGGTATCCGATATTGAGGGGGTCAGATAGAGGTGTCCGATATTGAGGGGTCAGATAGAGGTGTCCGATATTGAGGGGGTCAGATAGAGGTATCCGATATTGAGGGGGTCAGATAGAGGTATCCGATATTGAGGGGGTCAGATAGAGGTATCCGATATTGAGGGGGTCAGATAGAGGTATCCGATATTGAGGGGGTCAGATAGAGGTATCCGATATTGAGGGGGTCAGATAGAGGTATCCGATATTGAGGGGGTCAGATAGAGGTATCCGATATTGAGGGGGTCAGATAGAGGTATCTGATATTGAGGGGGTCAGATAGAGGTATCCGATATTGAGGGGGTCAGATAGAGGTATCCGATATTGAGGGGGTCAGATAGAGGTATCCGATATTGAGGGGGTCAGATAGAGGTATCCGATATTGAGGGGGTCAGATAGAAGTATCCGATATTGAGGGGTCAGATAGAAGTATCCGATATTGAGGGGTCAGATAGAAGTATCCGATATTGAGGGGTCAGATAGAAGTATCCGATATTGAGGGGTCAGATAGAAGTATCCGATATTGAGGGGGTCAGGAGGTATCCGATATTGAGGGGTTAGATAGAGGTATCCGATATTGAGGGGGTCAGATAGAAGTATCCGATATTGAGGGGTCAGATAGAAGTATCCGATATTGAGGGGGTCAGGAGGTATCCGATATTGAGGGGTCAGGAGGTATCCGATATTGAGGGGTCAGATAGAAGTATCCGATATTGAGGGGGTCAGATAGAGGTATCCGATATTGAGGGGGTCAGATAGAGGTATCCGATATTGAGGGGGTCAGATAGAGGTATCCGATATTGAGGGGGTCAGATAGAAGTATCCGATATTGAGGGGTCAGGAGGTGTCCGATATTGAGGGGTCAGATAGAAGTATCCGATATTGAGGGGTCAGATAGAAGTATCCGATATTGAGGGGTCAGATAGAAGTATCCGATATTGAGGGGGTCAGGAGGTATCCGATATTGAGGGGTTAGATAGAGGTATCCGATATTGAGGGGGTCAGATAGAAGTATCCGATATTGAGGGGTCAGATAGAAGTATCCGATATTGAGGGGGTCAGGAGGTATCCGATATTGAGGGGTCAGATAGAAGTATCCGATATTGAGGGGTCAGATAGAAGTATCCGATATTGAGGGGTCAGATAGAAGTATCCGATATTGAGGGGGTCAGGAGGTATCCGATATTGAGGGGGTCAGATAGAAGTATCCGATATTGAGGGGTCAGATAGAAGTATCCGATATTGAGGGGTCAGGAGGTGTCCGATATTGAGGGGTCAGATAGAGGTATCTGATATTGAGGGGGTCAGATAGAAGTATCCGATATTGAGGGGTCAGGAGGTGTCCGATATTGAGGGGTCAGATAGAAGTATCCGATATTGAGGGGTCAGGAGGTGTCCGATATTGAGGGGTCAGATAGAGGTATCTGATATTGAGGGGGTCAGATAGAAGTATCCGATATTGAGGGGTCAGGAGGTGTCCGATATTGAGGGGTCAGATAGAAGTATCCGATATTGAGGGGTCAGATAGAAGTATCCGATATTGAGGGGTCAGATAGAAGTATCCGATATTGAGGGGTCAGGAGGTGTCCGATATTGAGGGGTCAGATAGAAGTATCCGATATTGAGGGGTCAGATAGAAGTATCCGATATTGAGGGGTCAGGAGGTGTCCGATATTGAGGGGTCAGATAGAAGTATCCGATATTGAGGGGTCAGATAGAAGTATCCGATATTGAGGGGGTCAGGAGGTATCCGATATTGAGGGGGTCAGATAGAAGTATCCGATATTGAGGGGGTCAGATAGAAGTATCCGATATTGAGGGGGTCAGATAGAGGTATCCGATATTGAGGGGGTCAGGAGGTATCCGATATTGAGGGGGTCAGGAGGTATCCGATATTGAGGGGTTAGATAGAGGTATCCGATATTGAGGGGGTCAGATAGAGGTATCCGATATTGAGGGGGTCAGATAGAGGTATCCGATATTGAGGGGGTCAGATAGAGGTATCCGATATTGAGGGGGTCAGATAGAGGTATCCGATATTGAGGGGGTCAGATAGAGGTATCCGATATTGAGGGGGTCAGATAGAGGTATCCGATATTGAGGGGGTCAGGAGGTATGATATATTGAGGGGTGTGGGGGTCTCAGATAGAGGGGTGTGGGGTATCAGATAGAGGGGTGTGGGGGTCTCAGATAGAGGGGTGGGGGGGTATCAGATAGAGGGGTGTGGGGTATCAGATAGAGGGGTGTGGGGTATCAGATAGAGGGGTGTGGGGTATCAGATAGAGGGGTGTGGGGGTCTCAGATAGAGGGGTGTGGGGGTCTCAGATAGAGGGGTGTGGGGGTATCCGATATGGAGGGGGGTCAGGGGAGGACACTCAATCATCTTCATCCTCAGGATCCCTCTTCCTCTTCTCTCCTTTGGCTGGAGAGTCACCCCCCTCTAGAGAATGAGACAACAGTCAGACATGGGTACCAGAAAGAAGAACGTGTATTTCTGTGTCCCAAATGGTACGTTATTCCTTATGTAGTGCACTACTTTGACAAGTCCTTAGGGGGCGCTCTCTCTATCTCTCTATAGCCAGGCTGTGCTCGCTGAGTCTGTACATAGTCAATGTTTTCCTCCATCTAGCTCTCTCTCTATCCATCTATCTATCTGGAATAGGAAGCCATTTTGGATCACAGCCTTCGTGTATGCATGTACAAAGCCAAATTAAACATTTAATGTAAGTTTGGAAACCAATGCGACTAGACTACACTTGAGATTCTGTAGAATGCTACTAACCATCATCGTCTTCATCATCGTCATCATCGTCTTCATCGTCGTCGTCATCATCATCGTCGTCGACATCTCCGTTCACCTCCCCATCCTACAGAGAAACAGTTAGTACAGCGAGCGGGCTAACATGATTATCCTGCTGTGTGAAATGACCAACATGTGGCGTTCATTTCAGAAACAATCAGCAGGTGGTACCAGAGCCTGTATTTAGAGTTGGGCCTACTGTTTGAATGAGGACTGGGCAATCTGACAAATGTTATCACCATATTTCACATTTAAGGTATGACGCCATTTTATGTTCTTGAAGTGTACAGAGACTTGGTTCCTGTTGCTCCAGTTTCACAAATCAGCTTTGGGTGTGCCGCACATTCTGCCGTTATCTACATGTTTTTAAATAATACAAGTTCCAGTCTGAACAAAAATATAAATGCAACATGTAAAGTGTTGGTTTCATGTTTCATGAGCTGAAATAAAAGATCCCAGAAATTTGCCATACGCACAAAACAAGTTTTTTTAGTAAGCATTTCTCCTGGAAATAGTATGACTATTCAAAATCTATTGTCGGAATATAGTGGGCGGAACCTTGAATACACTGTTGACAAATTAATAAGCAACAAATTATTGACAGGGTAGGAACCAAACTTTTCATGGTTTCTAACCTCATGTACAGTTGAATCCTGGTAAAAATTCCCTGTCTTAGGATCACCACTTTATTTTAAGAATGTGAAATGTCAGAATAATAGTAGATATAATTATTTATTTCAGTTTTTATTTCTTTCATCACATTCCCAGTGGGTCAGAAGTTTACATACACTCAATTAGTATTTGGTAGCATTGCCTTTAAATTGTTTAACTTGGGTCAAACGTTTCAGGTAGCCTTCCACAAGCTTCCCACAATAAGTTGGGTGAATTTTGGCCCATTCCTCCTGACAGAACTGGTGTAACTGAGTCAGGTTTGTAGGCCTCCTTGCTCACACACGCTTTTTCAGTTCTGCCCACAAATGTTCTATAGGATTGAGGTCAGGGCTTTGTGATGGCCACTCCAATACCTTGACTTTGTTGTCCTTAAGCCATTTTGCCACAACTTTGGAAGTATGCTTGGGGTCATTGTCCATTTGGAAGACCCATTTGTGACCAAGCTTTAACTTCCTGACTGATGTCTTGAGATGTTGCTTCAATATATCCACAATTTTCCTTCCTCATGATGCCATCTATTTTGTGAAGTGCACCAGTCCCTCCTGCAGTAAAGCACCCCCACAACATGATGCTGCCACCACCACAACATGATGCTGCCACCCCCACAACATGATGCTGCCACCCCCACAACATGATGCTGCCACCCCCACAACATGATGCTGCCACCCCCACAACATGATGCTGCCACCCCCACAACATGATGCTGCCACCCCCGTGCTTCACGGTTGAGATGTTGTTCTTCGGCCTGCAAGTCTCCCCCTTTTTCCTCCAAACATAACGATGGTCATTATGGCCAAACAGTTCTATTTTTGTTTCATCAGACCAGAGGACATTTCTCCAAAAAGTAAGATCTTTGTCCCCATGTGCAGTTGCAAACCGTAGTCTGGCTTTTTTATGGCAGTTTTGGAGCAGTGGCTTCTTCCTTGCTGAGCGACCTTGAAGGTTATGTTGATTTAGGACTTGTTTTACTGTGGATATAGATACTTTTGTACCCGTTTCCTCCAGAAGGTCCTTTGCTGTTGTTCTAGGATTGAAGTCTGGTTCATCCTTGGGAGCAATTTCCAAACGCATGAAGGTACCACGTTCATCTGTACAAACAATAGTACACAAGTATAAACACCATGGGACCACGCAGCCGTCAAACCGCTCAGGAAGGAGACTCGCTCTGTCTCCTAGAGATTTACGTACCTTGGTGCGAAAAGTTCAAATCAATCCCAGAACAACAGTAAAGGACCTTGTGAAGATTCTGGAGGTCTTTAGGTGCCTTTTGTCAAAGCAGGCTGTCGTGCCTTTTACTGAGGAGTGGCTTCCGTCTGGCCACTCTACCATAAAGGCCTGATTGGTGGATTGCTGCAGAGATGGTTGTCCTTCTGGAAGGTTCACCCACCTCCACAGAGAAACTCGTCAGAGTGACCATCGGGTTTTCGGTCACCTCCCTGACCAAGGCCCTTCTCCCCCCTTTGGCCGGGCAGCCAGCTCTAGGAAGAGTCTTGGTGGCTCCAAACTTCTTCCATTTAAGAATGATGGAGGCCACGGTGTTCTTGCGGACCTTCAATGCTGCAGAAATGTTTTGGTACCGTTCCCCAGATCTGTGCCTCGACCGAATCTTGTCTCGGAGCTCTACAGACAATTCCTTCAACCTCATGGCTTGGTTTTTGCTCTGACATGCACTGGTTAACTGTGGGACCTTAAATAGAAGGTGTGTGCCTTTCCAAATCATGTCCAATCAATTGAATTTACCACAGGTGGACTCCAATCAAGTTGTAGAAACATCTCAAGGATGATCAATGGAAACAGGAAGCGCCTGAGATCAATTTCGATCTCCTAGCCAAGGATCTGAATACTGATGTAAACACGGTATTTCAGGTTTTTTTTGTATACATTTGCAAAAAAGTCTAAAACACTGTTTTCGCCTCGTCATTGAGGAATATTGTGTGTAGATTGAAGATTTAAAAAAAAAATATTTTAGTGTAAGGCTAACGTAACAAAATGTGGAAGAAGTCAAGGGGTCTGAATACTTTCTGAATCACTGTATTAATGTTTTAATACTCAGTTAGTAAACACCAGCTCAGACTTTTATTGGAATATACATGTGCTAAACATGTAGCATGTGTATTCAACATGACATCCGTGTTCTTACCTCTCCACTCTCCCCACTGTCATCTTCCTCTGCAACTATCTCTTCATCATCATCATCCTCCTCTTCATCCTCCTCCTCTTCAGACTCTCCCTCCTCCCCCTCTGTTCCACAAGAGAGAGAACATTAGAATCTCCCTCCTCCCCCTCTGCTCCACAAGAGAGAGAGAGAGAACATTAGAATCTCCCTCCTCCCCCTCTGTTCCACAAGAGAGAGAGAGAACATTAGTCTCCCTCCTCCCCCTCTGTTCCACAAGAGAGAGACAACATTAGTCTCCCTCCTCCCCCTCTGTTCCACAAGAGAGAGAGAGAACATTAGTCTCCCTCCTCCCCCTCTGTTCCACAAGAGAGAGACAACATTAGTCTCCCTCCTCCCCCTCTGTTCCACAAGAGAGAGAACATTAGTCTCCCTCCTCCCCCTCTGTTCCACAAGAGAGAGAGAGAACATTAGTCTCCCTCCTCCCCCTCTGTTCCACAAGAGAGAGAACATTAGTCTCCCTCCTCCCCCTCTGTTCCACAAGAGAGAGAACATTAGTCTCCCTCCTCCCCCTCTGTTCCACAAGAGAGAGAACATTAGTCTCCCTCCTCCCCCTCTGTTCCACAAGAGAGAGAGACAACATTAGTCTCCCTCCTCCCCCTCTGTTCCACAAGAGAGAGAGACAACATTAGTCTCCCTCCTCCCCCTCTGTTCCACAAGAGAGAGAACATTAGTCTCCCTCCTCCCCCTCTGTTCCACAAGAGAGAGAGAGAACATTAGTCTCCCTCCTCCCCCTCTGTTCCACAAGAGAGAGAGAGAACATTAGTCTCCCTCCTCCCCCTCTGTTCCACAAGAGAGAGAGACAACATTAGTCTCCCTCCTCCCCCTCTGTTCCACAAGAGAGAGAACATTAGTCTCCCTCCTCCCCCTCTGTTCCACAAGAGAGAGAGAGAACATTAGTCTCCCTCCTCCCCCTCTGTTCCACAAGAGAGAGAGACAACATTAGTCTCCCTCCTCCCCCTCTGTTCCACAAGAGAGAGAACATTAGTCTCCCTCCTCCCCCTCTGTTCCACAAGAGAGAGAACATTAGTCTCCCTCCTCCCCCTCTGCTCCACAAGAGAGAGAACATTAGTCTCCCTCCTCCCCCTCTGTTCCACAAGAGAGAGAGAGAACATTAGTCTCCCTCCTCCCCCTCTGTTCCACAAGAGAGAGAACATTAGTCTCCCTCCTCCCCCTCTGTTCCACAAGAGAGAGAACATTAGTCTCCCTCCTCCCCCTCTGTTCCACAAGAGAGAGAACATTAGTCTCCCTCCTCCCCCTCTGTTCCACAAGAGAGAGAACATTAGTCTCCCTCCTCCCCCTCTGCTCCACAAGAGAGAGAGACAACATTACTCTCCCTCCTCCCCCTCTGTTCCACAAGACAGAGAGACAACATTAGAATCTCCCTCCTCCCCCTCTGTTCCACAAGAGAGAGAGACAACATTACTCTCCCTCCTCCCCCTCTGTCCTACAGGACAGGCGAGAAGACAACCTTTCAGTTACTGGCCCAACGCCCTTAATGCTAGGCTACCTGTCGCCCCGTAAGTTCCATGTCAGCACATCTCACCTTCATCATCGTCATCATCGACCCCGTCTCCCTCTCCGTCCGAGTCGGAGGCCTCGCAGTCTTCGATATCGTAGCCATCCAGGTACGTGAGCTGTGGGAGGAGCTTGAAGATGCTCTCTCTGTAGTCTCCCAGGTTGGTGACCTCACAGTTAAACAGGTCCAGGGACTTCAGTATGGGAAGCTTTTTCTAACGAGGGTGAGGTTATACGAGTGTTACTCCCAGCTATAACAGTCATGTACAGCTATAAACAGGTTTAGGGCAGGGGTATAAATAAAGCTATGAATGATTTATTCACAGTTAAGTCTTATTAAGAGCTATGACAGTCTTATTCCCAGCTATTAGTCCTGTACTCAGCTACAACGGTCTTATTCAGTACGAGTTCTAACACCCACCAGTGGTCTTATTCAGTACTAGTTCTAACACCCACCAGTGGTCTTATTCAGTACTAGTTCTAACACCCACCAGTGGTCTTATTCAGTAAGAGTTCTAACACCCACCAGTGGTCTTATTCAGTACGAGTTCTAACACCCACCAGTGGTCTTATTCAGTACTAGTTCTAACACCCACCAGTGGTCTTATTCAGTAAGAGATCTAACACCCACCAGTGGTCTTATTCAGTACGAGTTCTAACACCCACCAGTGGTCGTATTCAGTACGAGATCTAACACCCACCAGTGGTCTTATTCAGTACGAGATCTAACACCCACCAGTGGTCTTATTCAGTAAGAGTTCTAACACCCACCAGTGGTTCCAGTGTGCTGATGTCCTTGAACTTGTTCCCAGAGAGGTTGAGGTGTGTGAGGTTGACCAGCCTCTCAGCTAGCACCTCCAGACCACCGGATATCCTGTTGTCACTCAGCTCCAGCTACAGGAGAGAAGGATGCATGAATATGATGTATTTTCAGTCTGGGGGAGCAGAAGTGTATTGTTTGTGTAGTGTGACAAGGCGAAGGCTATAATTTGTTTGACTGTTAATTATGCATTTAAGTGTTAAAGGAAATACAATGTAGACTATTCTGTTGTTTCCAATCTTTTACCAACGGGTCTAGTTGATGGAGCCATTTAAATTACTCAATTGTTACTGGATCAAACAAACACTGTGAAGTTCAGCTGGTCTGAAGCCAAAAAAGAAAGCAAATTCACATGCACACCACAAGGCCCAAGGGTATCCCTTGTTTAAACTACTACAGTAGCTACATGCTGGTTTACTGTGATGCAACGTTATGGCAGTGAGACCCAGCATGCTGGTTTACAGTGATGCAACGTTACGGCAGTGAGACCCAGCATGCTGGTTTACAGTGATGCAACGTTACGGCAGTGAGACCCAGCATGCTGGTTTACAGTGATGCAACGTTACGGCAGTGAGACCCAGCATGCTGGTTTACAGTGATGCAACGTTACGGCAGTGAGAACCAGCATGCTGGCTTGCTACCTTTCCCCAGTTTGGGTATGGTTGAGATGGATATAGGGCCGTATGGGCCCTGACCAAAAGTAGTGCACTATAAAATAAATATGATACCATTTGGGACACAACCCTAGTAGCTATACCTTTTTTAATTTCCCCAGTTTGGGAATGTTTGAGACGTTGATGAGGCCGACATTGATGAGACTCAAGAGTTCCAGGTTCTCAAACTCCTCCGTTATTCCCTCCATCTTCCCCTCGTTCGACCGACAGTTATCCAGGACCAGCTCCTGGACCTGGAAGATAAGGACAAGGAGAGAAACAGGGGTAGGAGGAAGTTTGTTTCAGTAGTAGCCATTTTTAATATTTTACAGGTATTTATATAAAAAAGTACAAATGAAAAAAAATGTGCTTTTGTGTTTCGAATGTGTTTTATTTGGCCCCTGAAAAGTAGCCATGTTTAGAGTGAGACTGTTTGTAAACTGAGGCCACGTGTTGAAGATAGCTAGAGAGGGGACTCGATTAATCTCCCCCAGCAGGCGTGTTCTGCACCGGTAAAAATTGATTGCCTTCGTTTAGGAACCGGGCTTCCTCTCAAAAGTCGACTCAAAACACGATGATTTTGTGTTCACATGCAAACGAGATTGCTTTCCAATCAAAACTACTTACACAACTCAAAATATTTTATGGAAAGGTGATGTACGTTTCTGGACTATGCACCATGTTGCCAATATGACCGAGCGGGTTCAGCATAATCGAATCCGCCCAATGCTACCTAGCCAACTGGCTAACTAACATAGCCAGCAAAGTTACGTTGCCGGCCACCTAACGGCCTTTAACCGGTTAAAGTATACCCAAACGGTTCACGGCCGTGTACATTTACCACAGGTTCAAAATAGGCGACATTCGTAGTTATAATCGGTAAAAGGGGTGTGATGAGTCGCAGTCGGTAACATTCTTGATACGCGTTGTCAGAAAGATGGCTACCGCTCTGCTAGCCGAGGTGGCTAACGTGATGCTAGCTAGAGGATGTTCAGTGTACTGGCCTTTACTTTGATAGGAAGGCTGCTTGTTACAAAATATAACTAATATATATATAGATATCTATAAAAAAAAAACTGCAGCAGTTGGATAATAATATAACACATAAAACCCGTATTTTTATTTGTGTGATAGTAGCTAACTATTGATAAGTTTAGCCCTTTTCCTGTTTACCTCAGGAGTCCGTGTTGTAAAGTGATTCCGCTAAGTTAACCTAGTTAACTAACCTCGTTCACTAACCTAAACCAGGTAACTAGTTTACGAGAGAGAACGGGTAGAGAACGTATCGGTAAAGACGGCGGGTTTGTGTCAGCAGGCGTGTGGTTCAGGTAGAACCCCATGTGCTCGCCAGTCAACTCCGGTGTCGCATGTTACATAGTTCAGCTGGATCACATACTGACCTCCGACGGCGTCCTGTTTCTCAGTTCTAGGTGAATTCTCTTTTTCATGTCCATGTTCTCTGTCGGGTCTGGTCGGGTTCTACAGCCTACTAGCTACCGTTGGCGAAAAGAGTGAGCTGCCTTCCTGGAAGTCAGAAAGTGGGTCAAATGCGAATGCTCTGTTTGCGCGGAGTGGGAAACGGAGGGAACCAGCGGCGAAACTACATACTCAACAGCGCCACGGAGGGAACCAGCGGCGAAACTACATACTCAACAGCGCCACGGAGGGAACCAGCGGCGAAACTACATACTCAACAGCGCCACGGAGGGAACCAGCGGCGAAACTACATACTCAACAGCGCCACGGAGGGAACCAGCGGCGAAACTACATACTCAACAGCGCCACGGAGGGAACCAGCGGCGAAACTACATACTCAACAGCGCCACGTGTGGCCGCGTTCCCGCACTGCAGTCCAACAGGCAACATGACCTGCTGATGCTCCATCTATGTACAGGTTGGACCAACGCAACCAACCAATACAGTGGTGGGAAAAGGAGCCGACTGTCATACTGGAGTAAAAGTATAGATACCTTCATAGAAAATCACTCAAGTGAAAGTGACCCAGTAAAATACTACTTGAGTAAAAGTCTAAAAGTATTTGGTTTTAAATATACTTATATATTTTAGCAATTACATTTATTTTTGATATTTAAGTATTGAAAGTAAAAGTACAAGTATAAATCATTTCAAATTCCCTATATTAAGCAAACCAGAGGGCACACTTTTCTTGTGTTTTTAAATGTACGCATAACCAGGTTCATAGTCCAACACTCAGACATCATTTACAAACGAAGCATGTGTTTAGTGAGTCTGCCAGATCAGAGGCAGTAGTGACGACCAGGGCTGTTCTCTTGATAAGTGTGTGATTTTTGACAATTTTCCTGTCCTAAGCATTCAAAATGAGTGAATTTGAACGTTATTATTATTACTGTAGAAATGAAGTCGAACATAAAAATCTCATTTCAAGTGCTTTGTTGCCAGCAATGTTGATGCAATATTAGTTGTTATCACACCGTGGCCGTTTTGCTGTCTCGTTTGCTTGGCTATGGACTCTTCTCAGGCCTTCAGTTCCAAAATACAATAACCTACTATGGAACTTTCTGGAGTTGGAACCATAGTTCCAATTTGTAATTATATCTCCAGTTCTATGGTAAGAAACTGTGATATGAAACCATTTGGCTTTTGATGTTTAGATAGATAGGTACTTTATTGATCCCCCGGGGGGGAAATTTCACTGGGTTCCACTATTCTGATTTGGAATATTCACCAGCACTGGAGTTCTACCCAGTTTCTTCACACCTTTTAGTTTTCAAGTCTCTTTTTTTACCCTGAAGTCCCATCCAGTGTGCATTACTGTAGCCTACTGTTGTTTATTGCTGCTGTCACGGTTTGACATTTTGTTTGAGCTTAAGAAAGACAATAGAGCACCAGTTCAGTTTTTGTGCCAAAGTGTTTATTTGAACAAGTCACATATTTATACTGTATTCATCATCTCACAACAGACACATTCAGAACATGGGCTGGTGGTCTAACACAGGAGATGAACAGCAACACCAACAACCCTCTATCCCTCCCTCCCTCCCTCTCTCCCACCCCTCCCTCCCTCTCTCCCTCTCTCCCACCCCTCCCTCCCTCTCTCCCACCCTCCCTCTCTCTCTCCCACCCCACCCTCCCTCCCTCTCTCACCCACCCCACCCCACCCTCCCTCTCCCTCTCTATCTATCTATCAAAATCCTGATTGATACAACAGGCAGATACTGTACACACACACAAGATGGAAACTACAGAATTATAATGTTAGAATTTGAATTCTAGAATCCTAATTCTAATTCTATGGTGGAACACAAACCAACACAGATAGATAGTCTGTACAGTCCTCACTGAGGTTAATAACATGCATGTACACCATAGCGGCTCAAACACCTCAGACAAATAAGTAGTTAAATAAATAAAACAAGTCAAAACCATCACAGCAGGAAATCAGGGATTACAGTTCATCCAAAATGGCACCCTTTCCCTTACATAGTGCACTACATTCAACTACAGAGAATAGGGAGCGATTTCAGACCACTACATTGCCTTGGACAACCCCAAAAGGTGCAGCTATATTGCATTCAGCTATACTCCGTACCAGGCTGTCCTTTCTTCATACTGAATACTGCTTGTTCTCTATTTAAGTTGTGTTAGTGTAAGGCCCACTGTATATTCATCCTTAAGGAGAGTACTGAGACATGCGGTAGGAAGGAGCGTGTGAATCCCAAATGGCACACTATTCACTATATAGTGCACTACTTCTGAGCAGGGCACTAGTCAAAGGTAGTGCACTATATAGTGAAGAAGGTGCCATTTCAGATGCAGACAGAGAAAACAGCATCAGATAGACAGACAGGTGTAGAGATACATATAGAAAAGACACTACAGTTCTATAGCCTTTCAAGAGAGCCTTCAGTATTTGTATTAATCGGTTATTGAAACGTTGACATTGGTTATTGAAACGTTGACATTGGTTATTGAAAACGTTGACATTGGTTATTGAAACGTTGACATTGGTTATTGAAAACGTTGACATTGGTTATTGAAACGTTGACATTGATTATTGAAACGTTGACATTGGTTATTGAAACGTTGACATTGATTATTGAAACGTTGACATTGGTTATTGAAACGTTGACATTGGTTATTGAAACGTTGACATTGGTTATTGAAACGTTGACATTGGTTATTGAAACGTTGACATTGGTTATTGCCTGGCTATGGATTTTTCTAGTCACCTTGTTCAGAGGGAAAGAGAATGTGTATTTTCACTTAGTCTCTAAGGCCGATAAAACTATCAAGAACATAACAACAAACCAGGGCAGCATCTTAAATGGTTCCTACTCCCTACACCAGGGGTATTCAACTCTTACCCAACGAGGTCTGGAGCCTGCTGGTTTTCTGTTCTACCTGCTGCTGTAATTAACTGCACACACCTGATGTCCCGGGTCTAAATCAGTCCAAGATTAGGGAAACAATTAAACTAAGCAGTGGAACTGGATTCAAGGTCCAGAGTCAGTTTGAGGGCTGTATTTCAGACCCAACCTAGACCCTACCGGGGAGCTCCTCGTAGTGATCCACAACTTCCCTTCACAGTAAAGAAACCACTCTAGCAGATAGGATGAACCCTCTTTGACTGTAGGGAGCAGACTACGGTCTGTAGACTGACATCAGACTGACATCAGACTGACATGTAGACTACGGTCTGTAGACTGACATCAGACTGACATGTAGACTACGGTCTGTAGACTGACATCAGACTGACATCAGACTGACATGTAGGCTACGGTCTGTAGACTGACATCAGACTGACATGTAAACTACGGTTTGTAGACTGACATCAGACTGACATGTAAACTACGGTTTGTAGACTGACATCAGACTGACATGTAGACTACGGTCTGTAGACTGACATCAGACTGACATCAGACTGACATGTAGACTACGGTCTGTAGACTGACATCAGACTGACATGTAGACTACGGTCTGTAGACTGACATCAGACTGACATCAGACTGACATGTAGGCTACGGTCTGTAGACTGACATCAGACTGACATGTAAACTACGGTTTGTAGACTGACATCAGACTGACATGTAAACTACGGTTTGTAGACTGACATCAGACTGACATGTAGGCTACAGTCTGTAGACTGACATCAGACTGACATGTAGGCTACGGTCTGTAGACTGATCAGACTGACATGTAGGCTACGGTTTGTAGACTGACATGTAGGCTACGGTCTGTAGACTGACATCAGACTGACATGTAGGCTACGGTTTGTAGACTGACATCAGACTGACATGTAGGCTACAGTCTGTAGACTGACATCAGACTGACATGTAGGCTACGGTCTGTAGACTGATCAGACTGACATGTAGGCTACGGTTTGTAGACTGACATGTAGGCTACGGTCTGTAGACTGACATCAGACTGACATGTAGGCTACGGTCTGTAGGCTGACATCAGACTGACATGTAGATTATGGTCTGTAGACTGACATCAGACTGACATCAGACTGACATTTAGGCTACGGTCTGTATGGAGCATCAGACTGACATGTAGGCTACGGTCTGTAGACTGACATCAGACTGACATGTAGGCTACGGTCTGTATGGAGCATCAGACTGACATGTAGGCTACGGTCTGTAGACTGACATTGGACTGATTCAAGCTCATTGTGAATGAACCTCAACATCAGAAGTACTGCTGGAATATCTAAGTCTGTAGTGTTACAGGGCTAGTGTAGATACTGTGGTTGTGTCTATAGTCTAGGTGTTACAGGGCTAGTGTAGATACTGTGGTTGTGTCTATAGTCTAGGTGTTACAGGGCTAGTGTAGATACTGTGGTTGTGTCTATAGTCTAGGTGTTACAGGGCTAGTGTAGATACTGTGGTTGTGTCTATAGTCTAGGTGTTACAGGGCTAGTGTAGATACTGTGGTTGTGTCTATAGTCTAGGTGTTACAGGGCTAGTGTAGATACTGTGGTTGTGTCTATAGTCTAGGTGTTACAGGGCTAGTGTAGATACTGTGGTTGTGTCTATAGTCTAGGTGTTACAGGGCTAGTGTAGATACTGTGGTTGTGTCTATAGTCTAGGTGTTACAGGGCTAGTGTAGATACTGTGGTTGTGTCTAAAGTCTAGGTGTTACAGGGCTAGTGTAGATACTGTGGTTGTGTCTATAGTCTAGGTGTTACAGGGCTAGTGTAGATACTGTGGTTGTGTCTATAGTCTAGGTGTTACAGGGCTAGTGTAGATACTGTGGTTGTGTCTATAGTCTAGGTGTTACAGGGCTAGGGTAGATACTGTGGTTGTGTCTATAGTCTAGGTGTTACAGGGCTAGTGTAGATACTGTGGTTGTGTCTATAGTCTAGGTGTTACAGGGCTAGTGTAGATACTGCGGTTGTGTCTATAGTCTAGGTGTTACAGGGATAGTGTAGATACTGCGGTTGTGTCTATAGTCTAGGTGTTACAGGGCTAGTGTAGATACTGCGGTTGTGTCTATAGTCTAGGTGTTACAGGGCTAGTGTAGATACTGCGGTTGTGTCTATAGTCTAGGTGTTACAGGGCTAGTGTAGATACTGCGGTTGTGTCTATAGTCTAGGTGTTACAGGGCTAGTGTAGATACTGCGGTTGTGTCTATAGTCTAGGTGTTACAGGGCTAGTGTAGATACTGTGGTTGTGTCTATAGTCTAGGTGTTACAGGGCTAGTGTAGATACTGTGGTTGTGTCTATAGTCTAGGTGCTACAGGGCTGTCACACAGCCTGGATTCGAACCAGGGTGTCTGTAGTGACGCCTCTAGCACTGAGATGCAGTGTCTTAGACCACTGAACCAGGGTGTCTGTAGTGACTCCTCTAGCACTGAGATGCAGTGTCTTAGACCACTGAACCAGGTTGTCTGTAGTGACTCCTCTAGCACTGAGATGCAGTGTCTTAGACCACTGAACCAGGTTGTCTGTAGTGACTCCTCTAGCACTGAGATGCAGTGTCTTAGACCACTGAACCAGGGTGTCTGTAGTGACTCCTCTAGCACTGAGATGCAGTATCTTAGACCACTACACCACATAGGGCACCGCACACCTGGCCTTCAATGATACATTTACAGCATATAGGAATGATCAATACTCATCAATACTTACAAATACTAACAGCGGTTTTGTTTGTGGTAACACAGGTCATTCTAATATGATAATGTATTTACATACATTGATTAATAATAAATACAATTAATTCCATAAATTGTATAAAGAAAAGCGTTGTATTGATCCCACTGCACCAGGCAGACAGGCTGGGCTTGATACAGCCATCTCTGTAGGAGCTTAACAGGCTGGGCTTGATACAGCCATCTCTGTAGGAGCTTAACAGGCTGGGCTTGATACAGCCATCTCTGTAGGAGCTTAACAGGCTGGGCTTGATACAGTCATCTCTGTAGGAGCTTAACAGGCTGGGCTTGATACAGCCATCTCTGTAGGAGCTTAACAGGCTGGGCTTGATACAGTCATCTCTGTAGGAGCTTAACAGGCTGGGCTTGATACAGTCATCTCAGTAGGAGCTTAACAGGCTGGGCTTGATACAGTCATCTCAGTAGGAGCTTAACAGGCTGGGCTTGATACAGTCATCTCTGTAGGAGCTTAACAGGCTGGGCTTGATACAGTCATCTCTGTAGGAGCTTAACAGGCTGGGCTTGATACAGTCATCTCTGTAGGAGCTTAACAGGCTGGGCTTGATACAGTCATCTCAGTAGGAGCTTAACAGGCTGGGCTTGATACAGTCATCTCTGTAGGAGCTTAACAGGCTGGGCTTGATACAGTCATCTCTGTAGGAGTTTAACAGGCTGGGCTTGATACAGCCATCTCAGTAGGAGCTTAACAGGCTGGGCTTGATACAGCCATCTCAGTAGGAGCTTAACAGGCTGGGCTTGATACAGCCATCTCAGTAGGAGCTTAACAGGCTGGGCTTGATACAGTCATCTCATCTCAGTAGAAGCTTAACAGGCTGGGTTTGATACAGTCATCTCTGTAGGAGCTTAACAGGCTGGGTTTGATACAGCCATCTCAGTAGGAGCTTAACAGGCTGGGCTTGATACAGCCATCTCAGTAGGAGCTTAACAGGCTGGGCTTGATACAGTCATCTCAGTAGGAGCTTAACAGGCTGGGCTTGATACAGTCATCTCAGTAGGAGCTTAACAGGCTGGGCTTGATACAGTCATCTCTGTAGGAGCTTAACAGGCTGGGCTTGATACAGTCATCTCAGTAGGAGCTTAACAGGCTGGGCTTGATACAGTCATCTCTGTAGGAGCTTAACAGGCTGGGCTTGATACAGTCATCTCTGTAGGAGCTTAACAGGCTGGGCTTGATACAGTCATCTCAGTAGGAGCTTAACAGGCTGGGCTTGATACAGTCATCTCTGTAGGAGCTTAACAGGCTGGGCTTGATACAGTCATCTCTGTAGGAGTTTAACAGGCTGGGCTTGATACAGCCATCTCAGTAGGAGCTTAACAGGCTGGGCTTGATACAGCCATCTCAGTAGGAGCTTAACAGGCTGGGCTTGATACAGCCATCTCAGTAGGAGCTTAACAGGCTGGGCTTGATACAGTCATCTCATCTCAGTAGAAGCTTAACAGGCTGGGTTTGATACAGTCATCTCTGTAGGAGCTTAACAGGCTGGGTTTGATACAGCCATCTCAGTAGGAGCTTAACAGGCTGGGCTTGATACAGCCATCTCAGTAGGAGCTTAACAGGCTGGGCTTGATACAGTCATCTCAGTAGGAGCTTAACAGGCTGGGCTTGATACAGTCATCTCTGTAGGAGCTTAACAGGCTGGGTTTGATACAGTCATCTCTGTAGGAGCTTAACAGGCTGGGCTTGATACAGTCATCTCTGTAGGAGCTTAACAGGCTGGGCTTGATACAGTCATCTCAGTAGGAGCTTAACAGGCTGGGCTTGATACAGTCATCTCAGTAGGAGCTTAACAGGCTGGGCTTGATACAGTCATCTCAGTAGGAGCTTAACAGGCTGGGCTTGATACAGCCATCTCTGTAGGAGCTTAACAGGCTGGGCTTGATACAGTCATCTCTGTAGGAGCTTAACAGGCTGGGCTTGATACAGTCATCTCTGTAGGAGCTTAACAGGCTGGGCTTGATACAGTCATCTCTGTAGGAGCTTAACAGGCTGGGCTTGATACAGCCATCTCTGTAGGAGCTTAACAGGCTGGGCTTGATACAGTCATCTCTGTAGGAGCTTAACAGGCTGGGCTTGATACAGTCATCTCAGTAGGAGCTTAACAGGCTGGGCTTGATACAGTCATCTCTGTAGGAGCTTAACAGGCTGGGCTTGATACAGTCATCTCTGTAGGAGCTTAACAGGCTGGGCTTGATACAGTCATCTCTGTAGGAGCTTAACAGGCTGGGCTTGATACAGTCATCTCAGTAGGAGCTTAACAGGCTGGGCTTGATACAGTCATCTCTGTAGGAGCTTAACAGGCTGGGCTTGATACAGTCATCTCTGTAGGAGTTTAACAGGCTGGGCTTGATACAGCCATCTCTGTAGGAGCTTAACAGGCTGGGCTTGATACAGTCATCTCTGTAGGAGTTTAACAGGCTGGGCTTGATACAGTCATCTCTGTAGGAGCTTAACAGGCTGGGCTTGATACAGTCATCTCAGTAGGAGCTTAACAGGCTGGGCTTGATACAGTCATCTCTGTAGGAGCTTAACAGGCTGGGCTTGATACAGTCATCTCAGTAGGAGCTTAACAGGCTGGGCTTGATACAGTCATCTCTGTAGGAGCTTAACAGGCTGGGCTTGATACAGTCATCTCAGTAGGAGCTTAACAGGCTGGGCTTGATACAGTCATCTCTGTAGGAGCTTAACAGGCTGGGCTTGATACAGTCATCTCAGTAGGAGCTTAACAGGCTGGGCTTGATACAGTCATCTCAGTAGGAGCTTAACAGGCTGGGCTTGATACAGTCATCTCTGTAGGAGCTTAACAGGCTGGGCTTGATACAGTCATCTCTGTAGGAGCTTAACAGGCTGGGCTTGATACAGTCATCTCAGTAGGAGCTTAACAGGCTGGGCTTGATACAGTCATCTCCGTAGGAGCTTAACAGGCTGGGCTTGATACAGTCATCTCAGTAGGAGCTTAACAGGCTGGGCTTGATACAGTCATCTCTGTAGGAGCTTAACAGGCTGGGCTTGATACAGTCATCTCAGTAGGAGCTTAACAGGCTGGGCTTGATACAGTCATCTCTGTAGGAGCTTAACAGGCTGGGCTTGATACAGTCATCTCAGTAGGAGCTTAACAGGCTGGGCTTGATACAGCCATCTCAGTAGGAGCTTAACAGGCTGGGCTTGATACAGTCATCTCAGTAGGAGCTTAACAGGCTGGGCTTGATACAGTCATCTCAGTAGGAGCTTAACAGGCTGGGCTTGATACAGTCATCTCTGTAGGAGCTTAACAGGCTGGGCTTGATACAGTCATCTCTGTAGGAGCTTAACAGGCTGCCCTACTTTTGACCAGGGTCTATTGGGTCAAATGTAGTGCACTATATAAGGAATAAGGTTATATTTTGGATGCACCCTTCTTTACCACCCAGGCTCCAAACCCTTCTTTACCACCCAGGCTCCAAACCCTTCTTTACCACCCAGGCTCCAAACCCTTCTTTACCACCCAGGCTCCAAACCCTTCTTTACCACCCAGGCTCCAAACCCTTCTTTACCACCCAGGCTTCAAACCCTTCTTTACCACCCAGGCTCCAAACCCTTCTTTACCACCCAGGCTCCAAACTCTTCTTTACCAGCCAGGCTTCAAACCCTTCTTTACCACCCAGGCTCCAAACCCTTCTTTACCACCCAGGCTCCAAACCCTTCTTTACCACCCAGGCTCCAAACCCTTCTTTACCACCCAGGCTCCAAACCCTTCTTTACCACCCAGGCTTCAAACCCTTCTTTACCACCCAGGCTCCAAACCCTTCTTTACCACCCAGGCTCCAAACTCTTCTTTACCACCCAGGCTTCAAACCCTTCTTTACCACCCATATTGTGAACCTGACAGAGCACAGGTGCTTTGGGGGTCCAGCATTGGCATTGAGGGAATAGGGGACTACATAGGGACTACATAGGGACTACATAGGGTGCTATTTCAGACACAGACCTGACCTTGTAAAACAGACCGGCCTGCTCTGTCTCTTCATACCCTGTACAAGAAGGCCGCTGGGCACACACTGGTTGAATCAACGTTGCTTCCACGCTATTTAAATGAAATTACGTTGAACCAACATGGAATAGATGTTGAATTGACATCTTCGCCCAGTGGGAGGGGACTTTTAACACCAACAACCTAGCTGCTCTCCTCCAGTCCCTCCAACCAAAGGTAGTGCAATATATAGGGAATAGGGTGTTATTTAGGATGCAATCTAGGGTCTGTGACTGACACCAATCTAGGGTCTGTGACTGACACCAATCTAGGATCTGTGACTGACACCAATCTAGGGTCTGCGACTGACACCAATCTAGGGTCTGCGACTGACACCAATCTAGGGTCTGCGACTGACACCAATCTAGGGTCTGCGACTGACACCAATCTAGGGTCTGCGACTGACACCAATCTAGGGTCTGTGACTGATTAAGGTTATCAGTGTGGTTAAGGTTAGGGTTAAAATCAAATTTTATGACTTTGTGGCTGTGCCAGCTGCCGACCACTGCAGAGATGCCATCTATGGCTCGTCACACAACCAGCTCACTACTGTTTCCACCAGTCTTCAGTTAGTCCAGTTAGTTCAACCAGGTTACTACTGTTTCCACCAGTCTTCAGTTAGTCCAGTTAGTTCAACCAGGTTACTACTGTTTCCACCAGTCAGTTAGGGCTAGGTTCAACCAGCTCACTACTCTGTTTCCACCAGTCAGTTAGGGCTAGGTTCAACCAGCTCACTACTCTGTTTCCACCAGTCAGTTAGGGCTAGGTTCAACCAGCTCACTACTCTGTTTCCACCAGTCAGTTAGGGCTAGGTTCAACCAGCTCACTACTCTGTTTCCACCAGTCAGTTAGGGCTAGGTTCAACCAGCTCACTACTCTGTTTCCACCAGTCAGTTAGGGCTAGGTTCAACCAGCTCACTACTCTGTTTCCACCAGTCAGTTAGGGCTAGGTTCAACCAGCTCACTACTCTGTTTCCACCAGTCAGTTAGGGTTCAAAGCTTATTTGAATCAGAAGAAGAAAAGGAGAAAACAGAAGTGAAGTGAAGTAACAGATTGTTCAAAACTACCGAGTTAGACTGATGTTTGTGCAGGGTCAGACACAGACATTATAAACAGAGAGAGAGAAAGAGAGAAAGAGAGAGCGAGAGAGAGAGAGAGAGAGAGAGAGAGAGAGAGAGAGAGAGAGAGAGAACAGAAAAAGCTAGCGCTAGGGATGACTGGTGTAGAATAGTTGGTTTAATAACAATACATTAGTAGTAGAGCTACAGTTGATGTCGGAAGTTTACATACACTAAGGTTGAAGTCATTAAAATTCATTTTTCTACCACTCCACAGATTTCATTTTAACAAACTATAGTTTTGTCAAGTCGGTTAGGACATATACTTTGTACATGACACAAGTAATTCTTCCAACAATTGTTTACAGACAGATTATTTCACTTATAATTCACTATATCACAATTCCAGTGGGTCAGAAGTTTACATACACTAAGTTGACTGTGCCTTTAAACAGTTTGGAAAATTTAGAAGCTTCTGATAGGCTAATTGACATAATTTGAGTCAATTGGAGGTGTACCTGTGGATGTATTTCAAGGCCTACCTTCAAACTCAGTGCCTCTTTGCTTGACATCATGGGAAAATCAAAACAAATCAGCCAAGACCCCACAAGTCTGGTTAATCTTTGGGAGCAATTTCCAAACGCCTGAAGGTACCACGTTCATCTGTACAAACAAAACACCATGGTGCGAAAAGTGCAAATCAATCCCAGAACAACAGCAAAGGACCTTGTGAAGATGCTGGAGGAAACAGGTACAAAAGTATCTATATCCACAGTAAAACATGTTTTGCAACTGCACATGGGGACAAAGATTGTACTTTTTGGAGAAATGTCCTCTGGTCTGATGAAACAAAAATAGAACTGTTTGGCCATAATGACCATCGTTATGTTTGGAGGAAAAAGTGGGAGGCTTGCAAGCCGAAGAACACCATCCCAACCGTGAAGCACGGGGGTGGCAGCATGTTGTGGGGGTGTTGAAGCAACATCTCAAGACATCAAGCTTGGTCGCAAATGGGTCTTCCAAATGGACAATGACCCCAAGCATACTTCCAAAGTTGTGGCAAAATGGCTTAAGGACAACAAAGTCAAGGTATTGGAGTGGCCATCACAAAGCCCTGACCTCAATCCTATAGAACATTTGTGGGCAGAACTGAAAAAGCCTGTGCGAGCAAGGAGGCCTACAAACCTGACTCAGTTACACCAGTTCTGTCAGGAGGAATGGGACAAAAGGTGGATGTAAACTTCCGACTTCAACTGTATACTACATACAACTGACACACTACACCATCATAGAACCATCATAGAACTGACACATAGTCATGTAGACACACTACACCATCATAGAACCATCATAGAACTGACACATAGTCATGTAGACCATCTTTACAATCCTCCCTTTCATATAACTGGCATTCAACACTGCAAGCACACTGATCCCACTGAGGGGGCTGAAGCAGATTCCTCATCCATCTCTCCTCCCTCTCATCTATAAGAAGACTCCTAGACAATTGTAGTCCCTTGTTCCTCACAGCTGTAGTTCTTTGTGAAAAAGCGGTTGCACTCACACAAGCACAGAGAAGAAGGCGTGGATTAGGCTGGACAGAGGCGGGGCCCCCGGCAGGAAGCGGGGTGAAGATTGGGTGGGGGCGGCTGGCCTAATGAGGCAGTGGAACCAGGATATCCACGTAGTTGATGGGGAAGAAACCTGATTGGCCGTTGACCATGCCCTCGTACCAGTTATCATCGATCTGATTGGTTAGGGTGATGTTATCGCCCTCTTTGAAGCCCAGCTCACCCTCGTTCTCCGGCTCAAAGTCGTACAGCGCCCGGCAGCACGGCTGGTCCATAGGAGCTGGGGGAGAGAGAAGGAGAGAGAGACGGGGAGTGAGACAGGGAGTGAGACGAAGACAGAGAGAGACAGGGAGTGAGACGAAGAGAGAGAGAGAGAGAGTGACAGAGAGACAGAGAGCGGGAGTGAGACGAGAGAGAGGGAGTGAGAAAGAGAGAGAGAGGGGGAGAGTAAGAGAGACATGGAGTGAGACAGACAGTCAGAGAGAGAGATTCTATTCTTATCAATAGTTTTCATCTGTGAGTCTGTGCGTGGATCTGTGCGTCTGTACGTGTATCTGTGAGTGTGTGTATGTACGTGGATCTGTGAGTGTGAGTCTGTACGTAGATCTGTGTGTCTGTACGTAGCTCTGTGAGTCTGTACGTGGCTCTGTGAGTCTGCACGTGGCTCTGTGAGTGTGTCTGTACGTGGATCTGTGAGTGTGAGTCTGTACGTATATCTGTGAGTGTGTGTCTGTATGTAGATCTGTGTGTCTGTACATAGCTCTCTGTGTCTGTACATAGATCTGTGTGTCTGTAAGTAGATCTGTGTGTCTGTACGTGGATCTTTGAGTCTGTACGTGGATCTTTGAGTCTGTGTGTCTGTACGTGGATCTGTGAGTCTGTGTGTCTGGACGTGGATCTGTGGGTCTGTTTGTCTGGACGTGGATCTGTGAGTCTGTGTGTCTGTACGTGGATCTGCGAGTCTGTACATGTATCTGTTAGTCTGTATGTGTATATGTGTGTCTGTACGTGGCTCTGTGAGTCTGTAAGTGGCTCTGTGAGTCTGTAAGTGGCTCTGAGTCTGTACGTGGCTTTGTGAGTCTGTACGTGGCTCTGTGAGTCTGTACGTGGCTCTGTGAGTGTGAGTCTGTAAGTGGATCTGTGAGTCTGTGTGTTTGTACGTGGATCTGTGAGTCTGTGTGTCTGTACGTGGATCTGTGAGTCTGTGTGTCTGTACGTGGATCTGTGAGTCTGTGTGTCTGTACGTGGATCTGTGAGTCTGTGTGTCTGTACGTGGATCTGTGAGTCTGTGTGTCTGTACATGGATCTGTGAGTCTGTGCGTCTTTACGTGGATCTGTGAGTCTGTAAGTGTATCTGTGAGTCTGTACGTGGATCTGTGAGTGTGAGTCTGTACGTGTATCTGTGAGTGTGTGTCTGTACGTAGATCTGTGTGTCTGTATGTAGCTCTGTGAGTCTGCACGTGTATCTGGGACGGTGAGTCTGTACGTGGATCTGTACGCAGCTCTGAGGCTGTACGTGGCTCTGTGAGTTGGTACGTGGCTCTGTGAGTGTCTGTACGTGTATCTGTGAGTCTGTCTGCGTGTGTCTGTACATGGATCTGTGAGTCTGTCTGTACGTGGATCTGTGAGCCTGTCTGTACGTGGATCTGTGAGTCTGTGTGTCTGTATGTGGGTCTGTGTGTCTGTATGTGGCTTTGTGAGTCTGTACGTGGCTCTGTGAGTCTGTACGTGGCTCTGTGAGTGTGAGTCTGTAAGTGGATCTGTGAGTCTGTGTGTTTGTACTTGGATCTGTGAGTCTGTGTGTCTGTACGTGGATCTGCGAGTCTGTACATGTATCTGTTAGTCTGTATGTGTATATGTGTGTCTGTACGTGGCTCTGTGAGTCTGTAAGTGGCTCTGTGAGTCTGTACGTGGCTCTGTGAGTCTGTACGTGGCTCTGTGAGTCTGTACGTGGCTCTGTGAGTCTGTACGTGGCTCTGTGAGTGTGAGTCTGTAAGTGGATCTGTGAGTCTGTGTGTTTGTACGTGGATCTGTGAGTCTGTGTGTCTGTACGTGGATCTGTGAGTCTGTGTGTCTGTACGTGGATCTGTGAGTCTGTGTGTCTGTACGTGGATCTGTGAGTCTGTGCGTCTTTACGTGGATCTGTGAGTCTAAGTGTATCTGTGAGTCTGTACGTGTATCTGTGAGTGTGTGTCTGTACGTAGATCTGTGTGTCTGTATGTAGCTCTGTGAGTCTGCACGTGTATCTGGGACGGTGAGTCTGTACGTGGATCTGTACGCAGCTCTGAGGCTGTACGTGGCTCTGTGAGTTGGTACGTGGCTCTGTGAATGTCTGTACGTGTATCTGTGAGTCTGAGTCTGCGTGTGTCTGTACATGGATCTGTGAGTCTGTCTGTACGTGGATCTGTGAGCCTGTCTGTACGTGGATCTGTGAGTCTGTGTGTCTGTATGTGGGTCTGTGTGTCTGTATGTGGATCTGTGCGTCTTTACGTGGATCTGTGAGTGTGAGTCTGTATGTGTATCTGTGAGTGTGAGTCTCTACGTGTATCTGTGAGTGTGTATCTGTACGTAGATCTGTGTGTCTGTACGTAGCTCTGTGTGTCTGCACGTGTATCTGTGAGTGTGAGTCTGTACGTGTATCTGTGAGTGTGAGTCTGTACGTGTATCTGTGAGTGTGTGTCTGTACGTAGATCTGTGTGTCTGTACGTAGCTCTGTGAGTCTGCACGTGTATCTGTGAGTGTGAGTCTGTACGTGGATCTGGGACGGTGAGTCTGTACGTGGATCTGTACGCAGCTCTGAGTCTGTACGTGGCTCTGTGAGTTGGTACGTGGCTCTGTGAGTCGGTAGGTGGCTCTGTGAATGTGTCTACGTGTATCTGTGAGTCTGAGTCTGCGTGTGTCTGTACATGGATCTGTGAGTCTGTCTGTACGTGGATCTGTGAGTCTGTCTGTACGTGGATCTGTGAGTATTTACGTGGATCTGTGAGTCTGTACGTGTATCTGTGAGTGTGAGTCTGTATGTGTATCTGTGTGTCTGTACGTAGCTCTGTGAGTCTGCACGTGTATCTGTGAGTGTGAGTCTGTATGTGGATCTGGGACGGTGAGTCTGTACGTGGCTCTGTGAGTCGGTACGTGGCTCTGTGAGTCGGTATGTGGCTCTGTGAGTCTGAGTCTGTGCGTGTGTCTGTGTGTCTGTACGTGGATCTGTGAGTCTGTGTGTCTGTACGTGGATCTGTGTGTCTGTATGTGGATATGTGAGTCTGTACGTGGATCTGTGAGTCTGTGTGTTTGTAGGTGGATCTGCGAGTCTGTATGTGGATCTGTGAGTGTGTGTCTGTATGTGGATCTGTGAGTCTGTACGTGTATCTGTGAGTCTGTATATGTATATGTGTGTCTGTACGTGGCTCTGTGAGTCTGTACGTGGCTCTGTGAGTCTGTGTGTCTGTACGTGTATCTGTGAGTGTGAGTCTGTATGTGGATCTGTGAGTCTGTGTGTCTGTACGTGGATCTGTGAGTCTGTGGATCTGTTAGTCTGTGAGTCTGTACGTGGATCTGTAAGTGTATCTGTGCGTGTGAGTCTGTATGTGGATCTGTGAGTCTGTGTGTCTGTACGTGGATCTGTGTGTCTGTACGTGGATCTGTAAGTGTATCTGTGAGTGTGAGTCTGTACGTGGATCTGTGAGTCTGTGTCTGTACGTGGATCTGTTAGTCTGTACGTGGATCTGTGAGTCTATACGTGGATCTGTGAGTCTGTGTGTCTATACGTGGATCTGTGAGTCTGTGTGTCTGTACGTGTATCTGTGAGTCTGTACATGTATCTGTGAGTCTGTGTGTCTGTACGTGGATCTGTGAGTCTGTACGTGGATCTGTAAGTGTATCTGTGAGTGTGAGTCTGTATGTGGATCTGTGAGTCTGTGTGTCTGTACGTGGATCTGTGAGTATGTGTGTCTGTACGTGGATCTGTTAGTCTGTACGTGGATCTGTGAGTCTGTGTGTCTGTACATGGATCTGTGAGTCTGTGTGTCTGTACGTGGATCTGTTAGTCTGTACGTGGATCTGCGAGTGTGAGTCTATATGTGAGTCTATATGTGTATATGTGAGTCTGTACTTGTATCTGTGAGAGTCTGTATGTGAATCTGTGAGACTGTATGTGGATCTGTGAGACTGTACGTGGATTTGCGAGTGTGTGTCTGTATGTGTATCTGTGAGTCTTTACGTGTATCTGTGAGTCTGTACGTGGATCTGTGAGTCTGTACATGTATCTGTGAGTCTGTACATGTATCTGTGAGACTATGTGGATCTGTGAGACTGTATGTGGATCTGTGAGACTGTATGTGGATCTGTGAGACTGTATGTGGATCTGTGAGACTGTACGTGGATCTGCGAGTGTGTGTCTGTATGTGGATCTGTGAGTCTTTACGTGTATCTGTGAGTCTTTACGTGTATCTGTGAGTCTGTACGTTGATCTGCGAGTGTGTGTCTGTATGTGGATATGTGAGTCTGTGTATATGTGAGTCTGTACGTGAATCTGTGAGACTGTATGTGGATCTGTGAGACTGTATGTGGATCTGTGAGACTGTATGTGGATGTGTGAGACTGTATGTGGATCTGTGAGACTGTACGTGGATCTGTGAGTGTGTGTCTGTATGTGGATCTGTGAGTCTTTACGTGTATCTGTGAGTCTGTACGTTGATCTGCGAGTGTGTGTCTGTATGTGGATATGTGAGTCTGTGTATATGTGAGTCTGTACGTGAATCTGTGAGACTGTGTGTCTATACGTGGATCTGTGAGTCTGTGTGTCTATACGTGGATCTGTGAGTCTGTGTGTCTGTACGTGTATCTGTGAGTCTGTACATGTATCTGTGAGTCTGTGTGTCTGTACGTGGATCTGTGAGTCTGTACGTGGATCTGTAAGTGTATCTGTGAGTGTGAGTCTGTATGTGGATCTGTGAGTCTGTGTGTCTGTACGTGGATCTGTGAGTCTGTGTCTGTACGTGGATCTGTTAGTCTGTACGTGGATCTGTGAGTCTGTGTGTCTGTACATGGATCTGTGAGTCTGTGTGTCTGTACGTGGATCTGTTAGTCTGTACGTGGATCTGCGAGTGTGAGTCTATATGTGAGTCTATATGTGTATATGTGAGTCTGTACTTGTATCTGTGAGAGTCTGTATGTGAATCTGTGAGACTGTATGTGAATCTGTGAGACTGTACGTGGATTTGCGAGTGTGTGTCTGTATGTGTATCTGTGAGTCTTTACGTGTATCTGTGAGTCTGTACGTGGATCTGTGAGTCTGTACATGTATCTGTGAGTCTGTACATGTATCTGTGAGACTATGTGGATCTGTGAGACTGTATGTGGATCTGTGAGACTGTATGTGGATCTGTGAGACTGTACGTGGATCTGCGAGTGTGTGTCTGTATGTGGATCTGTGAGTCTTTACGTGTATCTGTACGTTGATCTGCGAGTGTGTGTCTGTATGTGGATATGTGAGTCTGTGTATATGTGAGTCTGTACGTGAATCTGTGAGACTGTATGTGGATCTGTGAGACTGTATGTGGATCTGTGAGACTGTATGTGGATGTGTGAGACTGTATGTGGATCTGTGAGACTGTACGTGGATCTGTGAGTGTGTGTCTGTATGTGGATCTGTGAGTCTTTACGTGTATCTGTGAGTCTGTACGTTGATCTGCGAGTGTGTGTCTGTATGTGGATATGTGAGTCTGTGTATATGTGAGTCTGTACGTGAATCTGTGAGACTGTATGTGGATCTGTGAGACTGTATGTGGATGTGTGAGACTGTATGTGGATGTGTGAGACTGTATGTGGATGTGTGAGACTGTACGTGGATCTGTGAGACTCCATGTGAATCTGTGAGTCTGTATGTGGATCTGTGAGTCTGTATGTGGATCTGTGAGTCTGTACGTGGATCTGCGAGTCTGTGTGTCTGTATGCCTGAGTATGTACCTGGGTTCGTCCTGTGTTGCGTGTTCTCACCAGGGGAGCGCCCGGGGGTGCGTGCGGGGCCTGTGGAGGGGGCCGGGCCGGGGGACTTGGCGGTGTTGAGCCCCCCATTGTGGCTGTCGCTGGCGGGGAGCAGCTCCAGGACAATCCGGGGTTTAGGAACATACTCCTTCCTGGGTTTATCCTGCGCCTCCCGGATCCTGGTGAGACAACAGAGGTCAGAGGTCAACACACCACAATGTCAGTATAAAATTTAGGGCAGGATTCAAGTCGTGTTATAGCGAGGCTTTGAAAGGCCATTTACATTTGAGCCGACATGCACAGGGTTAACCATGAATATGACCTCCATGAACGTCACAGAAAATGTCTTTTAAAATGTTTAATGTCAACTCTGTAGTGTGCCTTAGTGTCTGTCTGTGTGTGTCTGACCTCTCGTGCACCTTGCTGGAGAGCTGCTGTAGTATTTCTGTAGCTTGTCTGTGATACTCCACCTGGGCCTGGACCAACGCTGCTAGCTGACTCACCTGCTCAATCTACACACACACACACACACACACACACAAAAAAGTGGCTCCTTAAAGTTAGTTTTAGCCTTCTCAAACGGATCCAACAACAGAGAGAGGGGGAGGAGAGAGAGACACACAGTCCTTACATCACTTTCTAGCAGGTTGAACATGCTCTGTTCTGCCACCTCTTTGGACTCATCAAACTTCTCCAGAGCCTGTGTGATCTCCTCCTCCAGAACTCCTTTACCTACATAATATAACAAGTTATTATAATAATAACAATGTTTGTATTTGTGAGAGAAATAATAATAACAATAGTAATAACAATATTTTGAACAAAAATCTGTTTCATGAGCTGAAATAAAAGATCCCAGAAATGTTCCATACGCACAAAAAGCTTATTTCTCTCAAATGTTGTGTACAGATTTGTTTACATCCCTGTTAGTGAACGTTTCTCATTTGCCAAGATAATTCATCCACCTGACAGGTGTTGCATATCAAGAAGCTGATTAAACAGCATGATCATTACACAGGTGCACCTTGTGTTGGGGACAATAAAAGCTCATTCTGATTGGCTGGACCTGGCTCCCCAGTGGGTGTACCTGGCTCCCAATGGGGTGGGCCTATGTCCTATATTATAATTATAATTATAATTTATAATAATAATAATAATAGTAATATAGATAATAATAATAGTAATATAGATAATAATAATAATAGTAATATAGATAGTAATAATAATATAGGTAATAATAATAATAATATAGATAATAGTATAGATTATAATAATAATAATCAAGATGATAATAATAATATAATAATAATATAATAATAATTATTATTATATATAATTATAATAATGATATAATAATAATATAATATATAATAATATCTCCTTTACCGTGCCGTTTCTTCTTATAGTCAAAGTCCAGGCGGCGCCCCTGCATCTTCTTCAGGTGGTGCTGAAATAACAAACCTTTTATTAATTTCCTTCATTCATCATTTATTTTATTTATTTAAAATATAGAAAATTAATTTGACATGTATTTTAGATTAATTGAAGTTCATTTAAGATTGATTTAATTAATTTAACATTTACTTAACAACAACCTAATTTATGTATTTTTCCTGTAGGTTCTGAAGCGGATCAATAAAGTTCTGATATCTACCTGGATCTCTTTTATGTCTTTTTCCTGTAGGTTCTGAAGCGGATCAATAAAGTTCTGATATCTACCTGGATCTCTTTGATGTATTTTTCTTGTAGGTTCTGAAGCGGATCAATAAAGTTCTGATATCTTTGATGTATTTTTCTTGTAGGTTCTGAAGCGGATCAATAAAGTTCTGATATCTACCTGGATCTCTTTGATGTCTTTTTCCTGTAGGTTCTGAAACGGATCAATAAAGTTCTGAAATCTACCTGGATCTCTTTGATGTATTTTTCTTGTAGGTTCTGAAGCGGATCAATAAAGTTCTGATATCTACCTGGATCTCTTTGATGTCTTTTTCCTGTAGGTTCTGAAGCGGATCAATAAAGTTCTGATATCTACCTGGATCTCTTTTTCCTGTAGGTTCTGAAGCGGATCAATAAAGTTCTGATATCTACCTGGATCTCTTTGATGTATTTTTCCTGTAGGTTCTGAAGCGGATCAATAAAGTTCTGATATCTACCTGGATCTCTTTGATGTATTTTTCTTGTAGGTTCTGAAGCGGATCAATAAAGTTCTGATATCTACCTGGATCTCTTTGATGTCTTTTTCCTGTAGGTTCTGAAACGGATCAATAAAGTTCTGAAATCTACCTGGATCTCTTTGATGTATTTTTCCTGTAGGTTCTGAAGCGGATCAATAAAGTTCTGATATCTACCTGGATCTCTTTGATGTATTTTTCTTGTAGGTTCTGAAGCGGATCAATAAAGTTCTGATATCTACCTGGATCTCTTTGATGTCTTTTTCCTGTAGGTTCTGAAACGGATCAATAAAGTTCTGAAATCTACCTGGATCTCTTTGAGGTCTTTTTCCTGTAGGTTCTGAAGCGGATCAATAAAGTTCTGATATCTACCTGGATCTCTTTTTCCTGTAGGTTCTGAAGCGGATCAATAAAGTTCTGATATCTACCTGGATCTCTTTGATGTCTTTTTCCTGTAGGTTCTGAAGCGGATCAATAAAGTTCTGATATCTACCTGGATCTCTTTGATGTCTTTTTCCTGTAGGTTCTGAAACGGATCAATAAAGTTCTGATATCTACCTGGATCTCTTTGAGGTCTTTTTCCTGTAGGTTCTGAAACGGATCAATAAAGTTCTGATATCAACCTGGATCTCTTTTTCCTGTAGGTTCTGAAGCGGATCAATAAAGTTCTGATATCTACCTGGATCTCTTTGATGTCTTTTTCCTGTAGGTTCTGAAGCGGATCAATAAAGTTCTGATATCTACCTGGATCTCTTTTTCCTGTAGGTTCTGAAGCGGATCAATAAAGTTCTGATATCTACCTGGATCTCTTTGATGTCTTTTTCCTGTAGGTTCTGAAACGGATCAATAAAGTTCTGAAATCTACCTGGATCTCTTTGAGGTCTTTTTCCTGTAGGTTCTGAAGCGGATCAATAAAGTTCTGATATCTACCTGGATCTCTTTGATGTCTTTTTCCTGTAGGTTCTGAAACGGATCAATAAAGTTCTGATATCTACCTGGATCTCTTTGAGGTCTTTTTCCTGTAGGTTCTGAAACGGATCAATAAAGTTCTGATATCAACCTGGATCTCTTTTTCCTGTAGGTTCTGAAGCGGATCAATAAAGTTCTGATATCTACCTGGATCTCTTTGATGTCTTTTTCCTGTAGGTTCTGAAGCGGATCAATAAAGTTCTGATATCTACCTGGATCTCTTTTTCCTGTAGGTTCTGAAGCGGATCAATAAAGTTCTGATATCTACCTGGATCTCTTTGATGTCTTTTTCCTGTAGGTTCTGAAACGGATCAATAAAGTTCTGAAATCTACCTGGATCTCTTTGAGGTCTTTTTCCTGTAGGTTCTGAAGCGGATCAATAAAGTTCTGATATCTACCTGGATCTCTTTTTCCTGTAGGTTCTGAAGCGGATCAATAAAGTTCTGATATCTACCTGGATCTCTTTGAGGTCTTTTTCCTGTAGGTTCTGAAACGGATCAATAAAGTTCTGATATCAACCTGGATCTCTTTTTCCTGTAGGTTCTGAAGCGGATCAATAAAGTTCTGATATCTACCTGGATCTCTTTGATGTCTTTTTCCTGTAGGTTCTGAAGCGGATCAATAAAGTTCTGATATCTACCTGGATCTCTTTGATGTCTTTTTCCTGTAGGTTCTGAAGCGGATCAATAAAGTTCTGATATCTACCTGGATCTCTTTTTCCTGTAGGTTCTGAAGCGGATCAATAAAGTTCTGATATCTACCTGGATCTCTTTGATGTCTTTTTCCTGTAGGTTCTGAAGCAGATCAATACAGTTCTGATATCTACCTGGATCTCTTTGATGTCTTTTTCCTGTAGGTTCTGAAGCGGATCAATAAAGTTCTGTTTAACCTCCATATCCAGGGCATCCTTCACCTCCCCCAGCTCACTCATGGCCTCCCCAGCATCTAGAAGAGCCAGACCTGGAGGTGGGAGGGAGGGGAGAGAGGTGGAGAGAGGGAGAGATAGGAGGGAGGGAGGAAGACGGAGAGAGAGTTGAATTGTTTGTATGTTCTATCACAGGAATGGAGATTGCACCTGCACAGATTGTATTGTCAATGCAGTAGGTGTCTGTATGTCCATGTGTCTGTGACGCAGTGTGTCTGTGTGTGTCTGTGTATGTCCATGTGTCTGTGACGCAGTGTGTCTGTGTGTGTCTGTGTATGTCCATGTGTCTGTGACGCAGTGTGTCTGTGTGTGTCTGTGTATGTCCATGTGTCTGTGACGCAGTGTGTCTGTGTATGTCCATGTGTCTGTGACGCAGTGTGTCTGTGTGTGTCTGTGTGTGTCTGTGTGTGTCCATGTGTCTGACGCAGTGTGTCTGTGTGTGTCTGTGTATGTCCATGTGTCTGTGACGCAGTGTGTCTATGTGTGTGTCTGTCCATGTGTCTGTGACGCTGTGTGTGTGTGTGTGTGTGTGTGTGTGTGTGTGTGAGATCACACATACCAAAGCAGGACTCCTCTCCCAGCTCCCGTCCGAAGCGTTGCATGGCCTCACCCAGTACAGTCTCAGCCTGGGGGTAACCCGGACCCTTCTCCTGTCCTCTGATCTTAGACATGGTCCCTATCAGACTTAGCTTAGCCCTGGATGCTGGAGGGGGGGAGAGAGAGACTGTGTGTGTGTGTGTGTGCGTGTCTCTGTCTATCAGTGAGTGAGTGAGTGTGTGTGTTCTCACCTGGGTTGGGCTGTAGGTATTCTGTAGTGTGTTCTCACCTGGGTTGAGCTGTAGGTATTCTGTAGTGTGTGTTCTCACCTGGGTTGGGCTGCAGGTATTCTGTAGTGTGTGTTCTCACCTGGGTTGGGCTGCAGGTATTCTGTAGTGTGTGTTCTCACCTGGGTTGGGCTGCAGGTATTCTGTAGTGTGTGTTCTCACCTGGGTTGGGCTGCAGGTATTCTGTAGTTTTGGTCATGATGTCCAGCACTGCTCTACTGGTGGTGTCCACCTTCTGCAGTACACATACACACACATCTTACCCAGAGCGACTAACAGTCAGTGCATTCAACTAAGGTAGGTAAGACCGTAGTAGTAGTAGTAGTAGTAGTAATAAAAGCAGTAGTAGTAGCAGCTGCAGTAGTAGTAGTAGTAGTAGTAATAGTATAAATAAACTAATAAATACATTTAAAAATGTGTGAGCAAGAATTAATTATGAGTCAGTGAATCTAACCCACAGTATTCCTCTGTTATTCTTCAGACTATGAGTCAGTGAATCTAACCCACAGTATTCCTCTGTTATTCTTCAGACTATGAGTCAGTGAATCTAACCCACAGTATTCCTGTTATTCTTCAGACTATGAGTCAGTGAATCTAACCCACAGTATTCCTCTGTTATTCTTCAGACTATGAGTCAGTGAATCTAACCCACAGTATTCCTCTGTACAGAATACAAAAGAATGACAACCTTTTCCATCTGAAGGAAGTCATCATCAAGTTTGGTTCCTTCTGCTCCTCCAACCTTCTCACTGACTTTCTACAGGACAGAGGAAGAGGTGGTGGAAGGGAGGGAGGGAGGGAGGGAGGGAGGGAGGGAGAAAGAGAGAGCGGTGGTGGGAGGGAGGGAGGGAGGGAGAGAAAGAGGTGGTGGGAGGGAGGGAGGGAGGGAGAGAAAGAGGTGGTGGGAGGGAGGGAGAGAAAGAGGTGGTGGGAGGGATGGAGGGAGAGAGAGAGAGAGGTGGGAGGGAGGGAGGGAGAGAGAGAGAGAGGTGGTGGGAGGGAGGGAGAGAAAGAGGTGGTGGGAGGGAGGGAGGGAGGGAGGGAGGGAGGGAGAGAAAGAGGTGGTGGGAGGGAGGGAGGGAGGGAGGGAGGGAGGGAGGGAGGGAGAGAAAGAGGTGGTGGGAGGGAGGGAGGGAGGGAGGGAGGGAGGGAGGGAGGGAGGGAGAGAAAGAGGTGGTGGGAGGGATGGGGGAGGGAGGGAGGGAGGGAGAGAAAGAGGTGGTGGGAGGGAGGGAGGGAGGGAGGGAGAGAGAGAAAGAGGTGGAGGGAGGGAGGGAGAGAAAGAGGTGGTGGGAGGGATGGGGGAGGGAGGGAGGGAGAAAGAGAGAGAGGTGGTGGGAGGGAGAGAAAGAGGTGGTGGGAGGGATGGGGGGAGGGAGGGAGGGAGAAAGAGAGATAGGTGGTGGGAGGGAGGGAGGGAGGGAGGGAGAGAAAGAGGTGGTGGGAGGGAGGGAGGGAGGGAGAGAGAGAGGTGGTGGGAGGGAGAGAAAGAGAGAGGGGGTAGAAGGGTGGGGTGTATGGGAGGGAGAGAGGGAGGGGGGGTGGAAGGAGGGGGGGGAGAGGAGATAGAAACAGGAGCTTTAGTTAACGATATTACAAACTCATCAACCTCTTCTGAAGATGAAATAATGTGTGAGAATATGCAGTGTGTGTATGTGTCAGTGTGTGTGTGTGTGTGTCAGTGTGTGTGTGTGTGTATGTGTCAGTGTGTGTGTATGTGTCAGTGTGTGTGTATGTGTCAGTGTATGTGTCAGTGTGTGTGTGTCAGTGTGTGTGTATGTGTCAGTGTGTGTGTATGTGTCAGTGTGTGTGTATGTGTCAGTGTGTGTATGTGTCAGTGTGTGTGTATGTGTCAGTGTGTGTGTATGTGTCAGTGTGTGTGTATGTGTCAGTGTGTGTGTGTGTGTCAGTCTGTGTGTGTGTTTGTGCATACGTGCTATCTAGCTAATTAAATTAGTTAAAGAGAGGCAGAGAGAGAGAGAGTTGCTATGGAGACAGAGATTGGATTGCAAACTCTCTCTCACGTTCCTGAACAACAATCCCAACCCCCACCCTACACACACACACACACACATTCCGTTTACACAGGCCGCCCAATTCTGTTTTTTTTCCTACTAACTGGTCTTTTGACCAATCAAATCAGCTCTTTTGCCAATAATTGGGCAAAAAATGCCCAAATAGACCAATTTTACAATATAAACCATATCCAAAACCTCAGTGAGGAGGGGGTCAATGCAAATAGTTTGGGTAGCCATTTGATTAGCTGTTCAGGAATCTTATGGCTTGGGGGGTAGAAGCTGTTAAGAAGCCTTTTGGACCTAGACTTGGCACTCCGGGACCGCTTGCCGTGCGGTAGCAGATAGAACAGTCTATGACTAGGGTGGCTGGAGTCTTTGGCAATTTGTAGGGCTTTCCTCTGACACTGCCTGGTATAGTGATGTACTGGGCCGTACACACTATCCTCTGTAGTGCCTTGCGGTCGGAGGCCGAGCAGTTACCATACCAGGTGGTGATGCAACCAGTCTGGATGCTCTCGATGGTGCAGCTGTAGAACTTTTTGAGGATCTGAGGACCCATTCAGTCTCCTGGGGGGAATAGGCGTTGTCGTGCCCTCTTCACGAATATCTTGGTGTGTTTGGACCATGATAGTCCATTGGTGATGTGGACACCAAGGAACTTGAAGCTCTCAACCTGCTCCACTGCAGCCCTGGTGATGAGAATGGGGGTGTGCTCAGTCCTCCTTTTCCTGTAGTCCACGATAATCTCCTTTGTCTTGATTCCGGTGAGGGAGAGGTTGTTATCCTGGCACCACACGGCCAGGTCTCTGACCTCCTCCCTATAGGCTGTCTCATCGTTGTCGGTGATCAGGTCTACCACTGATGTGTCGTCAGCAAGCTTAATGATGGTGTTGGAGTCGTGCCTGGCCATGCATTCATGGGTGAACAGGGAGTACAGGAGGGGACTGAGCACACACCCCTGAGGGACCCAGTGTTGAGGATCAACGTGGGAGATGTGTAGTTACCTACCCTTACCACCTGGGGGCGGCTCATCAGGAAGTCCAGGATCCAGTTGCAGAGGGAGGTGTTTAGTCCCAGGGTCCTTAGCTTAGTGATGAGCTTTGTGGGCGCTATGGTGTTGAACGCTGAGCTGTATTCAATGAATAGCATTCTCACATAGGTGTTCCTTTTGTCCAGGTGGGAAAGGGCAGTGTGGAGTGCAATAGAGATTGCATCATCTGTGGATCTGTTGGGGCGGTATGCAAATTGAGTAGGTCTAGTGTTTCTGGGATAATGGTGTTAATGTGAGCCATGACCAGCCTTTCAAAGCACTTCATGGCTACAGATGTGAGTGCTACATGTCAGTAGTCATTTAGGCAGGTTACCTTGGTGTTCTTGGACACAGGGACTATGGTGGTCTGCTTGAAACATATTGGTATTACAGACTCGGTCAGGGAGCAGTTGAAAATGTCAGTGAAGACACTTGCCAGTTGGTCAGCGTATGCTCGGCATACACGTCCTGGTAATCCGTCTGGCCCAGCGGCCTTGTGAATGTTGATCTGTTTAAAGGTCTTACTAACATCGGCTATGGAGAGCGTGATCACACAGTCGTCCGGAACAGCTGGTGCTCTCATGCATGTTTCAGTATTGCTTGCCTCGAAGCGCGCAAGGAAGTCATTTAGCTTGTCTGGTAGGCTTGTGTCACTGGGCAGCTCGTGGCTGTGCTTCCATTTGTAGTCCGTAATAGTTTGTAAGCCCTGCCACATCCGACAAGCGTCGGAGCCGGTGTAGTACGATTCAATATTAGTCCTGTATTGACGCTTTGCCTGTTTGATGGTTCGTTGGACGGCATTTCGGGATTTCTCATAAGCGTCTGGGTTAGAGTCCCGCTCCTTGAAATCCGCAAATCTACCCTTTAGCCCTTTGGGCTCTCAAGTGGCGCTGTGGTCTAAGACACTGCATCTCAGTGCTAGAGGCATTACTACAGACAACCTGGTTTGAATCCAGACTATCACAACCGGCCGTGATTGGGAGTCCCATAGGGCGGCGCAAAATTGGCCGTCATTGTAGATAAGAACTTGTTCTTAACTGACTTGCCTAGTTAAATAAAGGTTAAATAAAAAAAAATAAAAAAATAAAAAAGCTCAGTGTGGATGTTGCCTGTAATCCATGGCTTCTGGTTGGGGTATGTACATACGGTCACTTTGGGGGGGACGTCATTAATGTGCTTATTGATGAAGCCGGTGACTGAGGTGAACGCTCCTCAACACTATTGGAAGTAGCCATTAACATAGAACAGTCCTGTAGTTTAGCATCCAAGTCAACTGACCTGAACTTCTTTATTGACCGAGTCACTGGTGCTTCTGGCTTTAGTTTTCAGGAGGATATAGTCATGGTCAGATTTGCCAAAAGGAGGGAGAGCTTTGTACGCGTCTCTGTGTGTGGAGTAAAGGTGGTCTAGAGGTTTTTTCCTTCTGGTTGCACATGTGACATTCTGGTAGAAATTAGGTAAAACGGATTTAAGTTTCCCTGCACTAAAGGCCCCCGACCACTAGGAGCGCTGCCTCTGGATGAGCATTTTATTTTTTGCTTACGGCCTTATACAGCTCATTGAGTGCAGTCTTTGTGCCAGCATCGGTTTGTGGTGGTAAATAGATGTCTACGAATAATATAGATGAAAACTCTCTTGGTAAATAGTGTGGTCTACAGCTTATCATGAGTTACTCTACCTCAGGCGAGAAAAACCTTGAAACATCCTTAATATTAGATTTCCTGCACCAGCTGTTGTTTACAAATATACACAGACCGCCACCCCTTGTCTTACCGGAGGCAGCTGTTCTATCTAGCCGGTGCAGCGTATATCCCGCCAGCTGAATGTCATCCATGTCATCGTTCAGCCACGACTCGGTGAAACATAAGATATTACAGTTTTTAATGTCCTGTTGGTAGGAGAGTCATGATCGAGGCTCATCCAGTTTATTCTCCAATGATTCCACGGTGGCTAATAGGACGGATGGTAGAGGCGGGTTAACCACCCGTCGGATTCTTACACCCCAACCTACAGGTGAAGTCTGAAGTTTACATACACTTAGGTTGAAGTCATTAAAACTCATTTTTCAACCACTCCACAGATTTCATGTTAACAAACTATAGTTTTGTCAAGTTGGTTAGGACATCTACTTTGAGCATGACACAAGTAATTCTTCCAACAATTGTTTACAGACAGATTATTTCACTTATAATTCACTTGACTCCAGTAGACTACTGCAGGCTATATCTTGACTCCAGTAGACTACTGCAGGCTATATCTTGGCTCCAGTAGACTACTGCAGGCTATATCTTGGCTCCAGTAGACTACTGCAGGCTATATCTTGGCTCCAGTAGACTACTGCAGGATATATCTTGACTCCAGTAGACTACTGCAGGATATATCTTGACTCCAGTAGACTACTGCAGGCTATATCTTGACTCCAGTAGACTACTGCAGGCTATATCTTGACTCCAGTAGACTACTGCAGGCTATATCTTGACTCCAGTAGACTACTGCAGGATATATCTGGACTCCAGTAGACTACTGCAGGATATATCTTGACTCCAGTAGACTACTGCAGGATATATCTTGACTCCAGTAGACTACTGCAGGCTATATCTTGACTCCAGTAGACTACTGCAGGCTATATCTTGACTCCAGTAGACTACTGCAGGCTATATCTTGACTCCAGTAGACTACGGCAGGCTATATCTTGACTCCAGTAGACTACTGCAGGCTATATCTTGACTCCAGTAGACTACTGCAGGATATATCTTGACTCCAGTAGACTACTGCAGGCTACATCTTGACTCCAGTAGACTACTGCAGGCTATATCTTGACTCCAGTAGACTACGGCAGGCTATATCTTGACTCCAGTAGACTACGGCAGGCTATATCTTGACTCCAGTAGACTACTGCAGGCTATATCTTGACTCCAGTAGACTACTGCAGGATATATCTTGACTCCAGTAGACTACTGCAGGCTATATCTTGACTCCAGTAGACTACTGCAGGCTATATCTTGACTCCAGTAGACTACTGCAGGCTATATCTTGACTCCAGTAGACTACTGCAGGCTATATCTTGACTCCAGTAGACTACTGCAGGCTATATCTTGACTCCAGTAGACTACTGCAGGATATATCTGGGAGATGTAGTGTAACAGGCAGCTACTTATTAAAGCTACAAAGGATCAGACCGTGTGAAGCAAATACCACTTCCACTAATAAGTGAACCGGTGAGTGAGTGAGTGAGTGAGTGAGTGAGTGAGTGAGTGAGTGAGTGAGTGAGTGAGTGAGTGAGTGAGTGAGTGAGACACCGTAGATAACACCTCTCTGCCACTGTCACGTGTTGTGCCCTCAAGGACAATCAATTATTGAGCGAGCCAACCAGCTCCGAGCCCTGTGTGTATGTGTGTGTGTGTCTGAGCCCTGTGTGTGTGTGTGTGTGTGTGTGTGTCTGTCTGTGTCTGAGCCCTGTGTGTGTGTGTGTGTGTGTGTGTGTGTCTGTCTGTGTCTGAGCCCTGTGTGTGTGTCTGTCTGTCTGTCTGTCTGTCTGTGTGTCTGAGCCCTGTGTGTGTGTGAAGTTGTGTGTGCATGCACATATGCATTTGTGGTGTGTGTGTGTGTGTGTGTGTGTGTGTGTGTGCGCATCCCGCTCCTCTGAGCAGCAACATTGGGTCTATTTTCGACAGAGACAGAACACATGTAGAGTTTCCATGCCAACCGGTTCCCAAAAGTACTGGGAATGGAGGGATGGAGAGTGTTCAGTTCTCCCTCATCTTCCCCTCTGAGTATTTAATGAAGATACGTTTGTCCAGAGTGATGAAACATGTATAATTCATTCAGGTGAATTCATCTGAGCGGTCCTCTTTCCTGAGCTGGATTGGGGCAATGACTACGCAAACGGCTTCACAAACACACGTTATGACCCTTACAGCATGTTTCAATCTCTCCCCCTCTCTCGATGCCAGGCCACACGCCGCTCCGTCATGCCAGGCTCGCCACACCCCGCACCACTGCGGTGGTCCCACGGTTGGAACATCTGTTGTTGTTGATTCATATCTATTTCCGTTCTGCCGATCCCCTGTAACTGTCACCCAGTGACCCATCGCTGTGAATGGGTTATTTTAAGTGGATGCGTGCATCTATATTAAACCCATTCATTCTCAACAGTAATTTCATATCCTCACCACAGAGGTCCTGGAGAACAGGCCTGGTGTATCCCAGAAACCAACCAACCAACCCGCCTATAATGTAGCCTACCAGTCCTGATGGCATGACATCTTATAATGTAGCCTACCAGTCCTGATGGCATGACATCTTATAATGTAGCCTACCAGTCCTGATGGCATGACATCTTATAATGTAGCCTACCAGTCCTGATGGCATGACATCTTATAATGTAGCCTACCAGTCCTGATGGCATGACATCTTATAATGTAGCCTACCAGTCCTGATGGCATGACATCTTATAATGTAGCCTACCAGTCCTGATGGCATGACATCTTATAATGTAGCCTACCAGTCCTGATGGCATGACATCTTATAATGTAGCCTACCAGTCCTGATGGCATGACATCTTCTCATCCTAAACATGTAACTGTAGTAAACTGTAGTCACAGACTAGCGCCAACTGTAGTCACAGACTAGCGCCAACTGTAGTCACAGACTAGCGCCAACTGTAGTCACAGACTAGAGCCAACTGTAGTCACAGACTAGAGCCAACTGTAGTCACAGACTAGAGCCAACTGTAGTCACAGACTAGAGCCAACTGTAGTCACAGACTAGAGCCAACTGTAGTCACAGACTAGAGCCAACTGTAGTCACAGACTAGAGCCAACTGTAGTCACAGACTAGCGCCAACTGTAGTCACAGACTAGCGCCAACTGTAGTCACAGACTAGCGCCAACTGTAGTCACAGACTAGCGCCAACTGTAGTCACAGACTAGCGCCAACTGTAGTCACAGACTAGCGCCAACTGTAGTCACAGACTATTGAGGGGTCAGGTGTTAGGGTTAGGTCTATAGTTCAACCATTGAGGGGTCAGGTGTTAGGGTTAGGTCTATAGTTCAACCATTGAGGGGTCAGGTGTTAGGGTTAGGTCTATAGTTCAACCATTGAGGGGTCAGGTGTTAGGTCTATAGTTCAACCATTGAGGGGTCAGGTGTTAGGTCTATAGTTCAACCATTGAGGGGTCAGGTGTTAGGGTTAGGTCTATAGTTCAACCATTGAGGGGTCAGGTGTTAGGGTTAGGTCTATAGTTCAACCATTGAGGGGTCAGGTGTTAGGTCTATAGTTCAACCATTAAGGGGTCAGGTGTTAGGTCTATAGTTCAACCATTGAGGGGTCAGGTGTTAGGTCTATAGTTCAACCATTGAGGGGTCAGGTGTTAGGTCTATAGTTCAACCATTGAGGGGTCAGGTGTTAGGGTTAGGTCTATAGTTCAACCATTGAGGGGTCAGGTGTTAGGGTTAGGTCTATAGTTCAACCATTGTGGGGTCAGGTGTTAGGTCTATAGTTCAACCATTGAGGGGTCAGGTGTTAGGTCTATAGTTCAACCATTGAGGGGTCAGGTGTTAGGTCTATAGTTCAACCATTGAGGGGTCAGGTGTTAGGGTTAGGTCTATACAGCTATCTGTCAGCTATCTAACAGACAGCTATCTGTCAGCTATCTAACAGACAGCTATCTGTCAGCTATCTAACAGACAGCTATCTGTCAGCTATCTAACAGACAGCTATCTGTCAGCTATCTAACAGACAGCTATCTGTCAGCTATCTAACAGACAGCTATCTGTCAGCTATCTAACAGACAATCATACACGGCCTACACGATACATTTATATCTGATCGGAACGTTCTCTAACGTTATGTCCTTTTGAACAGACTCCTGGCTTGGAGGAAGGAAGGAAGGAAGAGATGGAGGGAGGGGAGCTGTCATTCTGTAGCCGATGTGCTTCTACTAAGAGATGTTATCGTGCTTCTAGTATTAGTGTTGTATTAGGATCTCCGTTAGCTACTGCTAAATCAGCAGATAATTTTCCTGGGGACGACGATCAACTTCATGCAGCGCTGACCCGTCTATCATGTAAACACGAGAGAAAATGCGATGCATGCCTCACTAAGAGATGAGATAGATATGCCTTTATTAAACTATATGCCTATAGTTGGATAAATGACAGGCTAGCTCTGTAGGCTAGTGGTGGTAGCCCAGGCCTATGGGCATTGGAGCCAGGCACAGATAAAACAATGTAGCCTAATGATATTGTGCCTGAAAATCGCAATCACAATTCTCCCTTTTGAGATTAAGCCCAGAAAAAACCCATACAATTATTTCAGAATACCAGCCATTGTATTCACTGTAGCGGTTTTGATCAGCTATCATCGTCGAAAGTCTACCCCGACCATGGTACCCACAGACACAGAATCGTTAACAGAAACCTACCTGGGTCGCTTTGTGGAATTGCTTTTTGAGCCCCGCGACAGACATCGCTCGCGTTATAGGTAATCCAAAATTCTCCGCACTGGGTTTCAAAACAATCAATATTATCCGCCTTTCTTGCTTGCGTTTGCTTGCTTGCTGTCGAGTGTTCGTCGTTCCGTAGCCTAACCTAGGCTACAGTGGTATCCTCTCGTTATTAAGTGATCGAGGTAAAATTGGTATTCTATTGGATATTCGGTTTTCTTTCGTCAACAGCTATTGAACCAAGCATGCCATGACTATGAATTTGGTATATTCTGAATCAAGGATGGATGCAGAAAAATCCACACCTTTTGAAAATTTAAGATTTCGGATTTCAAACATCAATAGCTCTTACACAAAGCGTGCCTTGACTATGATAATGATTTATTCTGAGTCAGGGGAGGATGGACAAAAATCCACTGCTTATTTGTATATACACCCCCCATCAAAAGTTTGGAATATTACTCATTCAAGGGTTTTTCTTTATTTGCACTATTTTTTACATTGTAGATGAAGAAATCAAAACTATGACATAACACATATGGAATCATGTAGTAACCATTTTTTTTAAAAAACAAATCCAAATATATTTTATATATGAGATTCTTCAAAGTAGCCACCCTGTGCCTTGATGACAGCTTTGCACACTCTTGGCATTCTCTCAAACAGCTTCACCTGGAATGTTTTTCCATCAGTCTTGAAGGAGTTCCCACATATGCTGAGCACTTGTTGGCTGCTTTTCCTTCACTGCGGTCCGACTCATCCCAAACCATCTAAATGTAGTTGAGGTTGGAACCAAAAATCTCAAATTTGGACTCCAGACCAAAGGACAGATTTCCACCGGTCTAATGTCCATTGCTCGTGTTTCTTGGCCCAAGCAAGTCTCTTCTTCTTATTGGTGTCCTTAGTAGTGGTTTCTTTGCAGCAATTCGACCATGAATTCACACAGTCTCCTCTGAACAGTTGATGTTGAGATGTGTCTGTTACTTGAAGCATTTATTTGGGCTGCAATCTGAGGCTGGTAACTCTAATGAACGTATCCTCTGCAGCAGAGGTAACTCTGGGTCTTCCATTCCTGTGGCGGTCCTCATGAAGCTGGTTGAGAGAATGCCATGAGTGTGCAAAGCTGTCATCAAGGCAAAGGGTGGCTATTTGAAGAATCTCAAATATAAAATATATTTGATTTGTTTAACACTTTTTTGGTTACTACATGATTCCATATGTGTTATTTCATAGTTTTGATGTCTTCACTATTATTCTACAATGTAGAAAACTGTAAAAATAAAGAAAAACCCTTGAATGAGTAGGTGTTCTAAAACTTTGACTGGTATTGTATATATAAATAAAATAGTTTTTTTGTTCTCCATCCATCCACACCTTATTCAGAATAGACCATGTTTATAGTCATTGCATAATTGGTTCAATAGCTATTGACCTAATATCCACCGAATATCCAATATAAAACACATTTTACTTCGGTAAAATACCGATTGAGCTTTCGGAGTGCTCTTCTACAGTTGTGTCAGTGTGCATGAGATGAGGTTGCTGTCCGAGAGCTAGGTGATCACCTAATGGGTTTTCTAGATTCTTCTAATAACCTATGTTAACAGTGAGAACGAGATATGCACATTTATTAGCTAACCATTTTTAGAAGAATATGCCTTTCGGAAAGAGAGAGAGATGTTTACTGTACATTTTTTTTGTTTATTATCTATTTCACATGCTTTGGCATTTAATTGAATTGAGAGACAGAGAAATAGAGAGAGAGAGCGAGAGAGAGCGAGACAGAGAGAGCAAGCGAGAGAGAAAGAGAGAAATCAGTAAGTGCTTCAGCACCATGGACAGCGCTCCACTTAGTTCAACTGAATTTGATCTTCTTTTCAGCTAATAGATATGGATATAGTTGATACACTATATAAACAAAAATATGTGGACACCCCTTCAAATTAGTGGAACTATTTCAGCCACACCCGATGCTGACAGGTGTATAAAATCGAGCACACAGCCGTGCAATCTCCATAGACAAATATTGGCAGTAGAACAGCCTTACTGAAGAGCTCAGTGACTTTCGATAGATAGATAGATAGATAGATAGATAGATAGATAGATAGATAGATAGATAGATAGATAGATAGATAGATAGATAGATAGATAGATAGATAGATAGATAGATAGATAGATAGATAGATAGATAGATGGGTGGTTGGCTGAATATGTACACTATACATTGGTGGATGTTGGATGGTTAACTATACTATACAGGTCGATGGCAGAGAAATACTTCAGTAGCTAAAAATGCGTATGTGTCACAATTGTGTGTGTGGAGAGACCAAGGCGCAGCGCAGGTATAGTTCGACATTTTATTATACTGTGTATAACTTCACACAATGACGAACTACAAACAAAACAATGAACTGGAACACACTCACTTGCCTGTGACATCAAACGTACAACGACCCACACCAGAGTGAAGGACAGACCAAATTATATAGGATCCCTAATTAGAGACAATGTGGTGCAGCTGCCTCTAATTAGGGATCCAACCCAACACCCACACAGAAACAGAAAAGAAAGACACTGTCAGACTCTGACCATAGCTACATAGAGAAGCAAATAGGCTTCTCTATGGCCAGAGCCTGACAGTACCCCCCACCCAAGGCGCGGACTCCCGGACGCCAACAAAAAAAAAACACAAATACAAGGGGGGGTTAATAGGGAGGGAAGACTAGTCCATCGGGGGCGGCTCTGGCTCCGGCGAAGTGGACAGTTTACTCCCATGCCCCTTCCTTATAACCAGGCCCGGACTGGGTACCGGTGGGGTAAACGGCTCCGGCCATGGAGCGGGGAAAACAACCGGGCCTGGACTGGGCACCGGTGGGGCAAACGGCTCCGGCCATGGAGCTGGGCAATTAACCGGGCCCGGACTGGGCTCCGGTGGGGTAAACGGCTCCGGCCATGGAGTGGGACCATTAACCGGGCCCGGACTGGGCACAGGTGGGGTAAATGGCTCCGGCCATGGAGCGGGGAAAACAACCGGGCCCGGACTGGGCACCGGTGGGGCAAACGGCTCCAGCCATGGAGCGGGGAAAACAACCGGGCTGGTGGGGGGGGGGGGGGTCTCGAGACACAAAGGTGGGGGGGAATACCAGCCCAGACCTATGAGCCTCCTCGATGCCGGTGGGGGGGTCGAGACTAGGTGCAACACTGTACGAGGCCGCCAGAGCAGGAAATAAATCTAGTTGTAAACTTCCCCATGAGAACAGAGAGGAGCGGACCGGCCCCTCGACGGGGATAACTCAGAACACATCTGAGATATCACTGAGGTGTACCACACTGGACAGGCCCCTCGACGGGGATAACTCAGAACACATCTGAGATATCACTGAGGTGTACCACACTGGACAGGCCCCTCGACGGGGATAACTCAAAACACATCTGAGATATCACTGAGGTGTACCACACTGGACAGGCCCCTCGACGGGGATAACTCAAAACACATCTGAGATATCACTAATGTGCAGTTTTAACTACAATGCAGCTAGTAAAGTGCTCTAATCATGTGTTCTGGTAAGATAACATTTCAGAACAAATCGGTAGGATACCTCGTCCCCTTGAGTACCAGGACCAATGCCAGCAACAGTCAGTCCAGCTCCAATCAGTAAGAAGTGGTGTGCTGGGGAGCAAACATCAAAGCCGGTGATGCTTCTTGGGTAAATAAGCTGATCAGGAAGGCTAGCTCTGTCCTGGGGATGAGCCTTGACACTCTAGAGGAGGTGGCGGAGAGACGGATCCTGGCCAAACTGCTGGCCATCATGGACAACGTCACCCACCCTCTGCACGCTATGGTTATGACGCAGAGGAGCACCTTCAGTCACAGACTGATCCCACCACGGTGTGCCAGAGTGCGCTACAGGAGGTCCTTCCTGCCGGCGGCTATTAGACTATATAATGCCTCACCGGGGTGCCGTGCCGTCGGCAACATAGATCTGGAACTGTTGGGGTGCTAGGACCTAGTTTAACAAATATGCATCCATCCGTGAGTAACTCTGGTCCGTCAGCACTCATTCACTCAGGACCTATTTATTCATGCAGGTCTGTATATACTGTATATACTTTTTCATACTGCCGCTCTATGTATCATGTACCATGTATCTGTCTTTTGTGTACTTTCGTTGTGGCATTTTGCACCTGCCCTGTGTTTTGTTGTTGTAGCTGCTTGACAAAGAAATGTCCCCCCCGGGGATCAATAAAGTACCTATCTATCTATCTATCTATCTATCTATCTATCTATCTATCTATCTATCTATCTATCTATCTATCTATCTATCTATCTATCTATCTATCTATCTATCTATCTATCTATCTATCTATCTATCTATCTATCTATCTATCTATCTATCTATCTATCTATCTATCTATCTATCTAGGTTAGAGACCTAACAAGTCAAATTGCCCTTGACAACAGCGACAGAGTAGTTAGGAGTCACTCAGGTATGATCTGCAGTCCTGTTCTAATCTATACGATCTGCAGTCCTGTTGTAATCTATATGATCTACAGTCCTGTTGTATCTATATGATCTACAGTCCTGTTGTAATCTATACGATCTACAGGCCTGTTGTAATCTATATGATCGACAGGCCTGTTGTAATCTATATGATCGACAGTCCTGTTGTAATCTATACGATCTGCAGTCCTGTTGTAATCTATATGATCTACAGTCCTGTTGTAATCTATATGATCTACAGGCCTGTTGTAATCTATATGATCTGCAGTCCTGTTGTAATCTATATGATCTACAGGCCTGTTGTAATCTATATGATCTACAGGCCTGTTGTAATCTATATGATCTACAGTCCTGTTGTAATCTATACGATCTACAGGCCTGTTGTAATCTATATGATCGACAGTCCTGTTCTAATCTATATGATCTGCAGTCCTGTTGTAATCTATATGATCTACAGTCCTGTTGTAATCTATATGATCTACAGTCCTGTTGTAATCTATATGATCTACAGTCCTG
>CM042423.1:1534968-1629968 GCA_023634145.1 Thymallus thymallus
TATTATGATGCAAGGATATTTGTAGATCAGTCAGTCTCGCCTTTGAAGTCGGCTGCAATTTTGACCGTTTCCTGTCTTCTTACAGATGGATTAGTAGCAGTGGACTCATGTCTCTCGGGCTGGACCAAGTATGGATCACAGTGCTTCATGTTTATCAAGGCTGTAAGGTCATGGCCAGATGCAGAGGTACTGTATGATGCTTACCTTCTACTGTGAATTTAAAGGGAAAGTTCAATTGAAATTAACTCACTTTCTTGATGTTACCATGAAGGGGATTTGGCTTTTTTTAACAGGAACCTCGTGTAAAATACTGAACCTCTCCTTAAGTTTTATAAGCTTGAAATATTTAAGTGTGGCGTCAGGCCACCTGTATATTGGAACCCACAGGACGTGGGTTAAGACGGTGATAAACTAATACATCTAAGAGCCTGTTTAAAAGAACATTAGTTTCCATGGCCAATATTTGATTGAAGACACATTATTACAAAGACTGGACAACTGACTAATACTTCCATTATGAAATGTTTTTGTCCCCGTCTACTGCTTTCTGTAGCGCCACTGTATGTCTCTTGGAGGAAACCTGGCGTCTGTGCATAGCTCTGAGGAGAATGCAGTTCTACAGAGGCTGGTGCGTTCCAAGACTAGACGTTTCACCTCTACCTGGATTGGAGGATTTGATGCTGTTCAGGTAATGGTGGAGAAGATACTTGATTCAAAGCTAAGATTGTGTAGTAGGATAGATCAGTATCCACTAACAGTGGGATTTGTTTCATTTTCTAAACCTCACTACTTTCCCACAGGACAGACTATGGTTCTGGAGTGACGGCTCCAACTTTGATTACCAGAACTGGAATAAAGCAGAGCCCAATAACAATGGTGGCAGAGAGCCATGTATTCAGATGAACCTTGGAGGTAGAGAACTCACTTAAGTACAACTTTATTCAGTCCATTTAACAAAGAAATGTGACACTCGCACTATTCTGTTGTGTACATCTGCGTTGGTTTGAGAGTTAATTTCTGTTCCGTGTTTCCTCTGAAGGTCAACACGGCTGGAATGATCTAGCATGTGGAAACAGCTTGCCCTCATTGTGCTCCCAGAGAACCTGTTCAAACATCAACTGAAACTAAAAATGCTACTCTATAGTGTCAGCGACCATATATGGTAAAGCCAAATACCTTGTTGCAGTAAAATTAGTATTAGTTATTTGATGGTCATACATGTTGTGGCTTATTGTCAGTAAAAAGGGGTACATGTTAATTTGTCTCATGTGTTATTAAACATGACTGGTACTGCCATAACTGTCCAATCCTTTGAGTCTTGAAGATTATATTTAATGAATTGTTGCCTTTTAAAACCCAAAAGGTTGTCTTACTCTAGAAAACAAGATGAATGGAGATGCTCTCAACAGGCTAAGCTTGCCTTTAACTGAATTTACCAACATTATATAATTACTCCAGTCTATCAGGGATTCATGAGTCGGAACAATCCTTGTTAATTTTTAGATTACAAATTCCATTTAGGGGATTTTTTTATAGGGGGAAAGATTGGCTTTTTGAATTTCCATGTCGTCTCCGTGCCCAGAAATTCCATTTGTCCGGAGCAAGGATCCTAATTTCAAACTCTGTCTTAACCTAGTGAATAACACAGGGATCTTATGTTGTTTCGTGCTTTAAAAAATAAAGTTAACTATGCAAGTCAGTTAAAAACAAATTTGTATTTACACTGACGGCCTATCAAAAGACCTGAGGGGCTGGGATTAAATATAGGACCAAACATATTGTGACAACACTACCACAAGGGATACCACAAGGCAACAACACATCACTGCATAGTAGTGACAACATGGTACAAACATTATTGGGCACAGCACAAAGGGCAAGAAGGTAGAGGTGACAATACATCACACAAAGCAGCCACAACTGTCAGGAAGAGTCCTTAATTGAGTGAGAACTGTCCAGTTTGTTGCAGCTTGTTCCAGTCGCTAGCTGCAGCGAACTGAAAAGACGAGTGACCCAGGGATGTGTGTGCTTTGGGGACATTTAACAATGTGACTGGCAGAACGGGTGTTGTATGTGGAGGATGAGAGCTGTAGTAGGTATCTCCAGATAGGGGGGGAGTGAGGCCTAAGAGGGTTTTATAAATACGCATCAACCATTGGGTCTTGCAAATGGTGTAAAGAGATGACCAGTTTACAGAGGAGTGCAGTGATGTGTCCTATAAGGAGCATTGGTGGTAAATCTGATGGTCGATTGGTAAAGAACATCTAGCCGCTGGGGAAGACCCTTACCTGCCGATCTATAAATTGTCTCCGGAATCTAGGATGGTCATCTGAATTTAGCCTGAGGCTTTGCTATGTGCTGAGAGGACATTGTACCGTCTAGCCATACTCTACTTCTATGAGGTGACTACCTCAAGATCTAAACCCTCAGAGGTAGGAATCACACCAGTGGGGGGAGGGGCATTCTTCTTACCAAACCACATGACCTTTGTTTTGGAGGTGTTCAGAACAAGGTTAAGGGTAGAGAAAGCTTGTAGAGCATTTAACACAAAATCCGGGAAGGGGCCAGCTGAGTTCAAGACTAATCTGCATATAAATGGATGAGAGCGCTGCCCGAGCTATATTGTTGATGTCAATTGAGAAGTGTGGGGCCTAGGATTGAGCCTTGGGGTACTCCCTTGGTGACAGGCAGTGGCTGAGAAGGCAGATTTTCTGACTTTATACACTGCACTCATTGAGAGAGGTAGTTGGCAAACCAGACCAGAGACATAAATACTCCTTAGCCGGCCCAAAAGAATGGAATGGTCTACTGTATCAAAAGCTTTGGCCAAGTCAATAAAAATAGCAGCACAACATTGCTTAGAATCAAGGGCAGTGGTGACATCATTGAGGACCTTTAAGGTTGCAGTGGCACATCCATAACCTGAGCGGAAACCAGAATGCATACCAGAGAGAATACTATAGTCGTGGCCAAATGTTTTGAGAATGACAAGTATTGGTCTCCACAAAGTTTGCTGCTTCAGTGTTCTTAGATCTTTATGTCAGTAATTACTATGGTACACTGAAGTATAATTACAACTATTCCATAAGTGTCAAAGGCTTTCATTGACAATGACATTCAGTTTATGCAAAGAGTCAATATTTGCAGTGTTGACCCGTTTACCCCACCGGTGCCCAGTCCGGACCTGGTTGTTTTCCCCACTCCATGGCCGGAGCCGTTTATCCCACCGGTGCCCAGTCCGGGCCCGGTTAGTGGTCCCGCTCCATGGCCGGAGCCGTTTGCCCCACCGGTGCCCAGTCCGGGCCCTGTTATTTGCCCAGCTCCATGGCCGGAGCAGTTTGCCCCACCGGTACCCAGTCCGGGCCCGGTCATAAGGAGGGGGCACGGGAGAAAACTGCCCAATCGGCTGGTCAATCTCCAGCAAAGTTCCTCTACCAGATCACGTCGGGGTCACCAATTGTTAAGGTCGCGTCAATTCAAATCTGGTATTGGAACAAAAGAATTACTACACAGTTTAAATCATCTATGTATTTTATTCTAGCAAACCCTTAAATGGTAAGTATGAAGTTCATATATACAGGCTCACTGTGACACCACGCAGGGCAAACAGAGAGAGAGAGAGAGAGAATGAGAGAGCGAGCAAAACAGCGCTGTCCTATCCTTTGTTCTTCCTTAAATACTCTGACAGAATAGTTCCCGCTCATTGCTCGCCTGTCAGAGTAGAGGCTGAGTGTGGTTTAAACTTACTCAGCCTATTGTTGGCGTGCAGGCTGGTCCCAGCCTCGTGACGCACTCCAGTTGCCAGACGCAGTTGTCCTCTCAGCAGATGTTCTTGTCTCATGTTACCACAAAATACAGTTCTATCGTGAAACCCCCAAGCTAGCACATTCTTTCCACATGGCTCCCCCACACACAAGCCTTCAGCAGTTCTACAAGTTATGATCACACAATACATTCAGTTAATAACTCTTGTTGTAGATTAACATATTAATTAGCTAAGCATGTTCAGCCCTTACAATAGGTTTGTATGTTCCACACTGGGGATGTGGGTCGTTGTCACGGTGACAGTAAGTGTGCTGCATTATGTACGTTCGTTATCGTGTTTGATTTTGACGTTACGTTATTGATATAGTGTTTGTTTGTTAAGTAGTTCGTCATTTGGTTTTTATTATTACGTAGTATAATAAATGATGTGCAACTACAATCCCTGCGCTGCGTCTTGGTCCCTCTATGCACCCTTTCGTGACTGGCCTACATGGGAGGTCAGGAAGGAAGAAGCCTCTGCTCTCAAAAAAGAATATCAAGACACAACTGACGTTTGCCAGACAACACCTGGGTAAAGACCAAACTACTGGAACAATGTGCTCTGGACGGATGAGTCAAAGGTGGAGTTGTTTGGCCGCAATGCCAGACGCCATGTTTGGTGAAAACAAAACACTGCCTTTGAACAGAAGAACCTCATACCAACCGTAAAGCATGGAGGCGGTGGCATTATGGTTTGGGGCTGCTTTGCCGCCTCAGGTCCTGGCCAACTTGCCATCATTGACTCAACCATGATTCTATATTGTACCAGAGAATTCTTGAGGAGAATGTGAGGCCATCTATCAAAAAGCTGAAGCTGAACCAAACATGGATCTTGCAACAGGACAATGATCCAAAACACGCAAAGCTACAACAGAATGTCTCAAAAAGAAGAAATGGAGGGTTATGGATGGCCGAGTCAAAGCCCAGATCTCAATCCTATAGAAAAAATAGTACTTTCCAGGGGGTGTATTTACTTTTTCACATGAATGTACATTATTAGGATCAAAACTATCAAAGGTATCATACATTTCGCTTAGAGAAGTACTTCCATAGACCAGTTATTGTGTTAGTTCTACCGTTAAATGTAATCTGTTTTTCCCAGTGTTAACTAGCCCGCCACACACTAATAGACACAATAAACCTGTTAACAATACCTAATCCATTTACCGGTTAACAATACCTAATCCATTTACCGGTTGACAATACCTAATCCATTTACCGGTTGACAATACCTAATCCATTTACCGGTTGACAATACCTAATCCATTTACCGGTTAACAATACCTAATCCATTTACCGGTTAACAATACCTAATCCATTTACCGGTTGACAATACCTAATCCATTTACCGGTTAACAATACCTAATCCATTTACCGGTTAACAATACCTAATCCATTTACCGGTTAACAATACCTAATCCATTTACCGGTTAACAATACCTAATCCATTTACCGGTTAACAATACTTAATCCATTTACCGGTTGACAATACTTAATCCATTTACCGGTCGACAATACCTAATCCATTTACCGGTTGACAATACCTAATCCATTTACCGGTTGACAATACCTAATCCATTTACCAGTTAACAATACTTAATCCATTTACCGGTCGACAATACCTAATCCATTTACCGGTTGACAATACTTAATCCATTTACCGGTTGACAATACCTAATCCATTTACCGGTTGACAATACCTAATCCATTTACCGGTTAACAATACCTAATCCATTTACCGGTTAACAATACCTAATCCATTTACCGGTTGACAATACCTAATCCATTTACCGGTTAACAATACCTAATCCATTTACCGGTTAACAATACCTAATCCATTTACCGGTTAACAATACCTAATCCATTTACCGGTTAACAATACCTAATCCATTTACCGGTTAACAATACTTAATCCATTTACCGGTTGACAATACTTAATCCATTTACCGGTCGACAATACCTAATCCATTTACCGGTTGACAATACCTAATCCATTTACCGGTTGACAATACCTAATCCATTTACCAGTTAACAATACTTAATCCATTTACCGGTCGACAATACCTAATCCATTTACCGGTTGACAATACTTAATCCATTTACCGGTTGACAATACCTAATCCATTTACCGGTTAACAATACCTAATCCATTTACCGGTTGACAATACCTAATCCATTTACCGGTTGACAATACTTAATCCATTTACCGGTTGACAATACCTAATCCATTTACCGGTGTGTATCTGAACAATAATATGTCCATTACATTTTTAATATTGAAATGTATTTTTTAGATGTAAAAATATGATGACACCAATTATTTTAGGATGGTATAGATCTACTCCAATAGAGAACCCAAGAAGGTTTATAATGATATAATCCTTTATCCCCACATTAGATCTATTTCAATTTATTACATCTTATCTTAAAAGCTAATCGTTCCGATTCACATCCGCGAACAAGGGCCACGCTATATAACAGCTTTTAAATCATAATATACCCTCTACAATTACGCTACATCATACCAAAACAAAATTATAATAATAACTTTGGTGAACAATCTTCAATTTAAATAAATAAACGTTGGTACTTCTAATGAACAATCTTCAAAAAAAACTTCATATCTCCCTCTTTCTCACTCTCTGTCTCTCGAAACCTCCATCTTGTGTAACACGTGTCATATTGTGTTGGTCCGCTAGGGACCTGTTATCATATTAAGTGTAATTTTATTAGAACAATGTTCTACAATCATTACTGTGTGTATCCTGTATTATCATTTAGTTAGTAAATCAATAATTAAACCAATTGACCAGAGCCCATAGTGAATATGTGTCTCTGGTCAAATGTAGTACACTTGTGTTGAAGGATAACGCTAATTCCACAAACTCCCAATTACCCTCTGGACACGCCCCTCTCCTGCTAACTCACCACACCTGAACTCACTCTGCTAATCACCAATTCCACTCCCATTCTTCTGGTATATAAGCAGCTTGTTTTGTCTTTGTTTGTTCAGCATTTGTGGTGTCCCAGGTCCTTTATTTTCCCTGGTTTTGTGTGGCCTAGTTAAAGTAAGTGCTGTTTATTGTGTTATATGGCAACTTTTGTACATTTGTATTCTTGATGTGTGCACACCTTTCCGCCTTGCACCATGGGAAGTTGTATGCAAGAACAAAACAGCCATATTTGGAGAGGTAGTGTCTACTAGATGAAATGATTTATTGATCACTGCTCAGCGCTGCAATCAGAACTGTCTAGTGGATTATGGATGTAGTTTCAGAGGTGGGAGACATGTTGCTAGCATGTACCTCATTGAACCATGTGTCATCTCGTAAGCTGTTCCTACAGAATGACCTCAATCCTTGCTTAATTTCAGCCTTACCTGTTCCTATGCCCTTCATTAGTTGAATGTGATAGTGTGGGGGTACTTGGTGAGGTCAGGGAAACACTAAAGTACTCACTGAATTGGTGTTGACAGCTTCTGTCTTTGTCTGCTCTCTCAGGAGACTATCACCATGGCGATGTTGACCATTCTTCTTCTCAGTGCTACCTTTGCTCTGGGAGACTCAGGTAAGAGTCCACCTCACACTTTACATTATTCATTCACTCTGTATTTTAAATGTTGTAGCAGTGTGTTGACTGACATGAAGATGTATTATGATGCAAGGATATTTGTAGATCAGTCAGTCTCGCCTTTGAAGTCGGCTGCAATTTTGACCGTTTCCTGTCTTCTTACAGATGGATTAGTAGCAGTGGACTCATGTCTCTCGGGCTGGACCAAGTATGGATCACAGTGCTTCATGTTTATCAAGGCTGTAAGGTCATGGCCAGATGCAGAGGTACTGTATGATGCTTACCTTCTACTGTGAATTTAAAGGGAAAGTTCAATTGAAATTAACTCACTTTCTTGATGTTACCATGAAGGGGATTTGGCTTTTTTTAACAGGAACCTTGTGTAAAATACTGAACCTCTCCTTAAGTTTTATAAGCTTGGAATATTTAAGTGTGGCGTCAGGCCACCTGTATATTGGAACCCACAGGACGTGGGTTAAGACTGTGATAAACTAATACATCTAAGAGCCTGTTTAAAAGAACATTAGTTTCCATGGCCAATATTTGATTGAAGACTCATTATTACAAAGACTGGACATCTGACTAATACTTCCATTATGAAATGTTTTTGTCCCCGTCTACTGCTTTCTGTAGCGCCACTGTATGTCTCTTGGAGGAAACCTGGCGTCTGTGCATAGCTCTGAGGAGAATGCAGTTCTACAGAGGCTGGTGCGTTCCAAGACTAGACGTTTCACCTCTACCTGGATTGGAGGATTTGATGCTGTTCAGGTAATGGTGGAGAAGATACTTGATTCAAAGCTAAGATTGTGTAGTAGGATAGATCAGTATCCACTAACAGTGGGATTTGTTTCATTTTCTAAACCTCACTACTTTCCCACAGGACAGACTATGGTTCTGGAGTGACGGCTCCAACTTTGATTACCAGAACTGGAATAAAGCAGAGCCCAATAACAATGGTGGCAGAGAGCCATGTATTCAGATGAACCTTGGAGGTAGAGAACTCACTTAAGTACAACTTTATTCAGTCCATTTAACAAAGAAATGTGACACTCGCACTATTCTGTTGTGTACATCTGCGTTGGTTTGAGAGTTAATTTCTGTTCCGTGTTTCCTCTGAAGGTCAACACGGCTGGAATGATCTAGCATGTGGAAACAGCTTGCCCTCATTGTGCTCCCAGAGAACCTGTTCAAACATCAACTGAAACTAAAAATGCTACTCTATAGTGTCAGCGACCATATATGGTAAAGCCAAATACCTTGTTGCAGTAAAATTAGTATTAGTTATTTGATGGTCATACATGTTGTGGCTTATTGTCAGTAAAAAGGGGTACATGTTAATTTGTCTCATGTGTTATTAAACATGACTGGTACTGCCATAACTGTCCAATCCTTTGAGTCTTGAAGATTATATTTAATGAATTGTTGCCTTTTAAAACCCAAAAGGTTGTCTTACTCTAGAAAACAAGATGAATGGAGATGCTCTCAACAGGCTAAGCTTGCCTTTAACTGAATTTACCAACATTATATAATTACTCCAGTCTATCAGGGATTCATGAGTCGGAACAATCCTTGTTAATTTTTAGATTACAAATTCCATTTAGGGGATTTTTTTATAGGGGGAAAGATTGGCTTTTTGAATTTCCATGTCGTCTCCGTGCCCAGAAATTCCATTTGTCCGGAGCAAGGATCCTAATTTCAAACTCTGTCTTAACCTAGTGAATAACACAGGGATCTTATGTTGTTTCGTGCTTTAAAAAATAAAGTTAACTATGCAAGTCAGTTAAAAACAAATTTGTATTTACACTGACGGCCTATCAAAAGACCTGAGGGGCTGGGATTAAATATAGGACCAAACATATTGTGACAACACTACCACAAGGGATACCACAAGGCAACAACACATCACTGCATAGTAGTGACAACATGGTACAAACATTATTGGGCACAGCACAAAGGGCAAGAAGGTAGAGGTGACAATACATCACACAAAGCAGCCACAACTGTCAGGAAGAGTCCTTAATTGAGTGAGAACTGTCCAGTTTGTTGCAGCTTGTTCCAGTCGCTAGCTGCAGCGAACTGAAAAGACGAGTGACCCAGGGATGTGTGTGCTTTGGGGACATTTAACAATGTGACTGGCAGAACGGGTGTTGTATGTGGAGGATGAGAGCTGTAGTAGGTATCTCCAGATAGGGGGGGAGTGAGGCCTAAGAGGGTTTTATAAATACGCATCAACCATTGGGTCTTGCAAATGGTGTAAAGAGATGACCAGTTTACAGAGGAGTGCAGTGATGTGTCCTATAAGGAGCATTGGTGGTAAATCTGATGGTCGATTGGTAAAGAACATCTAGCCGCTGGGGAAGACCCTTACCTGCCCATCTATAAATTGTCTCCGGAATCTAGGATGGTCATCTGAATTTAGCCTGAGGCTTTGCTATGTGCTGAGAGGACATTGTACCGTCTAGCCATACTCTACTTCTATGAGGTGACTACCTCAAGATCTAAACCCTCAGAGGTAGGAATCACACCAGTGGGGGGAGGGGCATTCTTCTTACCAAACCACATGACCTTTGTTTTGGAGGTGTTCAGAACAAGGTTAAGGGTAGAGAAAGCTTGTAGAGCATTTAACACAAAATCCGGGAAGGGGCCAGCTGAGTTCAAGACTAATCTGCATATAAATGGATGAGAGCGCTGCCCGAGCTATATTGTTGATGTCAATTGAGAAGTGTGGGGCCTAGGATTGAGCCTTGGGGTACTCCCTTGGTGACAGGCAGTGGCTGAGAAGGCAGATTTTCTGACTTTATACACTGCACTCATTGAGAGAGGTAGTTGGCAAACCAGACCAGAGACATAAATACTCCTTAGCCGGCCCAAAAGAATGGAATGGTCTACTGTATCAAAAGCTTTGGCCAAGTCAATAAAAATAGCAGCACAACATTGCTTAGAATCAAGGGCAGTGGTGACATCATTGAGGACCTTTAAGGTTGCAGTGGCACATCCATAACCTGAGCGGAAACCAGAATGCATACCAGAGAGAATACTATAGTCGTGGCCAAATGTTTTGAGAATGACAAGTATTGGTCTCCACAAAGTTTGCTGCTTCAGTGTTCTTAGATCTTTATGTCAGTAATTACTATGGTACACTGAAGTATAATTACAACTATTCCATAAGTGTCAAAGGCTTTCATTGACAATGACATTCAGTTTATGCAAAGAGTCAATATTTGCAGTGTTGACCCGTTTACCCCACCGGTGCCCAGTCCGGACCTGGTTGTTTTCCCCACTCCATGGCCGGAGCCGTTTATCCCACCGGTGCCCAGTCCGGGCCCGGTTAGTGGTCCCGCTCCATGGCCGGAGCCGTTTGCCCCACCGGTGCCCAGTCCGGGCCCTGTTATTTGCCCAGCTCCATGGCCGGAGCAGTTTGCCCCACCGGTACCCAGTCCGGGCCCGGTCATAAGGAGGGGGCACGGGAGAAAACTGCCCAATCGGCTGGTCAATCTCCAGCAAAGTTCCTCTACCAGATCACGTCGGGGTCACCAATTGTTAAGGTCGCGTCAATTCAAATCTGGTATTGGAACAAAAGAATTACTACACAGTTTAAATCATCTATGTATTTTATTCTAGCAAACCCTTAAATGGTAAGTATGAAGTTCATATATACAGGCTCACTGTGACACCACGCAGGGCAAACAGAGAGAGAGAGAGAGAGAATGAGAGAGCGAGCAAAACAGCGCTGTCCTATCCTTTGTTCTTCCTTAAATACTCCGACAGAATAGTTCCCGCTCATTGCTCGCCTGTCAGAGTAGAGGCTGAGTGTGGTTTAAACTTACTCAGCCTATTGTTGGCGTGCAGGCTGGTCCCAGCCTCGTGACGCACTCCAGTTGCCAGACGCAGTTGTCCTCTCAGCAGATGTTCTTGTCTCATGTTACCACAAAATACAGTTCTATCGTGAAACCCCCAAGCTAGCACATTCTTTCCACATGGCTCCCCCACACACAAGCCTTCAGCAGTTCTACAAGTTATGATCACACAATACATTCAGTTAATAACTCTTGTTGTAGATTAACATATTAATTAGCTAAGCATGTTCAGCCCTTACAATAGGTTTGTATGTTCCACACTGGGGATGTGGGTCGTTGTCACGGTGACAGTAAGTGTGCTGCATTATGTACGTTCGTTATCGTGTTTGATTTTGACGTTACGTTATTGATATAGTGTTTGTTTGTTAAGTAGTTCGTCATTTGGTTTTTATTATTACGTAGTATAATAAATGATGTGCAACTACAATCCCTGCGCTGCGTCTTGGTCCCTCTATGCACCCTTTCGTGACTGGCCTACATGGGAGGTCAGGAAGGAAGAAGCCTCTGCTCTCAAAAAAGAATATCAAGACACAACTGACGTTTGCCAGACAACACCTGGGTAAAGACCAAACTACTGGAACAATGTGCTCTGGACGGATGAGTCAAAGGTGGAGTTGTTTGGCCGCAATGCCAGACGCCATGTTTGGTGAAAACAAAACACTGCCTTTGAACAGAAGAACCTCATACCAACCGTAAAGCATGGAGGCGGTGGCATTATGGTTTGGGGCTGCTTTGCCGCCTCAGGTCCTGGCCAACTTGCCATCATTGACTCAACCATGATTCTATATTGTACCAGAGAATTCTTGAGGAGAATGTGAGGCCATCTATCAAAAAGCTGAAGCTGAACCAAACATGGATCTTGCAACAGGACAATGATCCAAAACACGCAAAGCTACAACAGAATGTCTCAAAAAGAAGAAATGGAGGGTTATGGATGGCCGAGTCAAAGCCCAGATCTCAATCCTATAGAAAAAATAGTACTTTCCAGGGGGTGTATTTACTTTTTCACATGAATGTACATTATTAGGATCAAAACTATCAAAGGTATCATACATTTCGCTTAGAGAAGTACTTCCATAGACCAGTTATTGTGTTAGTTCTACCGTTAAATGTAATCTGTTTTTCCCAGTGTTAACTAGCCCGCCACACACTAATAGACACAATAAACCTGTTAACAATACCTAATCCATTTACCGGTTAACAATACCTAATCCATTTACCGGTTAACAATACCTAATCCATTTACCGGTTGACAATACCTAATCCATTTACCGGTTGACAATACCTAATCCATTTACCGGTTAACAATACCTAATCCATTTACCGGTTAACAATACCTAATCCATTTACCGGTTAACAATACCTAATCCATTTACCGGTTAACAATACCTAATCCATTTACCGGTTGACAATACCTAATCCATTTACCGGTTAACAATACCTAATCCATTTACCGGTTAACAATACCTAATCCATTTACCGGTTAACAATACCTAATCCATTTACCGGTTAACAATACCTAATCCATTTACCGGTTAACAATACTTAATCCATTTACCGGTTGACAATACTTAATCCATTTACCGGTCGACAATACCTAATCCATTTACCGGTCGACAATACCTAATCCATTTACCGGTTGACAATACCTAATCCATTTACCAGTTAACAATACTTAATCCATTTACCGGTCGACAATACCTAATCCATTTACCGGTTGACAATACTTAATCCATTTACCGGTTGACAATACCTAATCCATTTACCGGTTAACAATACTTAATCCATTTACCGGTTGACAATACCTAATCCATTTACCAGTTAACAATACTTAATCCATTTACCGGTTGACAATACTTAATCCATTTACCGGTTGACAATACCTAATCCATTTACCAGTTAACAATACTTAATCCATTTACCGGTTAACAATACTTAATCCATTTACCGGTTGACAATACTTAATCCATTTACCGGTTGACAATACCTAATCCATTTACCGTTGTGTATCTGAACAATAATATGTCCATTACATTTTTAATATTGAAATGTATTTTTTAGATGTAAAAATATGATGACACCAATTATTTTAGGATGGTATAGATCTACTCCAATAGAGAACCCAAGAAGGTTTATAATGATATAATCCTTTATCCCCACATTAGATCTATTTCAATTTATTACATCTTATCTTAAAAGCTAATCGTTCCGATTCACATCCGCGAACAAGGGCCACGCTATATAACAGCTTTTAAATCATAATATACCCTCTACAATTACGCTACATCATACCAAAACAAAATTATAATAATAACTTTGGTGAACAATCTTCAATTTAAATAAATAAACGTTGGTACTTCTAATGAACAATCTTCAAAAAAAACTTCATATCTCCCTCTTTCTCACTCTCTGTCTCTCGAAACCTCCATCTTGTGTAACACGTGTCATATTGTGTTGGTCCGCTAGGGACCTGTTATCATATTAAGTGTAATTTTATTAGAACAATGTTCTACAATCATTACTGTGTGTATCCTGTATTATCATTTAGTTAGTAAATCAATAATTAAACCAATTGACCAGAGCCCATAGTGAATATGTGTCTCTGGTCAAATGTAGTACACTTGTGTTGAAGGATAACGCTAATTCCACAAACTCCCAATTACCCTCTGGACACGCCCCTCTCCTGCTAACTCACCACACCTGAACTCACTCTGCTAATCACCAATTCCACTCCCATTCTTCTGGTATATAAGCAGCTTGTTTTGTCTTTGTTTGTTCAGCATTTGTGGTGTCCCAGGTCCTTTATTTTCCCTGGTTTTGTGTGGCCTAGTTAAAGTAAGTGCTGTTTATTGTGTTATATGGCAACTTTTGTACATTTGTATTCTTGATGTGTGCACACCTTTCCGCCTTGCACCATGGGAAGTTGTATGCAAGAACAAAACAGCCATATTTGGAGAGGTAGTGTCTACTAGATGAAATGATTTATTGATCACTGCTCAGCGCTGCAATCAGAACTGTCTAGTGGATTATGGATGTAGTTTCAGAGGTGGGAGACATGTTGCTAGCATGTACCTCATTGAACCATGTGTCATCTCGTAAGCTGTTCCTACAGAATGACCTCAATCCTTGCTTAATTTCAGCCTTACCTGTTCCTATGCCCTTCATTAGTTGAATGTGATAGTGTGGGGGTACTTGGTGAGGTCAGGGAAACACTAAAGTACTCACTGAATTGGTGTTGACAGCTTCTGTCTTTGTCTGCTCTCTCAGGAGACTATCACCATGGCGATGTTGACCATTCTTCTTCTCAGTGCTACCTTTGCTCTGGGAGACTCAGGTAAGAGTCCACCTCACACTTTACATTATTCATTCACTCTGTATTTTAAATGTTGTAGCAGTGTGTTGACTGACATGAAGATGTATTATGATGCAAGGATATTTGTAGATCAGTCAGTCTCGCCTTTGAAGTCGGCTGCAATTTTGACCGTTTCCTGTCTTCTTACAGATGGATTAGTAGCAGTGGACTCATGTCTCTCGGGCTGGACCAAGTATGGATCACAGTGCTTCATGTTTATCAAGGCTGTAAGGTCATGGCCAGATGCAGAGGTACTGTATGATGCTTACCTTCTACTGTGAATTTAAAGGGAAAGTTCAATTGAAATTAACTCACTTTCTTGATGTTACCATGAAGGGGATTTGGCTTTTTTTAACAGGAACCTTGTGTAAAATACTGAACCTCTCCTTAAGTTTTATAAGCTTGGAATATTTAAGTGTGGCGTCAGGCCACCTGTATATTGGAACCCACAGGACGTGGGTTAAGACTGTGATAAACTAATACATCTAAGAGCCTGTTTAAAAGAACATTAGTTTCCATGGCCAATATTTGATTGAAGACTCATTATTACAAAGACTGGACATCTGACTAATACTTCCATTATGAAATGTTTTTGTCCCCGTCTACTGCTTTCTGTAGCGCCACTGTATGTCTCTTGGAGGAAACCTGGCGTCTGTGCATAGCTCTGAGGAGAATGCAGTTCTACAGAGGCTGGTGCGTTCCAAGACTAGACGTTTCACCTCTACCTGGATTGGAGGATTTGATGCTGTTCAGGTAATGGTGGAGAAGATACTTGATTCAAAGCTAAGATTGTGTAGTAGGATAGATCAGTATCCACTAACAGTGGGATTTGTTTCATTTTCTAAACCTCACTACTTTCCCACAGGACAGACTATGGTTCTGGAGTGACGGCTCCAACTTTGATTACCAGAACTGGAATAAAGCAGAGCCCAATAACAATGGTGGCAGAGAGCCATGTATTCAGATGAACCTTGGAGGTAGAGAACTCACTTAAGTACAACTTTATTCAGTCCATTTAACAAAGAAATGTGACACTCGCACTATTCTGTTGTGTACATCTGCGTTGGTTTGAGAGTTAATTTCTGTTCCGTGTTTCCTCTGAAGGTCAACACGGCTGGAATGATCTAGCATGTGGAAACAGCTTGCCCTCATTGTGCTCCCAGAGAACCTGTTCAAACATCAACTGAAACTAAAAATGCTACTCTATAGTGTCAGCGACCATATATGGTAAAGCCAAATACCTTGTTGCAGTAAAATTAGTATTAGTTATTTGATGGTCATACATGTTGTGGCTTATTGTCAGTAAAAAGGGGTACATGTTAATTTGTCTCATGTGTTATTAAACATGACTGGTACTGCCATAACTGTCCAATCCTTTGAGTCTTGAAGATTATATTTAATGAATTGTTGCCTTTTAAAACCCAAAAGGTTGTCTTACTCTAGAAAACAAGATGAATGGAGATGCTCTCAACAGGCTAAGCTTGCCTTTAACTGAATTTACCAACATTATATAATTACTCCAGTCTATCAGGGATTCATGAGTCGGAACAATCCTTGTTAATTTTTAGATTACAAATTCCATTTAGGGGATTTTTTTATAGGGGGAAAGATTGGCTTTTTGAATTTCCATGTCGTCTCCGTGCCCAGAAATTCCATTTGTCCGGAGCAAGGATCCTAATTTCAAACTCTGTCTTAACCTAGTGAATAACACAGGGATCTTATGTTGTTTCGTGCTTTAAAAAATAAAGTTAACTATGCAAGTCAGTTAAAAACAAATTTGTATTTACACTGACGGCCTATCAAAAGACCTGAGGGGCTGGGATTAAATATAGGACCAAACATATTGTGACAACACTACCACAAGGGATACCACAAGGCAACAACACATCACTGCATAGTAGTGACAACATGGTACAAACATTATTGGGCACAGCACAAAGGGCAAGAAGGTAGAGGTGACAATACATCACACAAAGCAGCCACAACTGTCAGGAAGAGTCCTTAATTGAGTGAGAACTGTCCAGTTTGTTGCAGCTTGTTCCAGTCGCTAGCTGCAGCGAACTGAAAAGACGAGTGACCCAGGGATGTGTGTGCTTTGGGGACATTTAACAATGTGACTGGCAGAACGGGTGTTGTATGTGGAGGATGAGAGCTGTAGTAGGTATCTCCAGATAGGGGGGGAGTGAGGCCTAAGAGGGTTTTATAAATACGCATCAACCATTGGGTCTTGCAAATGGTGTAAAGAGATGACCAGTTTACAGAGGAGTGCAGTGATGTGTCCTATAAGGAGCATTGGTGGTAAATCTGATGGTCGATTGGTAAAGAACATCTAGCCGCTGGGGAAGACCCTTACCTGCCGATCTATAAATTGTCTCCGGAATCTAGGATGGTCATCTGAATTTAGCCTGAGGCTTTGCTATGTGCTGAGAGGACATTGTACCGTCTAGCCATACTCTACTTCTATGAGGTGACTACCTCAAGATCTAAACCCTCAGAGGTAGGAATCACACCAGTGGGGGGAGGGGCATTCTTCTTACCAAACCACATGACCTTTGTTTTGGAGGTGTTCAGAACAAGGTTAAGGGTAGAGAAAGCTTGTAGAGCATTTAACACAAAATCCGGGAAGGGGCCAGCTGAGTTCAAGACTAATCTGCATATAAATGGATGAGAGCGCTGCCCGAGCTATATTGTTGATGTCAATTGAGAAGTGTGGGGCCTAGGATTGAGCCTTGGGGTACTCCCTTGGTGACAGGCAGTGGCTGAGAAGGCAGATTTTCTGACTTTATACACTGCACTCATTGAGAGAGGTAGTTGGCAAACCAGACCAGAGACATAAATACTCCTTAGCCGGCCCAAAAGAATGGAATGGTCTACTGTATCAAAAGCTTTGGCCAAGTCAATAAAAATAGCAGCACAACATTGCTTAGAATCAAGGGCAGTGGTGACATCATTGAGGACCTTTAAGGTTGCAGTGGCACATCCATAACCTGAGCGGAAACCAGAATGCATACCAGAGAGAATACTATAGTCGTGGCCAAATGTTTTGAGAATGACAAGTATTGGTCTCCACAAAGTTTGCTGCTTCAGTGTTCTTAGATCTTTATGTCAGTAATTACTATGGTACACTGAAGTATAATTACAACTATTCCATAAGTGTCAAAGGCTTTCATTGACAATGACATTCAGTTTATGCAAAGAGTCAATATTTGCAGTGTTGACCCGTTTACCCCACCGGTGCCCAGTCCGGACCTGGTTGTTTTCCCCACTCCATGGCCGGAGCCGTTTATCCCACCGGTGCCCAGTCCGGGCCCGGTTAGTGGTCCCGCTCCATGGCCGGAGCCGTTTGCCCCACCGGTGCCCAGTCCGGGCCCTGTTATTTGCCCAGCTCCATGGCCGGAGCAGTTTGCCCCACCGGTACCCAGTCCGGGCCCGGTCATAAGGAGGGGGCACGGGAGAAAACTGCCCAATCGGCTGGTCAATCTCCAGCAAAGTTCCTCTACCAGATCACGTCGGGGTCACCAATTGTTAAGGTCGCGTCAATTCAAATCTGGTATTGGAACAAAAGAATTACTACACAGTTTAAATCATCTATGTATTTTATTCTAGCAAACCCTTAAATGGTAAGTATGAAGTTCATATATACAGGCTCACTGTGACACCACGCAGGGCAAACAGAGAGAGAGAGAGAGAGAGAATGAGAGAGCGAGCAAAACAGCGCTGTCCTATCCTTTGTTCTTCCTTAAATACTCCGACAGAATAGTTCCCGCTCATTGCTCGCCTGTCAGAGTAGAGGCTGAGTGTGGTTTAAACTTACTCAGCCTATTGTTGGCGTGCAGGCTGGTCCCAGCCTCGTGACGCACTCCAGTTGCCAGACGCAGTTGTCCTCTCAGCAGATGTTCTTGTCTCATGTTACCACAAAATACAGTTCTATCGTGAAACCCCCAAGCTAGCACATTCTTTCCACATGGCTCCCCCACACACAAGCCTTCAGCAGTTCTACAAGTTATGATCACACAATACATTCAGTTAATAACTCTTGTTGTAGATTAACATATTAATTAGCTAAGCATGTTCAGCCCTTACAATAGGTTTGTATGTTCCACACTGGGGATGTGGGTCGTTGTCACGGTGACAGTAAGTGTGCTGCATTATGTACGTTCGTTATCGTGTTTGATTTTGACGTTACGTTTGACGTGTTTGTTTGTTAAGTAGTTCGTCATTTGGTTTTTATTATTACGTAGTATAATAAATGATGTGCAACTACAATCCCTGCGCTGCGTCTTGGTCCCTCTATGCACCCTTTCGTGACTGGCCTACATGGGAGGTCAGGAAGGAAGAAGCCTCTGCTCTCAAAAAAGAATATCAAGACACAACTGACGTTTGCCAGACAACACCTGGGTAAAGACCAAACTACTGGAACAATGTGCTCTGGACGGATGAGTCAAAGGTGGAGTTGTTTGGCCGCAATGCCAGACGCCATGTTTGGTGAAAACAAAACACTGCCTTTGAACAGAAGAACCTCATACCAACCGTAAAGCATGGAGGCGGTGGCATTATGGTTTGGGGCTGCTTTGCCGCCTCAGGTCCTGGCCAACTTGCCATCATTGACTCAACCATGATTCTATATTGTACCAGAGAATTCTTGAGGAGAATGTGAGGCCATCTATCAAAAAGCTGAAGCTGAACCAAACATGGATCTTGCAACAGGACAATGATCCAAAACACGCAAAGCTACAACAGAATGTCTCAAAAAGAAGAAATGGAGGGTTATGGATGGCCGAGTCAAAGCCCAGATCTCAATCCTATAGAAAAAATAGTACTTTCCAGGGGGTGTATTTACTTTTTCACATGAATGTACATTATTAGGATCAAAACTATCAAAGGTATCATACATTTCGCTTAGAGAAGTACTTCCATAGACCAGTTATTGTGTTAGTTCTACCGTTAAATGTAATCTGTTTTTCCCAGTGTTAACTAGCCCGCCACACACTAATAGACACAATAAACCTGTTAACAATACCTAATCCATTTACCGGTTAACAATACCTAATCCATTTACCGGTTAACAATACCTAATCCATTTACCGGTTGACAATACCTAATCCATTTACCGGTTGACAATACCTAATCCATTTACCGGTTAACAATACCTAATCCATTTACCGGTTAACAATACCTAATCCATTTACCGGTTGACAATACCTAATCCATTTACCGGTTAACAATACCTAATCCATTTACCGGTTGACAATACCTAATCCATTTACCGGTTGACAATACCTAATCCATTTACCGGTTAACAATACCTAATCCATTTACCGGTTAACAATACCTAATCCATTTACCGGTTGACAATACCTAATCCATTTACCGGTTAACAATACCTAATCCATTTACCGGTTAACAATACCTAATCCATTTACCGGTTAACAATACCTAATCCATTTACCGGTTAACAATACCTAATCCATTTACCGGTTAACAATACTTAATCCATTTACCGGTTGACAATACTTAATCCATTTACCGGTCGACAATACCTAATCCATTTACCGGTTGACAATACCTAATCCATTTACCAGTTAACAATACTTAATCCATTTACCGGTCGACAATACCTAATCCATTTACCGGTTGACAATACTTAATCCATTTACCGGTTGACAATACCTAATCCATTTACCGGTTGACAATACCTAATCCATTTACCGGTTAACAATACCTAATCCATTTACCGGTTAACAATACCTAATCCATTTACCTGTTAACAATACCTAATCCATTTACCGGTTAACAATACCTAATCCATTTACCGGTTAACAATACCTAATCCATTTACCGGTTGACAATACCTAATCCATTTACCGGTTGACAATACCTAATCCATTTACCGGTTAACAATACCTAATCCATTTACCGGTTAACAATACCTAATCCATTTACCGGTTGACAATACCTAATCCATTTACCGGTTAACAATACCTAATCCATTTACCGGTTAACAATACCTAATCCATTTACCGGTTAACAATACCTAATCCATTTACCGGTTAACAATACCTAATCCATTTACCGGTTAACAATACTTAATCCATTTACCGGTTGACAATACTTAATCCATTTACCGGTCGACAATACCTAATCCATTTACCGGTTGACAATACCTAATCCATTTACCGGTTGACAATACCTAATCCATTTACCAGTTAACAATACTTAATCCATTTACCGGTCGACAATACCTAATCCATTTACCGGTTGACAATACTTAATCCATTTACCGGTTGACAATACCTAATCCATTTACCGGTTGACAATACCTAATCCATTTACCAGTTAACAATACCTAATCCATTTACCGGTTAACAATACTTAATCCATTTACCGGTTGACAATACTTAATCCATTTACCGGTCGACAATACCTAATCCATTTACCGGTTGACAATACCTAATCCATTTACCGGTTGACAATACCTAATCCATTTACCAGTTAACAATACTTAATCCATTTACCGGTCGACAATACCTAATCCATTTACCGGTTGACAATACTTAATCCATTTACCGGTTGACAATACCTAATCCATTTACCGGTTGACAATACCTAATCCATTTACCAGTTAACAATACTTAATCCATTTACCGGTCGACAATACCTAATCCATTTACCGGTTGACAATACTTAATCCATTTACCGGTTGACAATACCTAATCCATTTACCGGTTGACAATACTTAATCCATTTACCGGTTGACAATACTTAATCCATTTACCGGTGTGTATCTGAACAATAATATGTCCATTACATTTTTAATATTGAAATGTATTTTTTAGATGTAAAAATATGATGACACCAATTATTTTAGGATGGTATAGATCTACTCCAATAGAGAACCCAAGAAGGTTTATAATGATATAATCCTTTATCCCCACATTAGATCTATTTCAATTTATTACATCTTATCTTAAAAGCTAATCGTTCCGATTCACATCCGCGAACAAGGGCCACGCTATATAACAGCTTTTAAATCATAATATACCCTCTACAATTACGCTACATCATACCAAAACAAAATTATAATAATAACTTTGGTGAACAATCTTCAATTTAAATAAATAAACGTTGGTACTTCTAATGAACAATCTTCAAAAAAAACTTCATATCTCCCTCTTTCTCACTCTCTGTCTCTCGAAACCTCCATCTTGTGTAACACGTGTCATATTGTGTTGGTCCGCTAGGGACCTGTTATCATATTAAGTGTAATTTTATTAGAACAATGTTCTACAATCATTACTGTGTGTATCCTGTATTATCATTTAGTTAGTAAATCAATAATTAAACCAATTGACCAGAGCCCATAGTGAATATGTGTCTCTGGTCAAATGTAGTACACTTGTGTTGAAGGATAACGCTAATTCCACAAACTCCCAATTACCCTCTGGACACGCCCCTCTCCTGCTAACTCACCACACCTGAACTCACTCTGCTAATCACCAATTCCACTCCCATTCTTCTGGTATATAAGCAGCTTGTTTTGTCTTTGTTTGTTCAGCATTTGTGGTGTCCCAGGTCCTTTATTTTCCCTGGTTTTGTGTGGCCTAGTTAAAGTAAGTGCTGTTTATTGTGTTATATGGCAACTTTTGTACATTTGTATTCTTGATGTGTGCACACCTTTCCGCCTTGCACCATGGGAAGTTGTATGCAAGAACAAAACAGCCATATTTGGAGAGGTAGTGTCTACTAGATGAAATGATTTATTGATCACTGCTCAGCGCTGCAATCAGAACTGTCTAGTGGATTATGGATGTAGTTTCAGAGGTGGGAGACATGTTGCTAGCATGTACCTCATTGAACCATGTGTCATCTCGTAAGCTGTTCCTACAGAATGACCTCAATCCTTGCTTAATTTCAGCCTTACCTGTTCCTATGCCCTTCATTAGTTGAATGTGATAGTGTGGGGGTACTTGGTGAGGTCAGGGAAACACTAAAGTACTCACTGAATTGGTGTTGACAGCTTCTGTCTTTGTCTGCTCTCTCAGGAGACTATCACCATGGCGATGTTGACCATTCTTCTTCTCAGTGCTACCTTTGCTCTGGGAGACTCAGGTAAGAGTCCACCTCACACTTTACATTATTCATTCACTCTGTATTTTAAATGTTGTAGCAGTGTGTTGACTGACATGAAGATGTATTATGATGCAAGGATATTTGTAGATCAGTCAGTCTCGCCTTTGAAGTCGGCTGCAATTTTGACCGTTTCCTGTCTTCTTACAGATGGATTAGTAGCAGTGGACTCATGTCTCTCGGGCTGGACCAAGTATGGATCACAGTGCTTCATGTTTATCAAGGCTGTAAGGTCATGGCCAGATGCAGAGGTACTGTATGATGCTTACCTTCTACTGTGAATTTAAAGGGAAAGTTCAATTGAAATTAACTCACTTTCTTGATGTTACCATGAAGGGGATTTGGCTTTTTTTAACAGGAACCTTGTGTAAAATACTGAACCTCTCCTTAAGTTTTATAAGCTTGGAATATTTAAGTGTGGCGTCAGGCCACCTGTATATTGGAACCCACAGGACGTGGGTTAAGACTGTGATAAACTAATACATCTAAGAGCCTGTTTAAAAGAACATTAGTTTCCATGGCCAATATTTGATTGAAGACTCATTATTACAAAGACTGGACATCTGACTAATACTTCCATTATGAAATGTTTTTGTCCCCGTCTACTGCTTTCTGTAGCGCCACTGTATGTCTCTTGGAGGAAACCTGGCGTCTGTGCATAGCTCTGAGGAGAATGCAGTTCTACAGAGGCTGGTGCGTTCCAAGACTAGACGTTTCACCTCTACCTGGATTGGAGGATTTGATGCTGTTCAGGTAATGGTGGAGAAGATACTTGATTCAAAGCTAAGATTGTGTAGTAGGATAGATCAGTATCCACTAACAGTGGGATTTGTTTCATTTTCTAAACCTCACTACTTTCCCACAGGACAGACTATGGTTCTGGAGTGACGGCTCCAACTTTGATTACCAGAACTGGAATAAAGCAGAGCCCAATAACAATGGTGGCAGAGAGCCATGTATTCAGATGAACCTTGGAGGTAGAGAACTCACTTAAGTACAACTTTATTCAGTCCATTTAACAAAGAAATGTGACACTCGCACTATTCTGTTGTGTACATCTGCGTTGGTTTGAGAGTTAATTTCTGTTCCGTGTTTCCTCTGAAGGTCAACACGGCTGGAATGATCTAGCATGTGGAAACAGCTTGCCCTCATTGTGCTCCCAGAGAACCTGTTCAAACATCAACTGAAACTAAAAATGCTACTCTATAGTGTCAGCGACCATATATGGTAAAGCCAAATACCTTGTTGCAGTAAAATTAGTATTAGTTATTTGATGGTCATACATGTTGTGGCTTATTGTCAGTAAAAAGGGGTACATGTTAATTTGTCTCATGTGTTATTAAACATGACTGGTACTGCCATAACTGTCCAATCCTTTGAGTCTTGAAGATTATATTTAATGAATTGTTGCCTTTTAAAACCCAAAAGGTTGTCTTACTCTAGAAAACAAGATGAATGGAGATGCTCTCAACAGGCTAAGCTTGCCTTTAACTGAATTTACCAACATTATATAATTACTCCAGTCTATCAGGGATTCATGAGTCGGAACAATCCTTGTTAATTTTTAGATTACAAATTCCATTTAGGGGATTTTTTTATAGGGGGAAAGATTGGCTTTTTGAATTTCCATGTCGTCTCCGTGCCCAGAAATTCCATTTGTCCGGAGCAAGGATCCTAATTTCAAACTCTGTCTTAACCTAGTGAATAACACAGGGATCTTATGTTGTTTCGTGCTTTAAAAAATAAAGTTAACTATGCAAGTCAGTTAAAAACAAATTTGTATTTACACTGACGGCCTATCAAAAGACCTGAGGGGCTGGGATTAAATATAGGACCAAACATATTGTGACAACACTACCACAAGGGATACCACAAGGCAACAACACATCACTGCATAGTAGTGACAACATGGTACAAACATTATTGGGCACAGCACAAAGGGCAAGAAGGTAGAGGTGACAATACATCACACAAAGCAGCCACAACTGTCAGGAAGAGTCCTTAATTGAGTGAGAACTGTCCAGTTTGTTGCAGCTTGTTCCAGTCGCTAGCTGCAGCGAACTGAAAAGACGAGTGACCCAGGGATGTGTGTGCTTTGGGGACCTTTAACAGAATGTGACTGGCAGAACAGGTGTATGTGTAGGGTGAGTGCTGCAGTAGATACAGTCGTGTATGGGCTGTAATATGGGCTGTATAAACATATATGTTTAGTTGATAATGATACTGTAAATTCATCTGTACTCAAGATACAGTCAGATGGAGAGTTTGAGGTGCAGTGCTTATGCTGTTCTAGTGACACATTATACTTACTAATAACCTGATTCAGATAAATAAATATATTTTATATATAATATATACAGTCGTATGAAAAGGTTTGGGCCCCCCTCTGAGGCTGCATAATCATTTATTCTGTCGTCACAGAAAATGATCACAGTGGCATGCCATTTATTTCTAATAAAAGCTGAGTACTGGGGTATTGTCCAGACAAAGATGTTTAGTGTAGCAATATTAAGTTGTATGAAATTAAATCAGATGTGAAAAATAGGCTATGCAAAAATTTGGGCACCCTTGTCATTCTGTTGATTTGAATACTTGTAACTACTTAGCACTGATTAATTGGAACACAATTGGTTTGGTGAGCTCATTAAGCCTTGAACTTCATAGACAAGTGCATCCAATCATGAGAAAAGGTATTTAAGGTGGCCAATTGCAAGTTGTTCTCTTTGACTCTCCTCTGAAGAGTGGCAACATGGGGGCCTCAAAACAACTCTCAAATGACCTGAAAACAAAGATTGTTCAACATGGTTTAGGGGAAGGCTACAAAAAGCTATCGCAGAGATGTAAGCTATCAGTGTCCACTGTGAGGAACATAGTGAGGAAATGGAAGACCACAGGCCAGAAGTGGCAGGCCAAGTAAAATATCGGAGAGGTAAAGGCGAAGGATGGTGAGAACGGTCAAAAACAGACCACCTCCAAAGACCTACAACATCATCTTGCTGCAGATGGTGTCACTGTGCATCGTTCAACAATTCAGGGCACTTTGCACAAGGAGAAGCTGTACGGGAGAGTGATGCGGAAGAAGCCTTTTCTTCACACACGCCACAAACAGTCGCTTGAGGTATGCAAACGCACATTTGGACAAGCCAGCTTCATTTTGGAATAAGGTGCTGTGGACTGATGAAACAATGATTTAGTTATTTATATAACAAGGGGCGTTATGCATGGCGGCAAAAGAACACAGCGTTCCAAGAAAAACACTTGCTACCCACAGTAAAATTTGGTGGGGGTTCCATCATGCTGTGGGGCTGTGTGGCCAGTGCCGGTACTGGGAATCTTGTTAAAGTTGAGGGTCGCATGGATTCCACTCAATATCAGCAGATTCTTGGGAATAATGTTGAAGAATCAGTCACAAAGTTGAAGTTACGCCGGGGCTGGATATTTCAACAAGACAACGACCCAAAACACTGCTCAAAATCTACCCGGGCATTTATGCAGAGGAACAAGTACAATGTTCTGGAATGGCCATCCCAGTCCCCAGACCTGAATATCATTGAGAATCTGTGGGATGATTTGAAGCGGGCTGTCCATGCTCGGCAACCATCAAACCTAACTGAACTGGAGATGTTTTGTAAGGAGGAATGGTCCAAAATACCTTCATCCAGAATCCAGACACTCATTAGAGGCTATAGGAAGCGTCTAGAGGCTGTTATTTTAGCAAAAGGAGGCTCTACTAAATATTGATGTGATTTTTCTGTTGGGGTGCCCAAATTTATGCACCTGTCTAATTTCGTTTTGATGCATATTGTACATTTTCTGTTAATTCAATAAACCTAATTTCACTACTGAAATATTACTTTGTCCATCAGTTATTTGATAGATCAAAATGAAATTGCTGATCCAAACACCCAATTATTTATGAATGGAAATCATGGAAATTGTCAGGGGTGCCCAAACTTTTTCAAATGACTGTATCTCAGATAGGGGGGAGTGAGGCCTAAGAGGGTTTTATAAATAAGCATCAACCAGTGGGTCTTGCGACGGGTATACAGAGATGACCAGTTTACAGAGGAGTATAGAGTGCAGTGATGTGTATAAATTATAGACAGGACAAAACAACATCACTACTGTATACAGTCGTGGTCAAACGTTTTGAGAATGAAGTATTGGTCTCCACAAAGTTTGCTGCCTCAGTGTTGATGATGGCAATTTGCATATACTCCAGAATGTCATGAAGAGTGATCAGATGAATTGCAATTAATTGCTTATTAAAAAAAAGTCCCTCTTTGCCATGAAAATAAACTTAATCCCCAAAATATTTCTACTGCATTTCAGCCCTGCCACAAAAGGACCAGCTTCCATCATGTCAGTGATTATCTCGTTAACACAGGTGAGAGTGTTGACGAGGACAAGGCTGGAGATCACTCTGTCATGTCACTCTGTCATGCTGATTGAGTCAGAATAACAGACAGGAAGCTTTAAAAGCAGGGTGGTGCTTGAAATCATTGTTCTTCCTCTGTCAACCATGGTTACCTGCAAGGAAACACGTGCCGTCATCAACGCTTTGCACAAAAAGGGCTTCACAGGCAAGGATATTGCAGCTAGTAAGATTGCACCTAAATCAACCATTTATCGGATCATCAAGAACTTCAAGGAGAGAGGTTCAATTGTTGTGAAGAAGGCGTCCAACAAGGCATCCCAAGAAAGTCCAACAAGCACCAGGACCGTCTCCTAAAGTTGATTCAGCTGCGGGATCGGGGCACCACCAGTGCAGAGCTTGCTCAGGAATGGCAGCAGGCAGGTGTGAGTGCATCTGAGGACTGGGGTAGAGTCATTTTCTCTGATGAATCCCCTTTCCGATTGTATGGGCCTTCCGGAAAACACCTTGTCTGGAGAAGACAAGGTGAGCGCTACCATCAGTCCTGTGTCATGCCAACAGTAAAGCATCCTCAGACCATTCATGTGTGGGGTTGCTTCTCAGCCAAGGGAGTGGGCTCACTCACAATTTTGCATAAGAACACAGCCATGGATAAAGAATGGTACCAACACATCCTCCGAGAGCAACTTCTCCCAACCATCCAAGAACAGTTTGGTTCTGCCTTTTCCCGCACGATGGAGCACCTTGCCATAAGGCAAAAGTGATAACTAAGTGGCTCGGGGAACAAAACATCGACTTTTGGGTCAATGGCCAGGAAACTCCCTAGACCTTAATCTCATTGAGAACTTGTGGTCGATCCTCAAGAGGCGGGTGGACAAACAAAAACCCACAACTTCTGACAAACTCCAAGCATTGATTATGCAAGAATGGCCTGCCATCAGTCAGGATGTGGCCCAGAAGTTAATTGGCAGCTTTGGTCCAACATAGATTCTCAACTGGATTAAGGTCTGGGCTTTGACTAGGTCATTCCAAGACATTTAAATGTTTCCCCTTAAACCACTCGAGTGTTGCTTTAGCAGTATGCTTAGGGTCATTGTCTTGCTGGAAGGTGAACCTCAGTCCCAGTCTCAAATCTCTGGAAGACTGAAACAGGTTTCCCTCAATAATTTCCCTGTATTTCCTTCAATTCTGACCAGTTTCCCTGCAGATGAAAAACATCCCCACATCATGATGCTGTTACCACCATGTTCTCGGGGTGATGAGAGGTTTGCGTCAGACATAGCGTTTTCCTTGATGGCCAAAAAGCTAAATTTTAGTCTCATCTGACCAGAGTACCTTCGTCCATATGTTTGGGGAGTCTCCAACATGCCTTTTGGCAAACACCAAACGTGTTTGCTTATTTTCTTCTTCAAGCAATGGCTTTTTCCTGGCCACTCTTCCGTAAAGCCCAGCTCTGTGGCGTGTATGGCTTAAAGTGGTCCTATGGACAGATACTCCAATCTCCGCTGTGGAGCTTTGCAGCTCCTTCAGGGTTATCTTTGGGCTCTTTGTTGCCTCCGATTAATTCCCTCCTTGCCTGGTCTGTGAGTTTTGGTGGGCGGCCCTCTCTTGGCAGGTTTGTTGTGGTGCCATATTCTTTCAATTTTTTTATATTAACTGATTTAATGGTGCTCCGTGGGAGTTTCTGATATTTTTTTAGAACCCAACCCTGAGCTGTACTTCTCCACAACTTTGTCCCTGACTGTTGGGAGAGCTCCTTGGTCTTCATGGTGCCGCTTGATTGGTGGTGTTGCAGACTCTGGGGCCTTTCAGAACAGGTGTATATATACTGAGATCATGTGACAGATCATGTGACACTTAGATTGCACACAGGTGGACTTTACTTAAGTAATTAAGTAACTTCTGAAGGTAATTGGTTGCACCAGATCTTATTTAGGGGCTCGCACCACTTTTCCATTTTTAATTAATTTTTTCATTTCACTTCACCAATTTTGACTATTTTGTGTATGTCCATTAAATTAAATAAAAATAAAAATCTATTTAAATTACAAGTTGAAATGCAACAAAATAGGAGAAACACCAAGGGGGATGAATACTTTTGCAAGGAACTGTACAGGAGTTCAGGAGAGTCCAGAATCAGAATCATGCTACTGTACTATGAGGCTGAAGAAGAATTGTTCCACTGCACAGAACATTTCACAACCGAGGACAGACGATTTTTTCTTTAGCACTCAACGGTCCCGTTCTGTGAGCTTGTGTGTACTACCACTTCCTGGCTGAGCCGTTGTTGGTCCTAGATGTTTCCATTTCACAATAAGAGCACTTGCAGTTGACCGGGGCAGCTCTAGCAGTGAAGACATTTTACAAACTGACTTGTTGAAAAGGTGGCATCCTATTATTGTGCCACATTGAAAGTCACTGAGCTATTCAGTAAGGCCATTCTACTGCCAATGTTTGTCTATGGCGATTGCATGGCTGTGTGCTCGGTTCTATACACCTGTCAGCAACAGGTATGGTGTGACAAACAAAAAACATAGTCAGTGGCCGTCCTTTGGGCGAAAACAGCACGTTGATGAGAGAGGTCTAAAGAGAAGGGCAAGAATCATGCAAGCTACCAGGCGGAGCCACAAACACCGGCGCAGTACAACAGTGGTTTACTGAACGACACCGCGGAATGCACAACTTATCGGTCTTCGTCATGGATGGGCTATTGCAGCAGACATCCACAACCACAACAACCACAGCTAAAAACAAGAAGCAGCAGCTCCAGTGGGCATGCCATCACCAACACTTGAGTGGAAAACATCGCCTGGCCCGACGAATCCTGGTTCCTTTTGCATCATGCTGATGGCAGAGTCAGGATTTGGCGTAAGCAGCATGAGTCCAGGGACCCATCCTACCTGATGTCAACAGTACCGGATAGTGATGGTGGTATACTGGTGTGGGGAATGTTTTCCTGGCTGACGTTAGGTCACTTGATAGCAATTGAGCAATGTTTCCAAGCCCCAAAGAATTCAGGCTTTCCTGGAGGCAATGGGTGGCCCGACCCAGTACTGGATGGGTGTACCTAATAAACTGTATTCGGGCTACCAGGCTACCTTCAGGTGAGGCTTGTGGGTGTTGTACAGCAAAACAACCGGCATGTACATGATTGATGGTGGGGTCATGTGTGTAGCCCAAATCTTTGACACTACAGACAGAAGTTGGCATATCTGTGACACTTGTGGGGATCGTAGAGCAAAATGGAGAACATCGTGCTGGTGGGTCTCATCTTTCCATAAAGGGGTGATATTCATTTGTTGGGTCAAACCAGTGACACTACAGATTGTTTCTTGAAGACCCATTTTTGGTTCTGCCAAACATCGCTGTAGCTCTGCCACCTTTCACCGCAGATGCGGGAGGCAGACATCGGTGGATGGCGACTCAGCCCATGAATCCAAAAAACTCTAGCTCAGACAGACGTATTTTGATGGGGATTTTTTTTATGTCAATTAGATTTCCACAGGGGCACAGACATTGACTGTTACTTTCCTTACTGGAAAATCTAGTGGAACATCCTATCAAATTTACCTGAATCACCTGCTGCTGTGGAGAATTTGGCCATCGTCCCCCGATCAAGAGCTGGAGAGGACAGGTTTGTTCCCAGACAACTTGAGGACGTTTCATGACCTGGACATCTTTAGTGCATGCAGGGCATTTTCTGGCCTTTGATTACAACTAGGCATCGGCCTTGGAATTATTGTTTCATTAGTGTTCATTGAACTCCAACAAATCAAGGTTGCACAGGGTCCGTGCAATCAGATACACAAGGTGTAACAACTTACACCCAGCGTCATAACAGCTGACAACTTGTCATAACACATTTTACACCTGTTGTGACAGTCAAACCCTACCATAAGGCAAAACATTATACCATAGCCTACTTGTCCACAGTATGTTGTAACATTCTGAAATTGATTAAATTGTCAGACATGTTTCTACCCCAAAGCTCTGTTGCTGATAACTGGGATGAATGCAGGACAACATTTCAGGAGCAGGCCTCTGACTGCTTTAGATGAATGTAGGTGATAGACCTGTCTGGCTCAGATGATTGACGTCATAATGCTTCTTGACAGTATAAAGATCAAAAAGAAAACCTGCATACTGTTGTCGCTGGTATCCCTGCTCTTAATTAAGCTTTCCTTATCAGCCTCAGCACAGAGTGTTCACAACTTGCACCCCTTGTAAACTCTCCACCCACATCCATTCAATGGGGTTGTAGAGTGAAAATAAGCAAGGGTTATCAAATAAAACAAATATGCACAAATTGGATCAGAGACTAAAACCACGATGAGGACATCAACCCATCAAGTTCATAAACCATTGGTACAGTAAACAAATACAGTTGTCTTATTAATGGCAGCATTAAGGTTCACATCATCACATGGGACGTATTATTAAAAATAAAGCCCGAAAGGTTTTGAGGATCCATATAAAGGAGTTCTTTTGAACAGCGGTTGCCCCAGTTTAAATTTTATAGAACCCCTAAAGGACACTCCAGGAACCTTCTTTACGAGTGTAGTGGCACAGGATGGTCATAGTGCTTCTAGACCTCTTCAGAGTATTTTCTACAAGTTATTTTGAATATAAATAATGGGCATTAGAATTAAGAAACAAACTAACTTGACTAGCTAAACATTCCAATACATGCATTTTGAAACTTAAGTATAACAAATATTTAGCTATTTCACAACAGGTGTAAATTTATGACAAGTCTTGTCTTGGTGGCTCAGTTAGTCGAGGATGGCACTTGCAACACCAGGGGTTGTGGATTCAACTCCCACGGGGGGGCCAGTAAGCATAGGTACTAACTACTGTAAGAGTCTCAGGATAAGACCGTATTAAATTACTCAAATGTAAATGTTATGCTGTGTGTTAGGTCAAGTGTTACCACAGGTTGTAGTCAAAGTATCTGAATACATTCAAGTCCCAGATACAAGACTGTACCTTCAAGAAATCTCAAGATTACAGTTATATTCAATAACATGTTTTATTGGCTGTAAACAATTCCTCAACATTTGTGGTAACTGAGAGTGAATTTAACAGCAACAAAACAAAGTACTTGATGTTACCATAAAGCTGCAGAAACTACAGAATAGCATTGTTGCTTTTAGCTGATAGTGTGACGGAGTGGCAAGAGTCTCAGGGAACACACCAAGGGCAAGAGCCTGCCACATAACGCATTGTTCCAGCGCCGTTTACCTTCAGACAAAACAGAACAGAAACACTCAGCTATACACACACACAACAGTAGGAACATCTGGATGAGTGTCAGATATTAGTTATATTTCCTAGGAATAAAGTTGAATGGATTAGTGCATGGTACTGGGCTTACTGTACCTCCGAAGTTCATCTCAATACATGTCTCTCTGGCACCAGCATTATTGGGCAGTCCTTCTGCCCAGTTCTGGTGATCAAAGTCTGAGCCATCGCTCCAGAACCATAGCCTGTCCTGAGGGGGAAAGTGAGGTTTCAGAATTAAAATGTGTCTTTCCTCTACCACCTGAAACACCAAACCAGTTAAAGCTTCCACCATAACTTTCAAACCCTCAGACTGGAACTGTTGCTTGTGTAAAGAAAAACGTGGCCCCTACTTCTCACATTTACAAGCAACTGCTGAAGCTGGAAAACATACAAACGTTAACAGGCAGACTGTCTGGAATATATTATTTGATAGCATTTCTACTTAACAGTTTTACATTAGTATAAAAGCCTTCTAGTGAAGTATGACGTTAACGTCTGCTAAATGACTGAAATGTAAATGTCATAGTCGACTTACAGGAGTAATTAGGGTTAAGGGTGTTGCTCAAGGGCACGTCAGATTTCACTGCAACCTTTATTAAATAAATAAACTAGGCCCAATGTCTTAACGGCTAGGCTACCTGGGTATTTTATTAGGATCCACATTAGCTGTTGAAGTAGCAGCTACTCTTCCTGGGTCCATGCAAAACATGACATCATACAACAGCTCAAGGACAGAACTAGACAAATAAATTAGAGAAGGCACACGTAGCCTTCATATCAATAGACACGCCGTCAGGTGTTGCTTAAAAGGTTTTTTTTTTAAACAGGTTTGCTGTTCACTTGAGCAATAAGAGATGGAACAGCATTTTATGCTGTAATGGCTCAATATAATACTGTATGCTTACTTGTCCCACCTTAGCCTGAACAGCATCAAATCCACCAATCCAGGTAGTAGGGTAACTGCCAGTCTTGACAAAGATCAACTTCTGTAGAAATTTCCCCTCCGCAGAGCTGTGTACAGATACCAGGTTTGCGCCAAGGTACTTTACAGTGTTGGGCACCGACACCAGTTTATCACCAAGGGACATACAGTGGTACTAGAGGAAGCAGTACATGGGACAAAGACATTTCATAATGGAAGTGTTAGTCAGTTGGCCAGCCTGTGAGAATTTGTCTTCTGGACTCTATATTGACCATGGCGACTAATTCCCTTTTAAACACGTTCTTAAAGATATTTTATCTCCGTCTTAAGCCATGTCCTGCGGGTTCCAATATAGAGGCGGCACAACTCCACATTAATAATTATACCAAGCTCATAGAAACTTCCAATTAGACAATCTTAAGGGGAAGTTGCATGTTTTACATGAGGCATGTTGCAGTAAAAAAATAAATAAGTATCACATTTAAGGTAATGTCAAAGAAAGTCACAATAGATAAGCATGATACCTCTGCTTCTGGCCAGCTCCTTTTAGTCTTCACAAACATGAAGCAGCGTGAGCCATATTTGGTCCAACCAGAAGGACACAAGTCTTCTTCTACCAACAAATCTGTAAGGAGAAGTTGCAGCTGGCTTTAAAGGCTAGTTGAGACACATCAACAAAACTACAATATTATTTGTAGATCAGTCAGTCAACTCTGCTACAACAAAACAAATACAAATACACTCTTACTTGCGTCTCCCAGAGCAAAGGCAGCACTGAGAAGCAGAAGAGTAGTCAACATGGCCATGGAGAGTCTCCTGAGAAACCAAGAGAAGCCAGCAACACCAATTCAGTGAGTACTTCAGAGTGTAGGGGCGTTTAGTGTTTCCCTGACCTCACCAAGTACCCCAGATATTCCCCTTATCAGATGTATTCCAGCACTATCACATTCAACTAATGAAGAGCTAAGGTATACCAGGCATCCTCTTCTTCCACATACAGTAGATTAGAACAGGAATATGTCTGCCTTCCTAAATGACACCATTCCTTAAGCAAGGTGGAGGAGAGGTATTCCTCCGTAGTTCACAAATGGAGGCATTTCCTGCAGCTTTGGAGCTGTCAGAATGCAGGCATTATGGTTGAAGACAAAGTTACATTCTGGTTCTTTAATTAACCAACAAAATAAATACACAGTACAAGAGACAGGAGGATCAGGAAAGGCTGTGATGGTCCTGGAGGGAATATGAATATACATGCCTGACCAGTAGCATAATTAATAACATGATCTCAAGTAGACTACAACACAGCCCAATATTAGACCTTTTTATTAATTAATGATGCAAGGTCTAAGGGCATTCCATAGCCACAGCTTGCAATGAGGTGCCTGCTATCAGCATGTGTCCCACCTCTGAAGATACATCCATAAACCACTACATTGTTCTGATAAATCACCAGTTGCAGCAATCAATAAATACTTCAATTTAGTGTCTCTCCAAAAATGGCTGCAATGTTTAGTTCTGGCTTTATTTCCTCTACTTCCAGTCTGGGCCAGCATTAGACCATGCCTCATCTCACAAGCTGTAACAATGCCCTTAGACTAACATTCATCAAGAAGGTCTAACACTGGACTAGATACACCATAGAACAATACACAAGCTAGGCTAAACAGGATATTATGCTGCAATGCAGGAAATGGTAGACATCAAACATTACAATAGCAGGCACTTACTTTAGCCAGGACAACAATAAAGGAACTGGGACACCACAAATGCTGAACAAACAAAGACAAAACAAGCTGCTTATATACCAGAAGAATGGGAGTGGAATTGGTGATTAGCAGGGTGAGTTCAGGTGTGGTGAGTTAGCAGGAGAGGGGCGTGTCCAGAGGGTAATTGGGAGTTTGTGGAATTAGCGTTATCCTTCAACACAAGTGTACTACATTTGACCAGAGACACATATTCACTATGGGCTCTGGTCAATTGGTTTAATTATCGATTTACTAACTAAATTATAATACAGGATACACACAGTAATGATTGTAGAACATTGTTCTAATAAAATTACACTTAATATGATAACAGGTCCCTAGCGGACCAACACAATATGACACGTGTTAGAGAGTGAGAAAGAGAGAGATATGAAGTTTTTTTGAAGATTGTTCATTAGAAGTACCAACGTTTATTTATTTAATTTTAAGATTATACATTAGAAGTACCAACGTTTATTTATTTAATTTGAAGATTGTTCATTAGAAGTACCAACGTTTATTTATTTAATTTGAAGATTGTTCACCAAAGTTATTATTATAATTATGTTTTGGTATGATGTAGCGTAATTGTAGAGGGTATATTATGATTTAAAAGCTGTTATATAGCGTGGCCCTTGTTCGCTGATGTGAATCGGAACGATTAGCTTTTAAGATTAGATCTATTTCAATTTATTACATCTTATGTGGGGATAAAGGATTATTTCATTATAAACCTTCTTGGGTTCTCTATTGGAGTAGATCTATACCATCCTAAAATAATTGGTGTCATCATATTTTTACATCTAAAAAATACATTTCAATATTAAAAATGTAATGGACATATTATTGTTCAGATACACACCGGTAAATGGATTAGGTATTGTTAACCGGTAAATGGATTAGGTATTGTCAACCGGTAAATGGATTAAGTATTGTTAACCGGTAAATGGATTAAGTATTGTTAACCGGTAAATGGATTAAGTATTGTTAACCGGTAAATGGATTAGGTATTGTTAACCGGTAAATGGATTAGGTATTGTTAACCGGTAAATGGATTAGGTATTGTCAACCGGTAAATGGATTAGGTATTGTCAACCGGTAAATGGATTAAGTATTGTCAACCGGTAAATGGATTAGGTATTGTTAACCGGTAAATGGATTAGGTATTGTCAACCGGTAAATGGATTAAGTATTGTTAACCGGTAAATGGATTAAGTATTGTTAACCGGTAAATGGATTAGGTATTGTTAACCGGTAAATGGATTAGGTATTGTTAACCGGTAAATGGATTAGGTATTGTCAACCGGTAAATGGATTAAGTATTGTTAACCGGTAAATGGATTAGGTATTTGTCACGATATTTTCTATTCCAATGTTCTAAATGAACTCTTATAACTCTATCTGTATCCTGAAGGTTGTAAATTCTTCAGTTTGTTTAAATAATACAGAGAGAGCTCCAGCTTTGCAAATGGTCAGACTTTATTCATAGAGAACGTTCTGCCCCTCCCATGAGGAGCCCTTCATTTATACCCACACAAGTTCCTGTTATCTCAGTTCTCTCCCTTCAAGACATTCTTCAGTTGCTAATGTTTACACCTCGAAGACCAGACCCCCACTCTGATAGATGAGGGTGGTAACCTTTTATGGCTAATCTCCTGCAAGCCCAACAACTACATCCTGACTCATTTACCAAATAGTAACATTCTAAACATTGTCTATGTAATTTCTAATACATCTTACACATTACACAGTCTCAGGGTGAAACATCTTAGTCATTAACATTAAAAATACAAATTCCCTTATCAGTATTGTTAACCAGTAAATGGATTAGGTATTGTCAACCGGTAAACGGATTAGGTATTGTCAACCGGTAAATGGATTAGGTATTGTCAACCGGTAAATGGATTAGGTATTGTCAACCGGTAAATGGATTAGGTATTGTTAACCGGTAAATGGATTAGGTATTGTTAACCGGTAAATGGATTAGGTATTGTCAACCGGTAAATGGATTAGGTATTGTCAACCGGTAAATGGATTAGGTATTGTCAACCGGTAAATGGATTAGGTATTGTTAACCGGTAAATGGATTAGGTATTGTTAACAGGTTTATTGTGTCTATTAGTGTGTGGCGGGCTAGTTAACACTGGGAAAAACAGATTACATTTAACGGTAGAACTAACACAATAACTGGTCTATGGAAGTACTTCTCTAAGCGAAATGTCTTATATATTTCTATATGAGCTATGTATGATACCTTTGATAGTTTTGATCCTAATAATGTACAGTCGTGAAAAAGTAAATACACCCCCTGGAAAGTACTATTTTTTCTATAGGATTGAGATCTGGGCTTTGACTCGGCCATCCATAACCCTCCATTTCTTCTTTTTGAGACATTCTGTTGTAGCTTTGCGTGTTTTGGATCATTGTCCTGTTGCAAGATCCATGTTTGGTTCAGCTTCAGCTTTTTGATAGATGGCCTCACATTCTCCTCAAGAATTCTCTGGTACAATATAGAATCATGGTTGAGTCAACGATGGCAAGTTGGCCAGGACCTGAGGCGGCCAAGCAGCCCCAAACCATAATGCCACCGCCTCCATGCTTTACGGTTGGTATGAGGTTCTTCTGTTCAAAGGCAGTGTTTTGTTTTCATCAAACATGGCGTCTGGCATTGCGGCTAGACAACTCCACCTTTATCTCATCCGTCCAGAGCACATTGTTCCAGTAGTTTGGTCTTTACCCAGGTGTTGTCTGGCAAACGTCAGTTGTGTCTTGATATTTTTTATTGAGAGCAGAGGCTTCTTCCTTCCTGACCTCCCATGTAAGCCTGTCACGAGAGGGAGCATAGAGGGACCAAGACACAGTGCAGGGATAGTAGTTCGACATCATTTATTATACTACGTAATAATAAAAACCAAATGACGAACTAATTAACAAACAAACACTATATCAATAACGTAACGTCAAAATCAAACTTGATAATGAACGTAAATAATGCGGCACACTTACTGTCACCGTGACAACGACCCACATCCCCAGTGTGGAACATACAAACCTATGTAGGATCCCTAATTAGAGACGATGCACTACAGCTGCCTCTAATTAGGGATTCAACACAAACCACCACCAGAAACAGAAAGAAAAGACCTGTCAGACTCTGACCATGGCTACATAGAGAAGCAAATAGGTTTCTCTATGGCCAGAGCCTGACAACTTCATGGAGATGCAGCAGCAGATGCAGAGACAGCTGATGTCCAACCCGGAGATGCTATCTCAGATCATGGACAACCCTCTGGTGCAGAACATGATGTCCAACCCAGACCTCATGAGGCAGATGATCGTGACCAACCCTCAGATGCAGCAGCTGATGGAGCGCAACCCTGAGATCTCCAACATTCTCAACAACCCTGAGCTCATGAGACAGGTCAGGTCTGGAGCTCAGATGGGTCCTTTGCTCGAGGTGTCATAGGCTTTGTCTTGTCTTTATTTGAATCCCTCTAAAGAACCTACGCTTGAAGAGCACATTACTTAGATCATTGTCAAACCATTTTGCTTGTCCCCCCCCAAGGCGCGGACTCCCGGACGCCAACAAAAAAAAACACAAATACAAAGGGGGGGGGGTTAATAGGGAGGGAAGACTAGTCCGTCTGGGGCGGCTCTGGCTCCGGCGAAGTGGACAGTTTTCTCCCGTACCCCCTCCTTATGACCGGGCCCGGACTGGGTACCGGTGGAGTAAACGGCTCCGGCCATGGAGCTGGGCAATTAACCGGACCCGGACTGGGCACCGGTGGGGTAAACGGCTCCGGGCCATGGAGCGGGACCATTAACCGGGCCCGGACTGGGCACCGGTGGGGCAAACTGCTCCGGCCATGGAGCTGGGCAAATAACAGGGCCAGGACTGGGCACTGGTGGGGCAAACGGCTCCGGCCATGGAGCGGGACCACTAACCGGGCCCGGACTGGGCACCGGTGGGGTAAACGGCTCCAGCCATGGAGTGGGGAAAACAACCAGGTCCGGACTGGGCACCGGTGGGGTAAACGGATCAACACTGCAAATATTAACTCTTTGCATACACTGAATGTCATTGTCAATGAAAGCCTTTGACACTTATGGAATAGTTGTAATTATACTTCAGTGTACCATAGTAACTACTGACATAAAGATCTAAGAACACTGAAGCAGCAAACTTTGTGGAGACCAATACTTGTCATTCTCAAAACATTTGGCCACGACTATAGTATTCTCTCTGGTATGCATTCTGGTTTCTGCTCAGGTTATGGATGTGCCACTGCAACCTTAAAGGTCCTCAATGATGTCACCACTGCCCTTGATTCTAAGCAATGTTGTGCTGCTATTTTTATTGACTTGGCCAAAGCTTTTGATACGGTAGACCATTCCATTCTTGTGGGCCGGCTAAGGAGTATTTATGTCTCTGAGGGTCTTTGGTCTGGTTTGCTAACTACCTCTCTCAAAGAGTGCAGTGTATAAAGTCAGAAAATCTGCCTTCTCAGCCACTGCCTGTCACCAAGGGAGTACCCCAAGGCTCAATCCTAGGCCCCACACTCTTCTCAATTGACATCAACAACTCAGCTGGCCCCTTCCCGGATTTTGTGTTAAATGCTCTACAAGCTTTCTCTACCCTTAACCTTGTTCTGAACACCTCCAAAACAAAGGTCATGTGGTTTGGTAAGAAGAATGCCCCTCCCCCCACTGGTGTGATTCCTACCTCTGAGGGTTTAGATCTTGAGGTAGTCACCTCATAGAAGTAGAGTATGGCTAGACGGTACAATGTCCTCTCAGCACATAGCAAAGCCTCAGGCTAAATTCAGATGACCATCCTAGATTCCGGAGACAATTTATAGATCGGCAGGTAAGGGTCTTCCCCAGCGGCTAGATGTTCTTTACCAATCGACCATCAGATTTGCCACCAATGTGCCTTATAGGACACATCACTGCACTCTATACTCCTCTGTAAACTGGTCATCTCTTTACACCAGTTGCAAGACCCACTGGTTGATGCGTATTTATAAAACCCTCTTAGGCCTCACTCCCCCCATCTGGAGATACCTACTGCAGCTCTCATCCTCCACATACAACACCCGTTCTGCCAGTCACATTCTGTTAAACGTCCCCAGAGCACATATATCCCTAGGTCTCGTCTTTTCAGTTCGCTGCAGCTAGCGACTGGAACGAGCTGCAAACTGGACAGTTCTCACTCAATAAAACTCTTACTGACAGTTGTGGCTGGGTCACGTGATGCATTGTCACCTCTACCTTCTTGCCCTTTGTGCTGTTGTCTGTGCCCAATAATGTTTGTACCATGTTGTCACTACTATGCAGTGATGTGTTGTTGCCTTGTGGTAACCCTTGTGGTAGTGTTGTCACAATGTGTTTGGTCCTATATTTAATCCCAGTCCCTCAGGTCTTTTGATAGGCCGTCAGTGTAAATACAAATTTGTTTTTAACTGACTTGCATAGTTAACTTTATTTTTTAAAGCACGAAACATAAGATCCCTGTGCTATTCACTATTTGCTAGGTCCTTGCTCCGGACAACTGGAATTTCTGGGCACGGAGACATGGAAATTCAAAAAGCCAATCTTTCCCCCTATAAAAAATTCCCTAAATGGAATTTGTAATCTAAAAATTAACAAGGATTGTTCTGACTCATGAATCCCTGATAGACTGGAGTAATTATATAATGTTGGTAAGTTCAGTTAAAGGCAAGCTTAGCCTGTTAAGAGCATCTCCATTAACATTCATCTTGTTTGTAGAGTAAGACAACCTTTTGGGTTTTAAAAGGCAACAATTCATTAAATATAATCTTCAAGACTCAAAGGATTGGACAGTTATGGCAGTACCAGTCATGTTTAATAACACATGAGACAAATTAACATGTACCCCTTTTTACTGACAATAAGCCACAACATCATTACTCAACATGTATGACCATCAAATAACTAATACTAATTTTGCTGCAACAAGGTATTTGGCTTTACCATATATGGACGCTGACACTATAGAGTAGCATTTTTAGTTTCAGTTGATGTTTGAACAGGTTCTCTGGGAGCACAATGAGGGCAAGCTGTTTCCACATGCTAGATCATTCCAGCCGTGTTGACCTTCAGAGGAAACACGGAACAGAAATTAACTCTCAAACCAACACAGATGTGACACTCGCACTATTCTGTTGTGTACATTTCTTTGTTAAATGGACTGAATAAATTTGTATTTAAGTGAGTTCTCTACCTCCAAGGTTCATCTGAATACATGGCTCTCTGCCACCATTGTTATTGGGCTCTGCTTTATTCCAGTTCTGGTAATCAAAGTTGGAGCCGTCACTCCAGAACCATAGTCTGTCCTGTGGGAAAGTAGTGAGGTTTAGAAAATGAAACAAATCCCACTGTTAGTAGGATAGATCAGTATCCACTACACAATCTTAGCTTTGAATCAAGTATCTTCTCCACCATTACCTGAACAGCATCAAATCCTCCAATCCAGGTAGAGGTGAAACGTCTAGTCTTGGAACGCACCAGCCTCTGTAGAACTGCATTCTCCTCAGAGCTATGCACAGACGCCAGGTTTCCTCCAAGAGACATACAGTGGCGCTACAGAAAGCAGTAGACGGGGACAAAAACATTTCATAATGGAAGTATTAGTCAGATGTCCAGTCTTTGTAATAATGAGTCTTCAATCAAATATTGGCCATGGAAACTAATGTTCTTTTAAACAGGCTCTTAGATGTATTAGTTTATCACAGTCTTAACCCACGTCCTGTGGGTTCCAATATACAGGTGGCCTGACGCCACACTTAAATATTCCAAGCTTATAAAACTTAAGGAGAGGTTCAGTATTTTACACAAGGTTCCTGTTAAAAAAAGCCAAATCCCCTTCATGGTAACATCAAGAAAGTGAGTTAATTTCAATTGAACTTTCCCTTTAAATTCACAGTAGAAGGTAAGCATCATACAGTACCTCTGCATCTGGCCATGACCTTACAGCCTTGATAAACATGAAGCACTGTGATCCATACTTGGTCCAGCCCGAGAGACATGAGTCCACTGCTACTAATCCATCTGTAAGAAGACAGGAAACGGTCGAAATTGCAGCCGACTTCAAAGGAGAGACTGACTGATCTACAAATATCCTTGCATCATAATACATCTTCATGTCAGTCAACACACTGCTACAACATTTAAAATACAGAGTGAATGAATAATGTAAAGTGTGAGGTGGACTCTTACCTGAGTCTCCCAGAGCAAAGGTAGCACTGAGAAGAAGAATGGTCAACATCGCCATGGTGATAGTCTCCTGAGAGAGCAGACAAAGACAGAAGCTGTCAACACCAATTCAGTGAGTACTTTAGTGTTTCCCTGACCTCACCAAGTACCCCCACACTATCACATTCAACTAATGAAGGGCATAGGAACAGGTAAGGCTGAAATTAAGCAAGGATTGAGGTCATTCTGTAGGAACAGCTTACGAGATGACACATGGTTCAATGAGGTACATGCTAGCAACATGTCTCCCACCTCTGAAACTACATCCATAATCCACTAGACAGTTCTGATAGGTCACTGATTGCAGCGCTGAGCAGTGATCAATAAATCATTTCATCTAGTAGACACTACCTCTCCAAATATGGCTGTTTTGTTCTGGCATACAACTTCCCATGGTGCAAGGTGGAAAGGTGTGCACACATCAAGAATACAAATGTACAACAGTTGCCATATAACACAATAAACAGCACTTACTTTAACTAGGCCACACAAAACCAGGGAAAATAAAGGACCTGGGACACCACAAATGCTGAACAAACAAAGACAAAACAAGCTGCTTATATACCAGAAGAATGGGAGTGGAATTGGTGATTAGCAGAGTGAGTTCAGGTGTGGTGAGTTAGCAGGAGAGGGGCGTGTCCAGAGGGTAATTGGGAGTTTGTGGAATTAGCGTTATCCTTCAACACAAGTGTACTACATTTACCCAGGGACACATATTCACTATGGGCTCTGGTCAAAACAAGTGCACTACATAGGGAATAGAGTGCTATTTGGGATTCAGACACATACAGTATTAGATGAACAGATGTTTAAATCTCCCTTTCTGAAATCCTGCCTGTGAGTTGAGTTCTACCTCTCCCTCTTCCCCTTTTTAAGGACCAATCCAGTCAGACCCCTCCCTCTGGAACGTTGGAGGTTGGAAATGGCGGCGAGTAGTGCGTACGAAATGGAGGAAATGGAGAAAGAGTTGGTGAAGCAACAGCTGGAATGAGAACAATAATATTGGGTGTGAGATCTGATGGAGCGGGAGGGTGAGGGTCAAGGAAGAAGAGAGATCTTGACACAGAAATACACAGGAAGAAGAGAGATCATGACACAGAAATACACAGGAAGAAGAGAGATCATGATACAGAAATACACAGGAAGAAGAGAGATCATGACACAGAAATACACAGGAAGAAGAGAGATCATGACACAGAAATACACAGGAAGAAGAGAGATCATGACACAGAAATACACAGGAAGAAGAGAGATCATGACACAGAAATACACAGGAAGAAGAGAGATCATGACACAGAAATACACAGGAAGAAGAGAGATCATGACACAGAAATACACAGGAAGAAGAGAGATCATGATACAGAAATACACAGGAAGAAGAGAGATCATGACAGAGAAATACACAGGAAGAAGAGAGATCATGATACAGAAATACACAGGAAGAAGAGAGATCATGACACAGAAATACACAGCAAGAAGAGAGATCATGACACAGAAATACACAGCAAGAAGAGAGATCATGACACAGAAATACACAGGAAGAAGAGAGATCATGACACAGAAATACACAGGAAGAAGAGAGATCATGATACAGAAATACACAGGAAGAAGAGAGATCATGATACAGAAATACACAGGAAGAAAAGAGATCATGACACAGAAATACACAGGAAGAAGAGAGATCATGACACAGAAATACACAGGAAGAAGAGAGATCATGACACAGAAATACACAGGAAGAAGAGAGATCATGACACAGAAATACACAGGAACACTTCGACAAGGCAGTTCCCTTCACATTGACGTCTCCACAAGGTTCCCTTCACACCTCCTATTCAACCGTAACCACCGCAGCCACACCGCCTATTCAACCGTAACCACCGCAGCCACACCTACTATTCAACCGTAACCACACCTCCTATTCAACCGTAACCACCGCAGCCACACCGCCTATTCAACCGTAACCACTACACCTCCTATTCAACCGTAACCACTACAGCTACACCTACTATTCAACCGTAACCACACCTCCTATTCAACCGTAACCACTACAGCTACACCTACTATTCAACCGTAACCACACCTCCTATTCAACCGTAACCACCGCAGCCACACCGTCTATTCAACCGTAACCACTACAGCTACACCTACTATTCAACCGTAACCACCCCTCATATTCAACCGTATCCAACGCAGCCACTGTCAATCAATTAAGAAATTTCCCGCTCTGGGATCAATAAAGTTATCTAACACTCTCCTCACCTGGGATCTGACTGATCTAGGATCAGGCTGTTACTATTTCTGACTAGACCATTCACTCCTATAGGATCTGAATATCCCTTTAGTCTACGATATCTGTGTTTCTTGATCTGTGTCTCTCTGTGTCTCTTTCTCATCCTTTCTCTCTGTCTCTCTCATCCTCTCTCTCTCTGTGTCTCTCTCTCACCCTCTCTCTCTCTCTGTCTCTCTCTCATCCTCTCTCTGTGTCTCTCTCATCCTCTCTCTCTGTGTCTCTATCATCCTCTCTCTCTGTGTCTCTCTCATCCTCCCTCTCTGTGTCTCTCTCTCATCATCTCTCTCTGTGTCGCTCTCTCATCCTCTCTCTCTGTGTCTCTCTCTCTGTGTCTCTCTCTCTGTGTCTCTCTCTGTCTCTCTCTCTGTGTCTCTCTCTCTGTGTCTCTCTCTGTCTCTCTCTCTGTGTCTCTCTCTGTCTCTCTCTCTGTGTCTCTCTCTGTGTCTCTCTCTGTGTCTCTCTCTCTGTCTCTCTCTCTCTGTCTCTCAATTCAATGTTTTTTCAATTCAATTCACTTTATTGGCATGACGCAACAATGTACATATTGCCAAAGTTTTTTGTTTTTTTACACATAGCAGACAGTATAACTACTATACACATAGCAGACAGTAGCACTACTATACACATAGCAGACAGTATAACTACTATACACATAGCAGACAGTAGCACTACTATACACATAGCAGACAGTATAACTACTATACACATAGCAGACAGTAGCACTACTATACACATAGCAGACAGTATAACTACTATACACATAGCAGACAGTACCACTACTATACACATAGCAGACAGTAGCACTACTATACACATAGCAGACAGTATCACTACTATACACATAGCAGACAGTATAACTACTATACACATAGCAGACAGTAACACTACTATACACATAGCAGACAGTAGCACTACTATACACATAGCAGACAGTACCACTACTATACACATAGCAGACAGTATAACTACTATACACATAGCAGACAGTACCACTACTATACACATAGCAGACAGTATAACTACTATACACATAGCAGACAGTAGCACTACTATACACATAGCAGACAATATAACTACTATACACATAGCAGACAGTACCACTACTATACACATAGCAGACAGTATAACTACTATACACATAGCAGACAGTATAACTACTATACACATAGCAGACAGTATAACTACTATACACATAGCAGACAGTACCACTACTATACACATAGCAGGCAGTACCACTACTATACACATAGCAGACAGTATAACTACTATACACATAGCAGACAGTACCACTACTATACACATAGCAGACAGTACCACTACTATACACATAGCAGACAGTATAACTACTATACACATAGCAGACAGCTGCACTACTATACACATAGCAGACAGTAGCACTACTATACACATAGCAGACAGTACCACTACTATACAGTGCATTTGGAAAGGAACAGAGAAAAGTACAGAGAGATCCTTTATGAAAACCTCCTCCAGAGAACTCAGGACCTCCGACTGGGGCGAAGGTTCACCTTCCAACAGGACAACGACCCTAAGCACACAGCCAAGACAATGCAGGAGTGGCTCCGACCGACCGACCGACCGACCGACCGACCGACCGACCGACCAAGGATCTCTCTGTACTTTTCTCTGTTCATCTTACCCTCGATCCTGAATAGTCTCCCAGTCCCTGCCTCTGAAAGACATCTTCAAAGCATGCTGCCACCACCATGCTTCACCCTGGGACCAACCGACCGACCGACCGACCGACCGACCAGCAACATTAAGGCAGTTATATACAACTTTAAATATTACATGACATTACATTTCGTAACACAACATATCTACAATACATTAAGTGTTCTTCAGACCACTACTCTACTACCACATATCTACAATACATTAAGTGTTCCTCAGACCACTACTATACTACCACATATCTACAATACATTAAACAATACAAAATCCATTTGTACGTGTGTGTATTCAATGGTGGGCAGTCCTGGGGTATATTCATTAGTGCAGAGTATGAGCCAACTCTACGTGGGCAGTCCTGGGTTGTATTCATTTATTTAACCTTCATTTAACTAGGCAAGTCAGTTAAGAACAAATTATTATTTACGGTCTACCTACAGCGTCAGCCCCTGGAGCAAATTAGGGTTAAGTGCCTTGCTCAAGGACACATCGACAGGTTTTCACCTTGTCGGCTCATTAGTTCACACTGTAGAAATCCATATCAAAACGCTTCTCAATGGAAAACATTTTTGGGAAAAAATAAGCGTTTCTTATTGGACAGATATCAGGTTTCATCCTGTTTGCTTCCGTTTAGTTCCTAGTGAATATACCCCAGGCTCAGGCTGAATGTCCTCAATCGATCCAGCGGTCCAGAGGGTGTGTTTGGTTTTCAGTGGGTGGAGGTATGGCCCCATCTAGGTAAACACCATGATCAAACAAACAACATGTTCTGTCAACTGGGTGACTCACTATTAACTGAGCTATCAGGACATGATGATGATGAATGATGATGAAGCTTGCCGGTAGAGAATGACATGTGTTAACATGTTGTGCAATATGTATGCTTACTGACTACGAGACATATCATATGTTTACATGTTATGCAATATGTATGCATGCTGAATACGGGACATATTTGCTTGTCCATAACCTACTTTAGTTCTGCTACAGCTTGGAGCCCATAGGGTGCCATTCTAAAGTTCTGCTACAGCTTGGAGCCCATAGGGTGCCATTCTAAAGTTATGTCACCGGGACACATTCCTAGACCCTGATTTAACGTCAGGTTTACATTCAACCTCCATAGTGGTTAAGATTAGAACTGAGGGAGGGTACACTCCTAGATCTGTGGTTAGAGGGGGGGGGGAGGGAGAGAGAGAGAGAGAGAGAGAGAGAGAGAGAGAGCGAGAGCGAGAGCGAGAGCGAGAGAGAGAGAGAGAGAGAGAGAGAGAGAGAGAGAGAGAGAGAGCGAGAGAGAGAGAGAGAGAGAGAGAGAGAGAGAGAGAGAGAGAGAGAGAGAGAGAGAGAGAGAGAGAGAGAGAGAGAGAGAGAGAGAGAGAGAGAGAGAGAGAGAGAGCGAGAGAGAGAGAGAGCGAGAGCGAGAGAGAGAGAGAGAGAGAGAGAGGTTCATTTATTTTACTTTTTGTACTTTAACTATTAGCACATTGTTACAACACTGTATATTTACACTGCACATAATATGATATTTGAAATGTCTTTATTATTTTGGAACTTCTGTGGGTGTAATATTAACTGTTCATTTTTTATTGTTTATTTCACTTTTGTTTATTAGCTATTTCACTTGCTTTGGCGATGTAAACATATGTTTCCCATGCCAACAAAGCCCTTAAATTGAATTGAGAGAGAGGGGGAGAGGGAGGTTCTTCAGATTTGGGACAGGTATAAATACAGCTGTGTCCTCCACTGAAATCAGTTCACCTTCAAAGGCAGAAACTTTATTGAGACACCACCATCTAACGCCAACATGAAGTGGCTACTGCTGCTCTGCCTGTGTGTCTATGCTGTCCGTTGTCAAGACGACTACGACGATTATGACCTGGTAATGTATATACTATATACATAAAAAACATGTTTTTGACAGCAATGGGCCTTTAACGCTTAGATGTTATTTGAGTGGTTCTGAACCGGTTCTGACTGACATTTTTGTGTACAAAGCGCTCCGGTGAACGCGGTAGTAATGCCAGAAAAAGCCCCATCTGTCTGCTCATTGTTTCCGCTCTCAGGAAGTGTCAGGTTTCAGACCACATGATTGCATAGGGAGTGACGTGTCACGTGTTCTAGCTCATAGACAGGTTAGCTGACAACGTCACGAAAACGATGGCTGTTTTCTTATCATTCTGCAAGGCCAGATAGCCCCCCCCCCACCATGTGGGGAATCGTTTTTTGTTCTTGATACCATGTCTTGTTTTGAGGTATTATGACTGATGTCATGTCGATGCTAATATGGCTCAAATTTGCCAGCTAGCTAACCAACAACTGTAAAAAAGTATTTGAGAGACAAGTGCTCATTCTGCAACTGTATTTATGTTTGAATAAACATTGGAGGTGAAATATAGTTTACATGTCAATAATCTAAACCAACACAGTCTGTTTTCCCACATAGTTGGTTCTGTAACAAAACAACCAACCCATCTATCCAGACAAATAATTGATTATCTCTTCCTCTGAGCGAGTAAATGGAAAAATGAAAGATTACAGTCTCTCTGCTAGTCCAGACATTGTGTTGTCATCTAGCTGTGATATTCTCAGCTGGATTCAGAGCTCTGAACATGAACAAACACTAAATAATTTTGTAGAATTTAAAGAAGACCAGTTTCTCATGGTCACGGACGAAATCAGTTTAGAGTCTGTACGTTAATGGTATCTTCGAAAATTTGATTTATCAGATTTATTTTAGAGTTTACAATTTGATTTTTAATATATTTAGAAAGCCTGTCAGCCATTTCAAGCCCTGCTGTTGAACTATAATAGTTCAGGATTATGGAGTGCTACTGTTTTACGAAGGTTTTAACGGTCCTTTTTATCACTGAGGCACTTTTTATTTTTCTCAGCGCCGAATGTACACGTGAGTCCTCAATTATTTACAACTGAGCCCAGCTCCTGGATTTAGCACACGCAGCAATGCTGCATCCCAGGGAAAAGTTTGATATTCTGGACGAGTTGAAAAGGAAACGGTGTGGACGCAGGGCGGGATTGAAGTGTAAGGCAAAGCTAAGGAAGTACAAGCCGGCTATACCGTCTATCATTATAGGCAACGTGAGATCACTACATAACAAGATGGACGAGCTTTAGGGTTTGGTTCATGAACAAAGAGAATACCGGGAAGATAGCCTATTGTGTTTTACTGAGACATGGCTGAATGATAACATCCCTATAGAGAACGTCACTATCGGCGGTTTCTGGGCCATCAGAGCGGACAGGGATAGCGTTTCTTCCGGTTAGAGTAAGGGAGGGGGGGCTGGCTTTATTAGTTCACAACAGATGGTGTAATCCGAGCCATATTACTCTTAAGGAACAGTTTTGTAACCTGGACATTGAGCTGTTAGCCGTTAGCCTGAGACCCTACTATTTGCCGAGGGAATTCACGGCGGCCATTGCTGTTATTGTTTACATCCCGCCCTCCGCTGACGCAAACACAGCGTGTGACGTCGAGGTTACAAACAGCGCATCTCAGTGCTTTCTTTGCCATTTCAGGGGATTTTAACCATGCATCTCTCTCTTTAACACTGCCCACGTTCAAACAGTTTGTGAAGTGCCCAACCAGGAATAATAAAACTCTGGACTTGTTATATGCTAATGTGAAGGATGCATACAACTCCAATGCACTCCCTTCCCTCGGTAGATCGGATCACAACCTTGTCCACCTCACCCCACTCTACAGGCCTATGGTCCAACAGCAGCCTGCGACTGCCAGGACCATTAGGAGATGGTCCCCGGAGGCGAATGAGGCCCTACAGGACTGCTTTGAAACAACAGACTGGGATGTGCTCTGTGAGGCTCACGGGGAGGACATTGATTGACTTACTGACTGCATAACAGACTATATACATTTTTGTGTAGACAACACTGTACCCACCAGGAAGGTACTCTGTTTTCCAAATAATAAACCCTGGGTCACCAGTGACCTGAAGGCCCTGCTGAATGAGAAGAAGAGGGCCTTCAAGGAGGGGGACCAGGACGAATTGAAATGCGTCCAGAGGGTGCTGAAGTTGCGGATTGCTGAGGGGAAGAGAGGGTATAAGGAGAAGATGGAGGACAAGCTGAGGCAGAGCCAGGTGAGAGAGGTGTGGAAGGGTATGAGAAATATCACTGGCTTCAAAAAGTCAGAAAGTGGACAGACGGCGGGGACTCAGGACAGAGCCAATGAGCTGAACCAATTTTTTAACAGGTTCGATACTGGCCCTGTCCACCTCCCCTCCAGCTCCCCAGGCCACACACCCTCACGGCTGTCCCACCCCCACTTTGCTCACAACACCTCTGTTGAGACAATCAGTGACCCCACCTCCGCCCCTGCTCCCTTTGGACTGATCTGCAACACCTCCCTTCCCCCCACCTCCCCACCTGGTCTGGCTTTCACCACCAACCAATTGAAGAGAGAGCTTGAGAGACTACATCAGTGGAAAGCGGCAGGCCCTGATAGCATCAGCCCAAGGGTGCTTAGGGTCTGTGCTGACCAACTGTGTGGAATACTCCAGCAACACTTCAACCTTAGCCTGAGCCTAGAAAGGGTCCCTGTGCTGTGGAAAACATCCTGCCTCGTCTCAGTGCCCAAGAAGGCACACCCCACTGTCCTGAATGACTTCAGACCTGTAGCGCTAACATCATGAAGACCCTGGAAAGGTTAGTCCTCGCTCACCTCAGAACCCTGGTGTGTACATCACTGGACCCCCTGCAGTTCGCATATTAGCGCAACATCGGGGTGGACGATGCAATCATTTACCTTCTGCAGAGGGCCTACTCTCACTGGAGAAGTTTTTTGACTTCTCCAGTGCCTTCAACACCATTCAGCCCCTGCTACTGGGTGAGAAGATGAAGAGGATGAAAGTGGAAGCACCATTAGTTTCCTTGATCACGGACTACCTGACCGGCAGGCCACAATTTGTGCGACTACAGAGCTGTGTGTCAGAACGGGTAGTGAGTAACACAGGGGCCCCGCAGGGAACAGTCCTGTTCACCCTCTACACGTCAGACTTCAGATATAACTCTGAAACATGCCACCTACAGAAGTTCTCGGATGACTCTGCTATTGTAGGGTGCATCAGTGGTGGGCAGGAGGAGGAGTACAGGAGCACAATCAATGACTTTGTGTTGTGGTGTGAGCAGAACCACCTTCAGCTCAACATCAGTAAAACAAAGGAGATGGTGGTGGACTTCAGGAGAACCAAGGCCCAACTGACTGCTGTCCCTATACAGGGGATGGATGTGGAAATGGTTGGGTCATACAAGTTCCTGGGAGTCCATATGGACAACAGGCTGGAATGGGCTGGTAACACCGGGGCTCTGTACAAAAAAGGGCCAGAGCCGACTCTTTCTGAGGAGGCTCAGGTCCTTCAATGTGTGCAGTAAACTACTGCATACTTTCTACCAGTCTGTGGTGGTAGAAGTGACATCTTTTTTGCAGTGGTGTGCTGGGGCGCCAACATAAAAGCTGGTGATGCTTCTCAGGTAAATAACCTGATCAGGAAGGCTAGCTCTGACCTGGGGATGAGCCTTGACACTCTTAGGAGTCCCATAGGGCGGCGCACAATTGGCCCTGACATCGGTCAATTAGTAGTTTAAAAAAAGAAAAATAACAACATTTTGGTTAATCGCTCAGCACTAAGACCTTTAAAGAAATATGCAACATTACCAGTTATTGTTTATGGACATCATAAACTAATTATTACATTTGGGGATTTAGACAGAAATATACATTTTGCCTTCAACAGGTTTAACCCAACACCTACAGTAGCAACCTTGTCAAGAGGTTTGGATCTCTTGGCATAACGGCTAAGATGTTTGTGTTGACAGTTACTGAACCTGGGTTCGAGTCCTTGTCGGGGCTACAATACTATATATTATTAGTATTATAAGAGTAAATTGGAGTTGATGATCATTGATTAGTGTTCCCCTCTCTGATCTCTGAACCGTCCACAATGGTGTCCACATTGCAACATTTGTAATAAATGACATTCTCATATTCAATATTTGTAGCCTATAATACACTTTGAATGATCTTTTTTAAACATTGTCATGTTTTTAATATTGTTTATGTTGTTTATCATTCACAGGGGGATAAGACTGATGTAAGTGGATCTCTTTCATTAGGAGATTAATTTAACCCTCATAGTGTTTCTTACTCTGTAACACTGAATCTCTCTGCAGAGTTTAATCCCAGAGTTTAATTAATTCTCTCTCTCTCTCTCTCTCTCTCTCTCAGTCCAAAACAGTGGTGGACCCTCGAGGCCACCGTCCCTTGTCCAAAGGGAGTGAGACCTACACCCCTGCCCGCAACAACCCCGCTCCCATCAGCGGCGGCGGCCGTTACCGTGGTCGACCCACGGCAGCTCCCGCAAGAGGTACGGAGCAGGAGAAGGAGGAGCTACCGGAGGCTGGGGGGTGTACACACGCCTCAGAACAGATGGTAAGGAGTAAGGCTGTGTTTGTGTGTGTCTACAATGATCACATCAATTATATTAATCCATCCTCTCTACACTGATCACATCAATTACATTAATCCAGCCTCTCTACACTGATTACATTACTCCATCCTCTCTACACTGATTACATTAATCCAGCCTCTCTACACTGATTACATTAATCCAGCCTCTCTACACTGATTACATTAATCCAGCCTCTCTACACTGATTACATTACTCCATCCTCTCTACACTGATTACATTACTCCATCCTCTCTACACTGATTACATTAATCCAGCCTCTCTACACTGATTACATTAATCCAGCCTCTCTACACTGATTACATTACTCCAGCCTCTCTACACTGATTACATTACTCCATCCTCTCTACACTGATTACATTACTCCATCCTCTCTACACTGATTACATTACTCCATCCTCTCTACACTGATTACATTACTCCATCCTCTCTACACTGATTACATTACTCCATCCTCTCTACACGGATTACATTAATCCAGCCTCTCTACACTGATTACATTAATCCAGCCTCTCTACACTGATTACATTAATCCAGCCTCTCTACACTGATTACATTACTCCATCCTCTCTACACTGATTACATTAATCCAGCCTCTCTACACTGATTACATTAATCCAGCCTCTCTACACTGATTACATTAATCCAGCCTCTCTACACTGATTACATTAATCCAGCCTCTCTACACTGATTACATGAATCCAGCCTCTTGGTGAAGGGTAGTTAACATGTCCTCCTGCACCTCAGGTCCTATAGGGGGTGTTGTGTTTTAGGGGCTGTGGAGACAACACATCTTTAGCATTAGCATCTACCATCACTGCCATAGAGATCCTATGGTCACAGTGGAAACATTTCCTTAGCATTAGCATCTACCATCACTGCCATAGAGATCCTATGGTCACAATGGAAACATTTCCTTAGCATTAGCATCTACCATCTCTGTCTAGAGATCCTATGGTCACAGCAGTAACACTTCCTTGGAATTAGCATCTACATTATCCAGTGTGTGCGTCCTCCTCCGGCCCTATAGGGGGTGCTGTGTCCTACGGGCTGTGAGCTGAAGACGGCCATGCTGAAACAAGAGAGGAATGTGAAGGAGGAAGTCAGGAGGCTGCAGAAAGATGTTGATGACCTGTCCAGATCCTCTAACACCATCCATAGCTACGTAGACGGCATGTCCTCAGCGCTGAGAGAGAGACAACTAGTCAGTAACGGTAAAATACACACACACTTTAGTATGGACATGTCCTCCGTACTGAGAGAGACAACTAGTCAGTAACGGTAAGGCCTAGCTGTCCCAACATCCACACAGTGGACAGTGTCCCAACATCCACACAGTGGACAGTGTCCCAACATCCACACAGTGGACAGTGTCCCAACATCCACACAGTGGACAGTGTCCCAACATCCACACAGTGGACAGTGTCCCAACATCCACACAGTGGACAGTGTCCCAACATCCACACAGTGGACAGTGTCCCAACATCCAAACTTATTATGTGTCTTAGAAATGGTCAGTCCATCCTCAGCTCTGTCCAATAACTTAACATATAGACTGCCCTATACCTTATACAGTGATGTCATATATTAGCTAAACATGCAACATGGAGAGGTAAAACAACAGTCACTAACCCTCTCTCTCCCTCTCTCCATCTCCTGTCCCTCGCTCTCTCCATCTCCCCGTCCCTCTATTCCCTCTCCCGTCCCTCTATTCCCTCTCTCTCTCCTGTCTCTCTCTCTCTCTCTCTCTCTCCTGTCCCTCTCTCTCCTGTCCCTCTCTCTCCTGTCCCTCTCTCTCCTGTCCCTCTCTCTCTCTCTCTCTCTCCTGTCCCTCTCTCCTCTTTCCTGTCCCTCTCTCCCCTGTCCGTCTCCCCCGTTCCTCTCTCCTGTCCCTCTCTCCCCTCTCCCGACCCCTCACCTGTCCCTCTCTCCCCGTACCTCTTCCCCCTCTACAGAGAATGGTGAGCTGGTGAGTCAGTACACAGACGATCTGGAGACCCAGCATGCCTATGCAAAGGAGGCTATAGACACCGTCTTCCCCTCTAACATTAGGTGTGTTTATGTGTGTGCAACGTGTGTGTGAATAGGTGCGTGTGTATATCAGTAGGGCTAGGTACAGCTTTTAGCATCTTCAATTCATCGCTGAAAACACTTCCTTAGCATTAGCATCTACTCACTACCATAGAGATCCTATGGTCACAGCTGAAACACTTCTTTAGCGTTAGCATCTGTATTTAACCAGGGGTTAATTCATTAGTGGCATACCAATGTATTCTTCTTCCATCAGGATTCTTCAAGGGGTCCTTGAGAGGATCAGGTTGAAGATTCAGAAAGTGGAGAAGGCTATCCTGGCCCAGAGGGAGGAATGCAAGGAGCCATGCACTGTCTCCTGCCCCATACCTGTTGTCTCTGGTGAGGATGCGGATTGTGGGTGGGGGTAGTTGGTTCTGTGTTTGGAAATGTAGCGGAGGTCAGTCTGACTCATGCTCTCGTGATGAGGTGACACTGCCTGCCATTTCAAAATCACTGTAACCCAAAATCACGTTGATTTCCCAGGCGGGAGACGTTGATTTCCCACCCGTGACATCAGACTAAACTTGTCTGTCCCCCCCCCCTCCCAGGTAAGGAGTGTGAGGACATCTACAGGAAAGGAGGAAGGGATTCTGGGATGTATCTGGTCCAGCCTGATTCCTTCTACCCTCCCTACAAGGTCTACTGTGACCAGACCACTCAGAACGGAGGTGGGTGATTGTCTGTTTCTTTCTCACTCACTCCAGCCATGCTATCTAGTGCTTCTAAACGCATGAGGGGAAAGAGAAGAGAATCGTAACGCAGCCATTTTCTATTCATTTACCCCTTACTGTTTATCCTTACTGTTGACCCCTTACTGTTGACCCCTTACTGTTGACCCCTTACTGTTGACCCCTTACTGTTTATCCTTACTGTTGACCCCTTACTGTTTATCCTTACTGTTGACCCTTACTGTTGACCCTTACTGTTGACCCTTACTGTTTATCCTTACTGTTGACCCCTTACTGTTGACCCCTTACTGTTGACCCCTTACTGTTGACCCCTTACTGTTGACCACTTACTGTTTACCCCTTACTGTTGACCCCTTACTGTTTATCCTTACTGTTGACCCCTTACTGTTGACCACTTACTGTTTACCCCTTACTGTTTATCCTTACTGTTTATCCTTACTGTTGACCCCTTACTGTTTACCCTTACTGTTTACCCTTACTGTTGACCTTTACTGTTTATCCTTACTGTTGACCTTTACTGTTTATCCTTACTGTTGACCCCTTACTGTTTATCCTTACTGTTGACCCCTTACTGTTTATCCTTACTGTTGACCCCTTACTGTTTATCCTTACTGTTGACCCCTTACTGTTTATCCTTACTGTTGACCCCTTACTGTTTATCCTTACTGTTGACCCCTTACTGTTTATCCTTACTGTTGACCCCTTACTGTTTATCCTTACTGTTGACCCCTTACTGTTTATTCTTACTGTTGAACCCTTACTGTTTATCCTTACTGTTGACCCCTTACTGTTTATCCTTACTGTTGACCCCTTACTGTTGACCCCTTACTGTTTATCCTTGCTGTTGACCCCTTGCTGTTGACCCCTTGCTGTTGACCCCTTACTTGACCTGTTTATTATTTCCACCTTGTCTAACCGTATCTTTCTCCCAATCTATTTTCTTCTCCTTCTCTCCTCCAGGCTGGACCACTATTCAGAACAGGAAGGATGGTTCTGTAGACTTCGGCCGGCGTTGGGACAACTACCGCAGCGGTTTCGGGAATATCGCCTTTGACGTCGGGAAGGGACACTGCAACACTCCAGGTGAGAGAAAACAAACAAATATTAATATACTACATAATATACTACAATAGATATATAAAGGCGATACTACATATCATTTAATTTATATTCAGTCAATTTAGGAGGTAAACTCAAATTCTATTTTTTCACAATATAAAATGTAAAGTCATGATGTCACTGACCGTGAGTTTGTCCTGTGTCACGTGACAGGGGAGTACTGGCTGGGTAACGACCGCATCAGTCAGTTGACCAAGCAGGGTCCCACTGAGGTCCTCATGGAGATGGAGGATTGGTCCGGCAACAAGGTCCACGCCCAGTACAAACAGTTTACAATACAGGTAACACAGCCACGCCCAGTACCAACAGTTTACAATACAGGTAACACAGCCACGCCCAGTACAAACAGTTTACAATACAGGTAACACAGCCACGCCCAGTACAAACAGTTTACAATACAGGTAACACAGCCACGCCCAGTACAAACAGTTAACCATACAGGTAACACAGCCACGCCCAGTACCAACAGTTTACCATACAGGTAAAAGTACCTTTACTATACAGGGAATAGACAGACAGACAGTTCACTATACAGGTACAAAATATATACTTTTTGAACTAATATTTCCCAAAAAGCCAGCAGATTAGATCCCCAAAGAGCCAGCAGAATAGATCCCCAAAGAGCCAGCAGAATAGATCCCTAAAGAGCCAGCAGAATAGATACTGAGAATGTGAAAAATGCTAATTCAAATCCTGATTAATTGATTGATTGATGTGTTGCAGAGCGAGACGTCCAACTACGTAATGGCGATCGATGGGTACTCGGGTACGGCCGGTAACGTGATGCTGGAGGGAGCTACAGGGCTGTATGGAGAGAACCGGACCATGACCATCCACAACGGAATGATGTTCAGCACCTACGACAGGGACAACGATAACTGGTAGGATGAGAGGGTTGTCAAACCTGATTCCCAGAGGGCCGTGTGTTTGCTGGTTTTAGTTATTTTCTTTACATTTGTGTCCAATTAAGACCTAGACAACCAGGTGAGGGGAGGTCCTAACTAATCAATTAAGACCTAGACAACCAGGTGAGGGGAGGTCCTAACTAATCAATTAAGACCTAGACAACCAGGTGAGGGGAGGTCCTAACTAATCAATTAAGACCTAGACAACCAGGTGAGGGGAGGTCCTAACTAATCAATTAAGACCTAGACAACCAGGTGAGGGGAGGTCCTAACTAATCAATTAAGACCTAGACAACCAGGTGAGGGGAGGTCCTAACTAATCAATTAAGACCTAGACAACCAGGTGAGGGGAGGTCCTAACTAATCAATTAAGACCTGGACAACCAGGTGAGGGGAGGTCCTAACTAATCAATTAAGACCTGGACAACCAGGTGAGGGGAGGTCCTAACTAATCAATTAAGACCTAGACAACCAGGTGAGGGGAGGTCCTAACTAATCAGTGACCTTAGTTGATCAATCAGGTATAAGGGAGGAGTGAACAGACACACAGCCCTCCAAGAATTACATTTGGTTCAGGGATTGTTGTTCAGTCAATCAAAACATCTCTCTCTGTCCCCCCTCCCCTCTAACAGGACTCCAGGTGACCCGTCCAAGCAGTGCTCCCGTGAGGACGGTGGTGGCTGGTGGTACAACAGGTGTCACTCAGCCAATCCCAACGGCCGTTACTATTGGGGCGGGGCTTACACCCGGTACATGGCAAAACACGGGACGGATGATGGCATGGTGTGGATGAACTGGAAGGGATCCTGGTACTCTCTCAAAGCCATCTGCATGAAGATCAGGCCCTACTTCGCCTCGCGGTAGAAACACAGGGAGACATAGGGAGACACAGGGAGACACAGGGAGAAACACAGGGAGAAACACAGGGAGACACACAGGGAGAAACACAGGGAGAAACACAGGGAGAAACACAGGGAGACACACAGGGAGAAACACAGGGAGAAACACAGGGAGAACTTCAGAGGAAGAAATGGTAAACTACAGTCTAGAAAGAGAGAAGGATGTTGTTATTTGAGTTGATTCAAACCTGACCTGAAGTAAAAGAGGAGTTTAAGAGAAGATAAACAATGATTGTAACAGCATGTGTTGTCCCTGTGTAATGTGATGTGTGTGTGATTGTGTGCTTTGGGACAAGTATATGTACAAGTATTATAAGCATACAAGTATATATTAACAGAAGACTGTCCCTTACACTACTCAATAAAAACATATTGAGGAACTTATTTCATGTTTGATCGTTTATCATTGTATCAAGCCATAGCCATCAGATCATTATTTGGAATGTGTATGGGGTGAAGTGACCTGTAAAATGTGAAACCACATATGATACACAGCTGTATATACTGTATATGTCATTATGGTGTAGTGTGGTGCGTGTCAGAATACTTAGGCTTGAATCTTTAAAATGTAAACTTGTAACTTTTTAGGAAATATACACAAGATAATCTATTTAAATGAAAATGGCCCCTTCCAGGTTCTGAAATTAACACCCGCCAAGCACTAAATGCGGGTAGATTTTCCATTTGGCGAGTAAATCTCATAAGGCTATCCGCCACACTGGCCGGTAAATGTTTGTTCCTAAATAGTGATGTAATGAAATATCTGGCATGATGTCTTGGAGGAAATGACTCATGTTTGCCTAGCAACAGACCGTCTCAGGCTCCTAGTTTCGCGACACTGTTTACCGTACGGGACATCGCTCACTTGTCACTGCTAGCTACCGTTCATTAAATAGCTGTTATGTGGCGACTTTTACCTGGAGTAAGCCAACCTTTGAAACGAAAACCCACCGACGAAAAGGAGGACGAATCACCTAAAAAAATAAAGTTTTGTGAGAAATTGAGGTTTTTGTCGCTAAAGGAGTTTCAAGAGGCTGGCGACAGTATGATGCTGAGGCTGTGGTGAGTAGTTGTTCTGTGTGTCGCCAGTATCCTAAAGATAAAAGCAGAAACAACTCATTTGTCATCGGAAATAAGACGATGAAGCTGGAGAACATTCCAGATTTCTATACTTTTTCATACTGCCGCTCTCTCTATGTATCATGTATCTGTCTTTTGTGTATTTTCGTTCTTGCATTTTGCACCTGCCTTGTGTTTTTCGTTGCTGCTTGACGAAGAAATTTCCCCTCGGGGATCAATAAAGTATCTATCTATCTATCTATCTATCTATCTATCTATCTATCTATCTATCTATCTATCTTGAATACAAAGCCGGCAGGAGGTGGTTAGATTAGAATGGTAGGCCAAAAGTCTGTGTAGCCAATAGAGAGTCACGAGTGTGTGAACAGATATAGTCTGTCCCACGGTTGGGTAAAGAAAGTTCGTAGTCAACAAAGCATGTATGAGACAAATGCCAAAATAGAAAAATGTGCAAGAAAAAAATGTAGGGCTAGCCATCGTAACAGTGCCTGTGTGCTGGAGGAAAAATGCCAGTGAATGGGCTCTGAACAGCAGGAGGGGGCTTCAAAGCCTCTGGATCTCTCCCTTTACATGTGGGAAGTGTGGTTGGGGGTACTTGCTTGAAGAAAATGGCAGTGGATGCTCTCTTCACACCTCAGTGCTAGTTGAAGTTGTATCAGATTCCAGGATCTCAGGACGTTGATTGCCAGAGCACCCGCTGAATAGCTTGGGAAAATTAAATCCTTGATAGAATTTTCCAGGTAAATATTGTTCAAAATGTAGGTTGTAGGTTTGAAGTTTTGATCTTGAGTGAAGGTTGAGTTGTGGAGGGTACCATCCTGTATATTTCCCTGCCGAAAAATACAAGTTTATCTAACTCCAAAACGATCTTATTGTAAAAAACATGTTGAAAAATGCGAGAGCTCACATGAGCTGTGTCTCTCTAAGCAGAGGGAGGAGGAGTATTCTATATAATCATATAATTCAGTAAATATACATACAGTTCTATATATAATCATATAATGCAGTAAATATACTGTACATATAGTACTATATATATACTCATAGTTTATGATAATGACTGTCCCACTGTGTCAAAACAACAGTCCTTTATTAGAAGTTATAAGGTTACAATATGACCCAATATGTTCATTATCTCATTTTGGTTATCCATTATCCATCAGATCAGACCGAACCATTATATCCTCTATCTTAGTTTATTATTAATAAACATTACATTTAGAAAATGTGTCTTTCTTCATAAACTCCTCTGACTCGTCGTTGGACTGTCTGTCAAAGTCTCCCACTCGGTAGAGCTAAATCTAGAACTAGGTCTGACTGTAGGGAAAGACTAGTGACATAATAACATGCAACATAACGTCCACTTCATAGGATGACACATATGGGATAAAAGGCTAATTTATGTAACAAATCTTGTACATTTCCTAGTGTAGCCAGCGGCAGTGTTGCTGATATCCAATCCATGGCATGTGGTGGTCAAGGTGAAAGTTTATAAAGACAAAAAGCACATGGAAGTATTTGATTTGGATGGATGGATGGTTGACATGATTGAAAGGTAAAACGTTGGTGAAACTTTGCTTCAATATGCATTTCTCTACCTTGTTTTGTGTGTTTTGTGGTAAAAAAACGTATCGCCTATTGGGCAATAAATTCCAGCTACATGATTTAGGAGATAACAGTGTTTCTGTCTGATCAGATCGATAATCATCTTCTAATGTGACTACGATGCCATCTTTAGCCTACAGCATTTTCTGCTTGGTTTCCAGAGCATTGAGAGAGAGAAACTAAATGGGCTCCTACCAGACGATGCTTCTGACAAGATAGTAAAAGGCGTGTTGTGTTGGGTCTGGTGCTAAAGTCTGAACTAGGCTATTTTGAAAACTGCCGGTGTGTTGTGTTTATGAGGAGCATGTGTGGTTGCATGAGTTGGCTGCGGTTTCCTCCTTGCTTGGCAGAGATCTCAGATTGTGAAACCGCGACCTAAAAGTTTCACATAAAATGTATATGCCTGACTCACAATCGATTCTTAGTATTTTTTCTGTGACAGATCGTTTATATTTGTCAGGCTCTGGCCATAGAGAAGCCTATTTGCTTCTCTATGTAACCATGTTCAGAGTCTGACAGGTCTATTTCTGTTTCTGGTGGTGGTTTGTGTTGGATCCCTAATTAGAGGCAGCTGCTCTGCATCGTCTCCAATTAGGGATCCTACATAGGTTTGTATGTTCCACACCGGGGATGTGGGTCGTTGTCGTTATATGTCTCAGTCACGGTGACAGTAAGTGTGCTTGTGTTACGTCCGTTCATTTCAGTTTTGGTGAACGTGACGTTGTCTATCGTGTTTGTTTTGTGTTGTTTAGTTCGTCATTTGGTGTGTTATTATACATAGTAATTATATCTGAGATTATTACATAGTATAATAAATCATGTCGAACTATAATCCCTGCGCTGCGTCTTGCACCCATACGTGACAATATTTTTAGTATATTTGCTTTATTCCTCAAAGAGTAGGAGGCTATATAACCGGTATAACCCAGTGACATACAGCGGGTGAAATAAGTATTGAACACGTCACCATTTTTCTCAGTAAATATATTTCCAAAGGTGCTATTGACATGACATTTTCACCAGATGTTGGTAACAACCCAAGTAATCCATACATACAAAGAAACCAAAACAAATAAGTTCAGAAATTGAGATATGTGTAATAATGTGAAATGACACAGGGAAAAAGTATTGAACACACTTACTGATATTTATTTAATACTTTGTACAAAAGCCTTTGTTGGTAATGACAGCTTCAAGACGCTTCCTGAATGGAGAAACTAGTAGCATGCATTGCTCTGGTGTGATTTTGGCCCATTCTTCCACACAAACAGTCTTCAAATCTTGAAGGTTCCGTGGGCCTCTTCTATGAATCTTGATCTTCAGTTCTTTCCATAGATTTTCAATGGGATTTAAGTCAGGTGATTGGCTGGGCCATTCTAGCAGCTTTATTTTCTTTCTTTGAAACCAATTGAGAGTTTCCTTGGCTGTGTGTTTGGGATCATTGTCTTGCTGAAATGTCCACCCTCATTTCATCTTCATCATCCTGGTAGATGGCAGCAGATTTTTGTCAACAATGTCTTGGTAAATTTGCCCATTCATCCTTCCTTCAATTATGTGAAGTTTGCCAGTACCATTTGCTGAAAAGCAGCCCCACACCATGATGTTCCCACCTCCAAACTTCACTGTTGGTATGGTGTTTTTAGGGTGATGTGCAGTGCCATTTCTCCTCCAAACATGGTGTGTATTATGACATCCAAACAGTTCAATTTTGCTCTCATCTGACCACACTATATTCTCCCAGTATTTCACTGGCTTTTCCAAATGTTGTGCAGCAAACTTTAAACGAGCTTCAACATGCTTTTTTGTCTCAGCAATGGAGGCTTGCGTGGTGAGCGTGCATACAGGCCATGGCGGTGGAGTGCATTACTTACTGTTTTCTTTGAGACAACAGTACCTGCTAATTGCAGGTCTTTTTGAAGCTCTCCACAAGTGGTCTTGGCTCTTGGACAACTCTTCTGATTATTCTTTTCACTCCTCTGTCAGAAATCTTGCAAGGAGCACCTGGTCGAGGCAAATTTATGGTGAAATAATTGTCTTTCCACTTCCGTATTATGGCCCCAACAGTGCTCACTGGAACATTCAGAAGCTTAGAAATGCGCCTATAACCAATGCCATCATTATGTTTTGCAACAATTAGGTTGCGAAGGTCTTGAGACAGCTCTTTGCTTTTACCCATCATGAGATGTCTTGTGTGACACCTTGGCAATGAGACCTTTTTGTAGGCCATCAGTTGGGACTGAACCAGCTGATATTAATTTGCACTGACAGGGGGCTGGATTGCTATTTAATTACTGATAGTTTTCAGCTGTTGTCTTGGCTTTCCATGCCTTTTTGCACCTCCCTTTCTTCATGTGTTCAATACTTTTTCCCTGTGTCATTTCACATTATTACACAACTTAATTTCTGAACTTATTTGTTTTGGTTTCTTTGTATGTATGGATTACTTGGGTTGTTACCAACATCTGGTGAAAATTTCATGTCAATAGCACCTTTGGAAATATATTTACTGAGAAAAATGGTGACGTGTTCAATACTTATTTCACCCGCTGTAGCTCTACCTCGGTTTAGGGACATAGACACGTTTTCGAAACATTCTAGAACGCCTGCTTCTCCCGTTCCTCTCTTCCCTTCAGAACCCAGGTATTCAATTTCTTCTAAAACCTCTTCTAGAACCAACTGGCAGGAGATTCTTGATGCATATGGCCCTTGGTCAAAAGTAGTGAACTAGGAGAGGGAACAGCTAGGAGAGGGAACAGCTAGGAGAGGGAACAGCTAGGAGAGGGAACAGCTAGGAGTTGACCAAGGCTTATATTTTTTAAGGACTTTGACTGGTGGGATGAGGTAGGAAAAGATCATGGCTGTGTCCCTTATGGCACCCTATTTCCTATCTAACGCACTACTTATAACCAGCCTCTGGTCTAAAGTAGTGCACTATATAGGGAATAGGGTACCATATGGGACACAGCCATGTTTGTCATGAGTCAAAGTTTGGTGTTGCAGAGTTTTACTCCCTCACCTGTTCTCAAAATTGGAAAAATCAATAGTCCAAAAAACAATTGTTGTGTGCCAATAGGCCTAGCTATTCAACTCTCATCTCCTTTCCTTATCTCCTTTCCTTCTTGAGCACTCAAAGGAATTTATGGGTGAATGTGATATGATAAAAATCTATGCCTTGAATTTACCTTGAACTTTCCTGAACACAGATCAAGCTTAGTCCTGAACTAAAATCCATACTCAATGGTGAATCTCCATTGAAAGTGCTTCTAAGTCTAGGACTAGGCTTAATCTCTGTCCTGGAAACAATCTGACCCTCTAAGTCTAACTCTTAACTCTCTAAGTGTACAGTAAATCTTAACCCTCTAAGCCTGACTCTTCCCTCTTCCTCTGTTTCTGGAAGCCGCTTCGTTGCTCCTTCAGTTTCCGTGACAACGCAACCAACCGTTTCCTTAGCGATGTCAGGTTCCAGGCCAAACCCTCTGCGAACTCCACATACTTCAGCTCAAACACTGTAGTCACAATCAATCAATCAGAACAAAAGATGGAGGGAAGAGTGAAGGAGAGAGAAAGGGAGTTACCAGATACAATGCTATTTTACAGTAAACAAATTGACAGCAGACTTTCAGCACGTTTATAGAGAAGGACATTCAAGAAGCACAGCACTTACACAAATGACTGATGATTGGCTGAGAGAAATTGATGATGAAAATATTATGGGGGCTGTTTTGTTAGACTTCAGTGCGGCTTTTGACATTATGTGTTATGGCTTTACACCCCCTGCTGTATTGTGGATAAAGAGTTACCTGTCTAACAGAACACAGAGGGTGTTCTTTAATGGAAGCTTGTCAAACATAATCCAGGTAGAATCAGGAATTCCCCAGGGCAGCTGTCTAGGCCTCTTCATTTTTTCAATCTTTAATAACGACATGCCACTTGCGTTGAGTAAAGCCAGTGTGTCTATGTATGCGGATGACTCAACACTATACACGTCAGCTACTACAGCAACTGAAATGATTGCAACACTTAACAAAGAGCTGCAGTTAGTTTCAGAGTGGGTGGCAAGGAATAAGCTAAATATTTCAACAGCTAAAAACGTTGTATTTGGGACAAATCATTCACTAAAACCTAAACCTCAGCAAAATCTTGTAATGAATAATGTGGAAATTGAGCAAGTTGAGGTGAGTAAACTGCTTGGAGTAACCCTGGATTGTAAACTGTCATGGTCAAAACATATTGATACAACAGTAGCTAAGATGGGGAGAAGTATGTCCGTAATAAAGGCTATGCCTTCTTAACAACATTATCAACAAGGCAGGTCCTACAGGCCCTGGTTTAGTCACACCTGGACTACTGTTCAACTGTGTGGTCAGGTGCCACAAAGAGGGACTTAGGAAAATTGCAATTGGCTCAGAACAGGGCAGCATGTCTGGCCCTTGGATGTACACAGAGAGTAAACATTAATAATATGCATGTCAATCTCTCCTGGCTCAAAGTGGAGGAGAGATTGACTTCATCACTACTTGTGAAAGGTATTGACATGTTGAAAGTCCAGAGCTGTCTGTTTAAACGACTAGCACACAGCTCAGACACCCATACATACCCCACAAGACATGCAACCAGAGGTCCAGAACAGACTATGGGAGGCGCACAGTACTACCTAGAGCCATGACTACATGGAACTCTATTCCACATCAGGCAACAGATAGGAATACACCTTAGGCACAGACACATGCATACACACACATGATAACATAAGCACTATACACACGTACACATGGATTTTGTGTTGTAGATATGTGGTAGTGGAGTATGGGCCTGAGGGCACACACTTAGTGCGTTGTGAATTACTCTGTAATGAATGTAAAATTGTATAACTGTCTTAATTTTGCCTGACCCCAGGAAGAGTAGCTGTTGCCTTGGCAGCAACTAATGGGAATCCATAAAGAATACAAATACAAAATTGAGTGTTAGTATTTTGTTGGATTTTGTTGTATTTTTAGGCTAGAACCCCAGGGGTACTCAGATTGAACAATTGTAGATTCATATGATGTATTTAATAAGATTGAAATACTATGGTAGGGCTTCACTAATGATTGATTCAGTCAATATTAGCTATGTGCTAATCGTTGGGGTCACATAGCTGACAGAGCACAGAGTTCAGTCAACTATCCATGTTGACACCGAACTGACTAGACCTGCACACTATTTGGCTTTTCGGTGCCATTGAAGTTCTAAATGTCAAACCAAGGTTGCCTCAGCCCATTTCTGATTGAAATAAATATTGTTCTTATTATTATGATAGATTATATTATTGTATATTCTTAATATTTCTTATATACAGTATAATATATATATATATATATATATATATATATACTCACATGCATTCATTTTATTTCATTTTTTTAATGTATTTTTTGTTAAGATGTTTCAGCGTTTTCTTCTTCCTTTCTCTATGAATGAATAATATACCGCCATCTCTGACTGATCATAACACGGCTATAGAAATCCTAACGTAGTCATGCATTGATATCAATGGTAGACTAAATTCAAGTTAACATTCTCCCCAACAGGCCGAAGTAAGTAAGATGTTCAGCTTAATATATTCCAATGTATATAATATTATATCCCAATGTGTATATATTCCAATGTATATAATATTATATCCCAATGTGTATATATTCCAATGTATATAATATTATATCCCAATGTGTATATATTCCAATGTATATAATATTCCAATGTCACGCCTGTTGCCACCAGCATGAGGAAGATGGCAGCCACTCCCACACCTGTTCCCAATACCCCTGTTCCCAACACACCTGTTCCCAACACACCTGTTCCCAACACACCTGTTCCCAACACACCTGATTCCACACACCTGTTCCCAACACACCTGTTCCCAACACACCTGTTCCCAACACACCTGTTCCCAATACCCCTGATTCCACACACCTGTTCCCAACACACCTGTTCCCAACACACCTGTTCCCAACACACCTGTTCCCAACACATTCACATATTTGCACTATTTATGTGTTAGTGTGTGGATTAAAACTTCACTTGACTTAATCATTTAGTTTCACCGCCTCCATTTCTGTGCTCACTACCCTCCACCTCTGCATGTATATGACTTAACCAGCCAAGTCAGTTAAGAACTAGTTCTAATTTACAATGACATTGTAAATGGGGAACAGTGAGTTAACTGCCCCGTTCTTAATGTATATAATATTATATCTCAATGTGTATATATTGTATATTGTCAATGTATAGGCCTATACCATAATGAGTACTATAAACGTTCTATCGACATGTAATATTATCAACTCTTATATGTTATTAATATTGTGATTGAGTTCTGTTTCTACTATAAAATGTAACCTTTGACCTTTGTACACATTAATAATAACAGAAGGCATTTAAACATAAAACCCAAACCATGAAGTTGAAGTGAACACATGTTTATTGTTGGATTAGTAGCTGTTGTTGGATCAGTAGCTGTTGTTGGATCAGTAGCTGTTGTTGGATCAGTAGCTGTTGTTGGATTAGTAGCTGTTGTTGGATCAGTAGCTGTAGCTGTTGTTGGATCAGTAGCTGTTGTTGGATCAGTAGCTGTTGTTGGATCAGTAGCTGTTGTTGGATCAGTAGCTGTTGTTTGAACAGTAGCAGTAGCCGGTTGGTTCAGAGGTTACCTGCTTGGTTCAGAGGTTACCTGGTTGGTTTGTTTTTACATGAACGTTCAGTACATTGCCATCATTGACAGGTTCAGGAAAAACAGTCACATTTAATCATCTACTCACAGAATCAACAGTCAGCAATAACTCTGTCTCTCCACCTCTGTAATGTTTTATACAATTTAGTAGATTTTTTTTAAAACCACAAACACATCAAATGAGCTATGGCTGAACTACCTTACAAATCTTTATTAATTAGGCTACTGTTGATCGTAATCTAGGATTTGCTTTGAGCTATGACAAAAATAGCAATGTTTCACTTCTCACTGCTAGCTAAGACGCTCACCGCTAACGGCCACTAGGCTAAGGTGGTAATTGCTAATGTCAGTTTGGATAAGGTGCTAATAGAGGTTAACATGCTAATTTCCAACGGCCACTAGGCTAAGATACTAACAGTGGCTAACAGCGGCTAGCTAGATCAAATGTTGGGCAGTTACTCCAGGTCAGATGTAGCTTTTTCCACATAATCTGCCTGCCGCTGGCTTCGGACACTAGTCTTCACGCTGTGGGAGTGGAAATCCGGGACATCGTCTTCCGCGTTCCCACGCATAAACGCTCCAAGATCCATTCCGAATGAATCATCTCCGAAACCGTTGACGGTTCCACCAGTCTTGGTGCTGGTGAGAAGGCTACTGCCTCCCTTAGTACTGCCGTGGCTCGTGGTTTTGGTGAATGAGGAGGAGGAAGAAGAGGATGAGGAAGAGGAGAGGGATGGGAAGAACTCCCCCATCCCTCCTCCCCCGCCGCCGTGCTTCATTGACTCACAGCCGGGTCCGCTCAAAACTTCCTCAATGCGTTCCACCGGCCCGTCCTTCGTATGCACTGTCGTCTTCCTAATTGTCTTGGTACAGCTCGACGTCTGCGTGGTCAGGTGACCGGTAGAGGTGAAATCTCCGCCTCCGAGACTCCCCAGCCCTCCGCCGAGTCCACCCATCCCCTTAAAGAAATCCCCGTCTCCACCCCCCCTCGTCCCCCCACCACCACCCAGCTCCGTGATCGTTTTCTTCGACCCGTCCTTCGACCCCAACCCGGTCGTTGATATACTCGATGACGATGAAAAGCCTGAAGTTGAAGGCTTGAAGTCCGTACCCGGGACCTTGCTGACAGTGGCGGCAGACGAAGCGCTCGACCCCTCTGCCTCCAAGGTCAGCTTCACGCTCTTCACCTCCGGGAAGAAATCCTGCTTCTGCTCCTCTGCCAGACTGGACTTGTATTTGCTGAGAGGAGAGGAGAGGAGAGGAGAGGAGAGGAGAGGAGAGGAGAGGAGAGGAGAGGAGAGGAGAGGAGAGGAGAGGAGAGGAGAGGAGAGGGGAGGGGAGGGGAGGGGAGGGGAGGGGAGGGGAGGGGAGGGGAGTGGAGGGGAGGGGAGGGGAGGGGAGGGGAGGGGAGGAGAGGAGAGGAGAGGAGAGGAGAGGAGAGGAGAGGAGAGGAGAGGAGAGGAGAGGAGAGGAGAGGAGAGGAGAGGAGAGGAGAGGAGAGGAGAGGAGAGGAGAGGAGAGGAGAGGAGAGGAGAGGAAGGTAATCATCATCAAAAAGGTCATCAATCTTCTTCTTCATCAACAGTAGCATCATCCTTCTCCTCACCTGTCAACCACAACGTCTTTAAGCGGGCGGCTCTTCATGACGTGCAGCGAACCGACAGTCTCGACAGACTGAATTCTCTGGGCTTCTAGCTGGTCCATCTGCTTGTCCAGAGCAATGTAGGATGCTTTATCAATGGAGTACTCAGCATAGCCCTTACATGATCCCTTACAGGAGCGCAGCTTGATGTCAATGTCCACCTGGGAGAGCGGGAGAGGGGGAGAAGGGGGAGGTGGGGGGTTGAAGAAAGAACTGATAAACCAGAGGAATAGAACCAAGGGTACTGAATAAATAGTTATTCAGGATCTCTTCATCTACAGTCTCCTAATATTTAATGTGTACGTGTATATTTATATTGCATTATACAGGGTGCAGCTGGAAAAGAGAACCAGGTCTCAATATGTCCTCCCTGTTAAAGAGAACTAGGTCTCAATATGTCCTCCCTGTTAAAGAGCCCCAGGTCTCAATATGTCCTCCCTGTTAAAGAGAACTAGGTCTCAATATGTATTCCCTGTTAAAGAGACCCAGGTCTCAATATGTCCTCCCTGTTAAAGAGACCTAGGTCTCAATATGTCCTCCCTGTTAAAGAGACCCAGGTCTCAATAAGTCCTCCCTGTTAATATGTACCTGACCCTGGTGTTCACCATCACCACCAATCCTAATCTCACCTCCAGTCTCTGCATCTCTATAACCTGGTCTTTGATGCTGGTCTTCAGAGCGTTGAGGATCCTCAGCTGGCGGTCTATCTTGATCTTGATGTCAACGATCCTCTGACGGAGACGTTCAGCCAGGTCATAGAAGCTGTTGTCATTACCTGTTGAGAGAGAGCATATGTAAACCAAACCAAACAAAGCCGTTCATCCATCCATTCAATCAATATCATCATACAGTATCTCACCTGCGTTGGAGGTGAGTTTCTCCTTGAGGTAGTCGTAGGTCTGTTTGGATGCCTGGTCGGCAGAGCGGTGTTTGGCTCTGCTCTGGTCTAGGAGCTGCTTAATCTTCTCTATCTTCTTCAGCAGGGAATGGTCTGCCTTGTCTAACAGACCCTGGATACGACAACCTGACGGACACTTAGGACCCTGGGGAGGAGAAGGAGAGGAGGGATGGGGAGGAGAGGAGGGATGGGGAGGAGAGAGGAGAGGAGAGGAGGGATGGGGAGGAGACAGGAGAGGAGAGGAGGGATGGGGAGGAGAAGGAGAGGAGAGGAGGGATGGGGAGGAGAGAGGAGAGGAGAGGAGAGGAGGGATGGGGAGGAGACAGGAGAGGAGAGGAGGGATGGGGGGAGAAGGAGAGGAGAGGAGGGATGGGGAGGAGACAGGAACAGAGAGGAGGGCAATGCATCAAATCAACGCCTAGTCAAATCTACACCTAGTCAAATCTACACCTAGTCAAATCTACACCTAGTTAAATCAACGCCTGGTCAAATCAACGCCTGGTCAAATCTACGCCTGGTCAAATCAACGCCTTGTCAAATCAACGCCTAGTCAAATCTACACCTAGTCAAATCTACACCTAGTCAAATCAACGCCTGGTCAAATCTACGCCTGGTCAAATCAACGCCTAGTCAAATCTACGCCTGGTCAAATCAACGCCTGGTCAAATCTACGCCTGGTCAAATCAACACCTAGTCAAATCTACGCCTAGTCAAATCACATCTAGTCAAATCTACGCCTAGTCAAATCAACACCTAGTCAAATCAACACCTAGTCAAATCAACACCTTGTCAAATCAACGCCTAGTCAAATCAACACCTTGTCAAATCTACACCTAGTCAAATCAACGCCTTGTCAAATCAACACCTAGTCAAATCAACGCCTTGTCAAATCAACGCCTTGTCAAATCAACACCTAGTCAAATCAACGCCTAGTCAAATCAACGCCTTGTCAAATCAACGCCTTGTCAAATCAACGCCTAGTCAAATCAACGCCTTGTCAAATCTACACCTAGTCAAATCAACACCTTGTCAAATCTACACCTAGTCAAATCAACGCCTTGTCAAATCAACACCTAGTCAAATCAACGCCTTGTCAAATCAACGCCTTGTCAAATCAACGCCTAGTCAAATCAACGCCTAGTCAAATCAACGCCTTGTCAAATCAACGCCTGGTCAAATCAACGCCTTGTCAAATCAACGCCTTGTCAAATCAACGCCTTGTCAAATCAGCGCCTTGTCAAATCAACGCCTTGTCAAATCAACACCTAGTCAAATCAACGCCTAGTCAAATCAACACCTAGTCAAATCAACACCTAGTCAAATCAACACCTAGTCAAATCAACACCTGGTTAAAATGAAATGTATGTGTTTTCAATCAACTTCAATATCTACTTGTATTAATCTACAGTAGGAGTTTAAGTAACTGGCCATCTATATGTTGACATGTTTTATAGTCTTCCTATAAGGTGGGGAGAAACCCATCGTCAGAGCAGGATACAACTATACACACTATGTAAAATAAAACCAGAAATAGAAGTGAAAACTTACCCAGTCATCATCTGAGCAGAAAGGCCAGCTCCTCTCTGTGGCACATTTATCAGCCTTGTAGCCATGTTCTACTGGTCGGGTTCCACGAGGGTTCAATATGGTCGCTATCTCCTCAGCCTGAGAGAGAGAGAGGTAGGGAGAGATAGAGGTAGGGTGAGAGAGAGAGAGGTAGGGAGAGAGAGGTAGAGAGAGAGGTAGGGAGAGAGAGGTAGAGAGAGAGAGAGAGAGGTAGAGAGAGAGAGGTAGAGAGAGAGGTAGGGAGAGAGAGGTAGAGAGAGAGAGGTAGGGAGAGAAAGAGAGAGTGGTAGGGAGAGCGAGAGAGGTAGGGAGAGGTAGAGAGGTAGAGAGGTAGAGAGAGAGGTAGAGAGAGAGGTAAGGAGCGTGAGATTGTAATAATAAAGCATGTTACCATCTACAAGAATAATAATACTACATTCATCATTTTTCAAACTTGAAAACTTGTGCTGAAAACATCCTTCTAGTCCTTGTCTACAGGCCCTAGAAACTTGCATTCATGCTCAAAAAGTCACATTGAATTGATTTTAATTTAAGGTAGAAAAAATAATCCACACATCAAACAAGATGTCCATTTGATCGCTGAGAATGGAGCAGTTATTAAAACACAGCTGACACGTCAACAAGGACTACATACAGCATATCATCTGGAAAAAGTGCTATATAAATCCAATCTGTTATTATTATTATTATGATTAAAGAAAGTATTATTAAACCTATTAAAATAATCAAATAAATAATGAATCAATATGTTATTGTACCCAAGTGGGGGCGATGACAGCCAGGCAGAAGCAGAGGATATGTAGTAGCTTCATCTCTCTGGTGGTCTAGAATTCTGTTCCCCCGAGCCGCTGAGCGTTTATATACGACTATACCTGATGACAAACCCTGGGTTAACCCCAAATGGCACCCTATTCCCTATATAGTGCACAATTTATACCTGGGCCCATAGGGAGACCCATAGGACTCTGGTGAAAAGTAGTGCTCCATATAGGGAGCCATTTGGGACGTACCCTGAGTTAGTCACTGTTTGTCTAGTGAGCGGTCTCTCAGAACAACCTCCTGGGATTTCGTAACTGATTGATTGGTTCACAGGTTGGGATGCTTCTCATTCCAGAAAGGTTGTGACCTTCCCTTCTATCCTTCACTCCCCCTGGCCTGCCCTTCGCAGATCTGGTGCTGGCTGTCCGTATCAAACATCTCAGTATGTGTGCTAAACTAGGATCAGTCCCCTCCAAAATCAGCACTCTGAGACGCTTGATACATACAGCTCCTGATCAGACTGGGTAGCTGTAAGGAGTAGAGGCTTGATATGGCTCCTGATCAGACTGGGTAGCTGTAAGGAGTAGAGGCTTGATATGGCTCCTAATCAGACTGGGTAGCTGTAAGGAGTAGAGGCTTGATATGGCTCCTAATCAGACTGGGTAGCTGTAAGGAGTAGAGGCTTGATATGTCTCCTGATCAGACTGGGTAGCTGTAAGGAGTAGAGGCTTGATATGTCTCCTGATCAGACTGGGTAGCTGTAAGGAGTAGAGGCTTGATATGTCTCCTGATCAGACTGGGTAGCTGTAAGGAGTAGAGGCTTGATATGGCTCCTGATCAGACTGGGTAGCTGTAAGGAGTAGAGGCTTGATATGGCTCCTAATCAGACTGGGTAGCTGTAAGGAGTAGAGGCTTGATATGTCTCCTGATCAGACTGGGTAGCTGTAAGGAGTAGAGGCTTGATATGTCTCCTGATCAGACTGGGTAGCTGTAAGGAGTAGAGGCTTGATATGGCTCCTGATCAGACTGGGTAGCTGTAAGGAGTAGAGGCTTGATATGGCTCCTAATCAGACTGGGTAGCTGTAAGGAGTAGTGGCTTGATATGGCTCCTGATCAGACTGGGTAGCTGTAAGGAGTAGAGGCTTGATATGGCTCCTGATCAGACTGGGTAGCTGTAAGGAGTAGAGGCTTGATATGGCTCCTGATCAGACTGGGTAGCTGTAAGGAGTAGAGGGGAGAGAAGGAGAAAAGAACAGGCAAGGCATGTTTTTGGAATGAAACCCCAGTCTTGAACTAAAAGTAGATTTTAGTTTCTGTGTGGTTGTTGTTTTTCACTGTCTCCTCTCTGACCTGGAGTTGAGCTGACTCAGCAGTTGATGTCTTTATTGATCAACAGGTTGTCCCTTTGTAGCGGATAGGTTTGAACTCTTGCCAACTCCACTGCTCATTGTCAAGCCAAACATGACATTGAGTAATAAGGAGTTGGCATGATAGCACAAACAGACTGACACTCATGCTAGTCTTACTGAGGGGAGATTGTGTTTTAGCACTGTGTGTGTTTTAGTCATCAGAACCCACCCCCACACAGTACCTGTACACCCACACAGGACAGCAAACAGGGACAAATTCCGATATGTTTGTATCCCAGTTCCCGAAAGTGATGGATCTGTGTGCTTCCCTCTACTCAATGATTTCTCAATAATATTCATGTTCAGGTGCTTATAGCCCACCCTACTACCTCATCCCCATATTTATTATTTTAGCTCATTTTGCACTCCAGTATCTCTATTTGCACATCATCATCTGCACATCCATCATTCCAGTGATTATGCTAATCTGTAATTTATTTCACCACTATGGCCTATTTATTGTCTTCCTAACCTTACTGCATTTTGCACTACATTTGCACTCTGTATATAGATTCTCTATTGTGTTATTGACTGTACGTTTGTTTATTCTCATGTGTAACTCTGTGTTGTTTTTTGTCGCACTGCTTTGCTTTGTCTTGTCCAGGTCGCAGTTGTAAATGAGAACTTGTTCTCAACTGACCTACCTGGTTAAATAAAGGTTAAATAAATAAATTAAAAATAGGGTCAGGGTGTAGCAGACATTAGTCAGACTCATGGTCTCGCGATAGTTAGCCCTGAGACTAAATCAGTGTCAATCTCAGCCCTACAGGGAATTAGGCTACCTATTGGGCTGACAGTTAAAGGGGCAGTCTGCAGGTGTTACATCTATTTTTGGTCTTAGAAATAAATTATATGTACCCATTGATTCTTGAAGAATATAACTTATAAGTTCCTCATGAGCTTAGTTCAATTGTCGAACCCCATCAGAACCCCACCAGAACCCAACATATAAGCTTGTTTTACTCTGTAAACAAAGCAAATTTAAACAAACACTATAGCCTCAAAACATGGATAAAGCCATAATGTTGATATCATGGATGGTCAGTCTTTCATCTACAACTCTGTCTATACATTTGATTGTGGTTAAATATCTTTTGACCCAGCCCTCTGCTTTTTACCGAAACAGTGGCAGAAACCCACTTTGTTTTTCTTTCAACTGCTGATTTCCCCTTTAAGACATTGGTTTCTGCTGTGAGAGACCAAGGTTCAGATCCCTCTCGCGCAGTGCTTAATTTGAGCCGGATTCTGCCGGAACATGATTCAGATTTGACAATGTTTGTTCTGGCAACTATGATTTATTAATTAATTGTTTCACTGTTCGCACTGTAGACATTCTAATAAAAGCGATCAGCATTAAATCAAGTTGCTTCCTCGTTATTTTTAACCCGCCCCTCAGAAAGACCATAATTTAAAAGCGCGATCATCCTTCTGTGTAATCATTCTATCCTGACACACTGATTCCAGACCTGCTCTCTTATTCATACATAGAGGTTATGGGGAGTGCCGGTGGGGTAATTAACTGATCTTGACACAGGTCTTGGTAGTGGTGGTCAGCTAGTGAAGCGGGCCCTATTTAATCACGTCATGTAGCCCAGTCTAATCTTCTCCCTACTGAATTTTAATCGTGGGAAAACTAAATAAAAAATGTATAAGAAAAGGCAATCTAGTGACATTTTTCAAGTCCAAAAATCCAGAGAAAGATGGTGAATCGAGCCAGAAACTGTCAGTGCCGGAGAGGATTGAGGGGAAAACAGTTCCTGATGGCGCTGCTAATCCCGCCAGTTAAGCATCACCACCGGCATCTCCAATACCAGCGGCGGTGGCGGTGAATTCTTTGGTAAACTGACCCAAACGGTTTCCCATGCGTTCTCAATGGCGCTTCTAAACCAACGCCGATGTAATATAATTCCGGCCACTGGTTGGTTCTGTGGCGCTAGTCTGATTTCCTCATAGGAGACGCTGTAAACCGGAAGAGGTGCATATTTCTTCTTCGCCCATCAGCCTCCGGTCACTGAGCTACAACCAAGCTAAAGTTAGCTAGTGAGTCACAGAATGTACGTTCAACCTGTTAATTATTTCAGTGTGATTGGACTTATCTTACTTAAACAGCATGGTTTAACATAGTTTATTTCGTTTTTGACCTCGACATTCTTGATGGATAGTTAATTTGATAGCTAACATGCTGGCGCTGCTAGCTAATGCTAACGACGCCAGCTAACCTCCTATGTGGATGCCTCCATCTAGTTGTCAAGCAACAGACCGGTAAGTCAACTTTGCTGGAGTACAGTAGGCTACAGTACAACATTACTACATGTTAGGCTACAGTACAACATTACTACATGTTAGGCTACAGTACAACATTACTACATGTTAGGCTACAGTACAACATTACTACATGTTAGGCTACAGTACAACATTACTACATGTTAGGCTACAGTACAACATTACTACATGTTAGGCTACAGTACAACATTACTACATGTTAGGCTACAGTACAACATTACTACATGTTAGGCTACAGTACAACATTACTACATGTTAGGCTACAGTACAACATTACTACATGTTAGGCTACAGTACAACATTACTACATGTTAGGCTACAGTACAACATTACTACATGTTAGGCTACAGTACAACATTACTACATGTTAGGCTACAGTACAACATTACTACATGTTAGGCTACAGTACAACATTACTACATGTTAGGCTACAGTACAACATTACTACATGTTAGGCTACAGTACAACATTACTACATGTTAGGCTACAGTACAACATTACTACATGATAACAACGTAGCCTTGTCACCAGCTAGTAGTTGGTTGGTTGGGTGGGGAGTACAGGAGGCTACAGTACAGCAACAATAGTCTATCTACTGTTATGTTGTTTGTTGAGTCTGGAAAATGTTAAATTATCTAATATTATAGAGAGATCACACATTAATGCAGCTGTGGTGGTGTCACGTTGTCTTTATCCATACCATAGCTGCTGCTATAAATATGCCTTTTACTTGAGAGCTCTGTCCTATTTGCCAGGTCTCCCTTGACAACATTGTTATTTTTGACCTGGTAAAATAAGCTAACGGTTGTGTGCACTCTCACTAGATAGAACAGATGAGATACACAGCTAATCCACATTGAATCATTCATTCATAAATATGTACACTAATTATTGTTAATATTCCAATCCTCTAGGTCCATTCCCAACCTGAAGCCCCCAGCAGGAAAGACCAGGAAAAACTGTTGCCTTAAATTTCCTATTGAGGAAATGTAAGAACTCAACTCAATGTCATATTTAGATTTACTGACATGAATAGAAACATATACCAGCAATCTATCAAATGTATTTATAATGCCCCTTTTACATCAGCCATTGTCACAAAGTGCTTATACAGAAACCCAGCCTGAAACCCCAAAGAGCAAGCAATGCAGACGTAGAAGCACAGTGGCTAGGAACAATTCCCTAGAAAGGCAGGAATCCAGTCCTCTTCTGGCCGTGCTGGTGGAGATTATTAAAGAGTACAGCCATTTAGGCCAGACGTTCTTCAAGATGTTTAAACGTTCATAATCACAGTGGTTATAGAGGGTTAAAAAGTTGAGCACCTGGAGAGTAAATGCCAGTTGGCTCTTCATAGCTGAGCATTTAGAGGTTGAAACAGCAGGTCTGGTAGAGAGAGACAGGATCAAACAGCAGGTCCGGTAGAGAGAGACAGGATCAAACAGCAGGTCCGGTAGAGAGAGACAGGATCAAACAGCAGGTCCGGTAGAGAGAGACAGGATCAAACAGCAGGTCTGGGACAAGGTAGCACTTCATGTGATTCATGAGCAGGTCTGTTCCATAGCCTCAGACAGAAACAGACAGGATCAGCAACACGGCCAGGTGATTTAGCCTACTGTCAATCCAGATGTGAATGTTTGATATCCTGTTTACTACACACTATTTTCTCCAAACCTAATCACTGAATGTCCTACTACAAGGATCTGGTCAGGTTAACACTAATCACTGAATGTCCTACTACAAGGATCTGGTCAGGTTAACACTAATCACTGAATGTCCTACTACAAGGGTCTGGTCAGGTTAACACTAATCACTGAATGTCCTACTACAAGGATCTGGTCAGGTTAACACTAATCACTGAATGTCCTACTACAAGGATCTGGTCAGGTTAACACTAATCACTGAATGTCCTACTACAAGGATCTGGTCAGGTTAACACTAATCACTGAATGTCCTACTACAAGGATCTGGTCAGGTTAACACTAATCACTGAATGTCCTACTACAAGGATCTGGTCAGGTTAACACTAATCACTGAATGTCCTACTACAAGGATCTGGTCAGGTTAACACTAATCACTGAATGTCCTACTACAAGGATCTGGTCAGGTTAACACTAATCACTGAATGTCCTACTACAAGGATCTGGTCAGGTTAACACTAATCACTGAATGTCCTACTACAAGGGTCTGGTCAGGTTAACACACTTCTGAGTTACAATAACACATATCACACACACCACAGATGCTGCGTGTTTGCCCCACACAAACACACACTTAATTTAGGTTAGTGTGTAGTCAGGGCTATGTCATTAAAATAATATTGTGTTTATCTTGTAGATCTGCCAACCAGGCTCGGTGGGTGACAAGCTGTTCCAGGCCTGGAGTGGCACGCTGGACCTTCCAGAGGCTTGTAGACCTGAAGCCGGAGTGTGAATTATCTCAATCACTCAATCACTCACTCAATCACTCACTCACTCACTCACTCTGTTTTGTTCTATAATTATTTTCACTTACGAAAATTGTTCATCTCTCCTTTTGATCTGACACCCCTATTAGCTCAACCACAGCCCTCACAGCTGCATTCATCTCTCCTTTTTATCTGACACCCCTATTAGCTCAACCACAGCCCTCACAGCTACATTCATCTCCTGTTACACCGGCTGCGACAAGTGAGACAGGTAATTATCACATACAGTTGAAGTCAGAAGTTTACATACACTTAGATTGAAGTCATTAAAACTCATTCTTCAAACACTCCACAGATTTCATGTTAACAAACTATAGTTTTGTCAAGTTGGTTAGGACATCTACTTTGTTCATGACACAAGTAATTCTTCCAACAATTGTTTACAGACAGATTATTTCACTTATAATTCACTATATCACAATTCCAGTGGGTCAGAAGTTTACATACACTAAGTTGACTGTGCCTTTAAACAGTTTGGACAATTCCAGAAAATTATGTCATGGCTTTAGATGCTTCTGATAGGCTAATTGACATCATTTGAGTCAATTGGAGGTGTACCTGTGGATGTATTTCAAGGCCTACCTTCAAACCCAGTGCCTCTTTGCTCGACATTATGGGAAAATCAAAAGAAATCTGCCAAGACCTCAGAAACAAAATTGTAGATCTCCACAAGTCTGGTTCATCCTTGGGAGCAATTTCCAAACGCCTGAAGGTACCACGTTCATCTGTACAAACAATAGTACTCAAGTATAAACACCATGGGACCACGCAGCTGTCATACCGCTCAGGAAGGAGACGCATTCTGTCTCCTAGAGATGAATGTACTTTGGTGCGAAAAGTGCAAATCAATCCCAGAACAACAGCAAAGGACCTTGTGAAGATGCTGGAGGAAACCGGTACAAAAGTATCTATATCAACAGTAAAACGAGTCTTATATTGACATAACCTGAAAGGCTGCTCAGCAAGGAAGAAGCCACTGCTCCAAAACTGCCATAAAAAAGCCAGACTACGGTTTTCAACTGTACATGGGGACAAAGATTGTACTTTTTGGAGAAATGTCCTCTGGTCTGATGAAACAAAAATAGAACTGTTTGGCCATAATGACCATCGTTATGTTTGGAGGAGAAAGGAGGGAGGCTTGCAAGCCGAAGAACACCATCCCAACTGTGAAGCACGGGGGTGGCAGCATCATGTTGTGGTGGTGGCAGCATCATGTTGTGGGGGTGCTTTGCTGCAGGAGGGACTGGTGCACTTCACAAAATAGATGGCATCATAAGGAAGGAAAATTATGTGGATATATTGACAATTTTAAGACATCATTCAGGAAGTTCATGCTTGGTCGCAAATGGGTTTTCCAAATGGACAATTACCCCAAGCATATTTTCCAAAGTTGTGGCAAAATGTCTTAAGGACAACAAAGTCAAGGTATTGGAGTGGCCATCACAAAGCCCTGACCTCAATCCTATAGAACATTTGTGGGCAGAACTGAAAAAGTGTGTGTGAGCAAGAAGGCCTACAAACCTGACTCAGTTACACCAGTTCTGTCAGGAGGAATGGGCCAAAATTCACCCAACTTATTGTGGGAAGCTTGTGGAAGGCTACCCGAAACGTTTGACCCAAGTTAAACAATTTAAAGGCAATGCTATCAAATACTAATTGAGTGTATGTAAACTTCTGACCCACTGGGAATGTGATGAAAGAAATAAAAGCTGAAAGAAATCATTCTCTCTAGTATTATTCTGACATTTCACATTCTTAAAATAAAGTGGTGATCCTAACTGACATAAAACAGGGACTTTTTACTAGGATTAAATGTCAGGAATTGTGAAAATCAGAGTTTTTTTAGTTTTGTGATTGACTATGGTGTATGTAAACTTCCCACTTCAACTACATGTAAACACACATGCATGCTCTCCCTCACTTGTCTCTATTCAATCACATCCACTTTAGCTGACATCCGCATAGTGGTTGTTTTGGCGGTGTCTTAGGTGGAACTGTGTTCGAGCTGTCCAATCCACAACCAGCTCCTGGCTTTATACCTAAAGCTGACATTGCCATTGGCTGTATGGAGTGGCATTCAACAGAATCTCATGCAGCCTTGTTTACTTCCTGTCACTTTTTGCAGCTCTCTCTCAGATCTGCCGTGCTCTCCACCACTGTCTGACAGCCTCACCCAGAAGTACATACACTGGGCCTATCAAGACTGACAACGCAGAGATGGTGGCTGACAAGGAAAAATACAACACAACATGCACACTGTCTCTGTCACACACACTCACACACATTATTCCCAATGTAAATACGTTGTAATTACTTGTTTATTTTATTTGAGGATTGGAGATATCTATGCCTACATAACCATTAACAATATCTACAGAATTACTCTAAATAGCTATCAAATCAGTGTTATTAATGATATTGTAAAAGACTATTGCTTAATGTGTACATTTTGAGTAAATTGTGTTTTTTTTATCTGAGTTGAAAAACATGCCTCCCTCACAGAACCAATGTAAACACAATGTTTAATTGATGTATGTTCCATTTTAATTGAGGATTGTGTGAAATAAAGAACATTCACAGTTTATTGGATATTTCTCTGATTTAAAATGAATGACCAAAAGGATGTCGGCAGACCTGCAACCCTCTGGGAGTATGTGCATGTTTTATCATCTGGAGCTGAAACGGCCCTCACATATGTACAGGGTTCCCGGGAGTGGCAGGCACATATGTTTATTGTCCTGCAGAAGTATTTTTAATGTACCAAGGCCATTCCCTGCCTATCCACATTGCTCAAGACAAAATGTGTTCTTCACAATGAATGTGTGTAGTGATTAAAATTCAGGGCGAGTCATCAGGCAACCAAGGCCAAGGAATGGAGAGAGAGATGACCTGGAGGGAGATCCAGACCTCCTTTTTATGAGGCAGAAAAGCAGAGATGGGAGGCTGACAAGAAAAAATAAAACATACACTCTCTCTCACACATTAGTATGTAAATATGTCAATATATTGTAATTACTTGTTTATTTTCTATGGAAGCTCCATTTTATTTAAGGATTGCATATATTTAGGCCTACAGATTGTGTTATCCATTTCCCACAATGGACATGTGCTGTTGGGCTTACTACACAGTTGGTGGAGAGGGCATGGTTAGGAGAGATGTGGCTGACAAGGAAAAATAAAACATGCACACACATACTCGCTCTCCCACACACACACACAATAGTCTGTGTTACAAAACATGACTCTCACACACCCACATTAGACCCAATGTAAATACATTGTAATAACTTCTTTATTTTATGTATACTCCGTTTCATTTTATATGTGTATCATTTTGGGGAAATTCTGTGTGCTTTTGTCTGAGTTACAAAACATGACTCACATCCATATCAGACGCAATGTAAATAAATTGTAATCACTTTTTTATTTTTATTTATTTTTTTTTTTTTTACATATTTGGACAGATGGATATGTAATCTTCACTTCAACACTATTGACAGATAAAGGTTACCCAATTTAACAAATCACACACAAAAAAAATGTTCTATGTTATGCATTAAAATAAACAAAAATGCCTTTTCCTTCTGGGGAAAAAGTTAGTACACCCCTACCTTTACCATCACATAACATGGATACAATTAGAATTAGGTACCAAAACAAGTGCAAATGATTAGAAAACATTAGAGAGAAACTTAGGAGGGTCCAGCCTTCCATAAAGATAAGAACATTGGTCTGGTTTGGTCTTAACCATATGGGTGTGTGGTAACACATAATTCAAAGGTCAAAAGACCTACCCGAGGCCCTCAGAAGAAAGATTATTGATGTCCATGAGTCTGGGAGGAGTTACAGTCTGGGAGGAGTTACAGTCTGGGAGGAGTTACAGTCTGGGAGGGGTTACAAATCCATTTCCAAGCAATTCTAAGTACATCATTCCACTGTCCGACGAAAATTCCAGACCACTGGCAAACTACCTAGGACAGGTCGTCCCACCAAAGTCAGCCCAAGAGCTGACCGAAGGATGTTCATAGAAGTCTCTAAGAACCCCAGGGTAACATCAAGGGATATACAGGCCTCTCTTGCCACAATCAATGTTAAATTGCATGGGTACACTGTCAGAAAGAGACTGCACAAACTTGGCCTACATGGGAGGTCAGGAAGGAAGAAGCCTCTACTCTCAAAAAAGAATATCAAGACACAACTGACGTTTGCCAGACAACACCTGGGTAAAGTCAGTTGTGTCTTGATATTCTTTTTTGAGAGTAGAGGCTTCTTAAGCCTACATTGATTTTTTTTATTTGAAGTTCCAATATTGTGATATTTGTTCTACTGCTACATTGATGTCTTGTAAGCCTCACAGCTGAGTATGTGTGCATATAGCTGGTGTTCTGCAGTGTCGTCTAAAAATGTTGCTGTACATTGATGTCTAGAAAATTAATATATAATAAATTCGGTCTTGTGTAAGCCCCGCAGCTATACTGAAGTATGTAGGCATACTGCAGTGACTAAATGTGTTGTGTCTTATTGTGTTTCAAGGAGCAGTGACTGGGGCCAGAGGCTTCTCTTCGTTCAACGACTACAAGGTAACACTGCAGGGACTTCACTACCCACAACACACCCTGACTAATCCAACGACTACAAGGTAACACTGCAGGGACTTCACTACCCACAACACACCCTGACTAATCCAACGACTACAAGGTAACACTGCAGGGACTTCACTACCCACAACACACCCTGACTAATCCAACGACTACAAGGTAACACTGCAGGGACTACACTACCCACAACACACCCTGACTAATCCAACGACTACAAGGTAACACTGCAGGGACTTCACTACCCACAACACACCCTGACTAATCCAACGACTACAAGGTAACACTGCAGGGACTTCACTACCCACAACACACCCTGACTAATCCAACGACTACAAGGTAACACTGCAGGGACTTCACTACCCACAACACACCCTGACTAATCCAACGACTACAAGGTAACACTGCAGGGACTACACTATTTAATTTTTTTATTTTTTTATTTAACCTTTATTTAACTAGGCAAGTCTGTTAAGAACACATTCTTATTTACTTCCCACAATACAATACAAAACACACTTCTAGAGAATAACTCTGTCCCGTCACCTTTGGGACCAGTATTCATGTTCTGTCCCCTGTTGTTATCTGAGTGTGTGTTACAGCAGTGTGTCCAGTAGGGGCCGAATAGCGTCCGTTGCTATATCAACGGTGTGATGACCTAATGATTATAGTTTCGGAGATCATTACATTATTTTCATCATAGCTATTTAAACAAGGCTGATTTCCGTGACAAGTTTTGTTTTGCTAATAAAATGAAATCCATGTCAAACGTTGCTACGTTCAGTAAATAGCAATGAAAACGTGTAATCTGATTGACACATTAATGTTACTTACCTTACAGATCACGAAGTCAGCTAATTTCCACTTCATTCATATGCAAATCCATTTGATTCATATGATGGCTTGTCTTTTAAACTGCTCTTCCCTTATATATACATCGAAATAACATTATTTCATTAGTCACTTTGTGCATTTTAAAAATCTGTCTCACATAGCTCATTAGTACCCCCTCGTGGTTGAATATATAATGTATGTATCTACTGTACTGTAGGTCCTATGATACAACAATGAATATTGTGGAACTAATAAATACCATCAAAGGATACCTTACAATTTACAACAATGAACACCTTGTGAAACAGCTGTGAAAACCAACCTGGCAATATTTAAGATCCAAATATATAAACTATATTTTTTGGTACGTGTGTGTCATTCATTTATTTTCACAGATTATTTGAACACATGGTAATCATAGGCTGAAATACTGAATTCTGGAGTGTGGAATAGAGAGGAGGTGGACTCTTCAGTAAGGCCATTCTTCTGCCAATGTCTATCTCTCTCTCTCTCCTCTTTATCTACCCCCTCTCTCTCTCTCTCTCTCCTCTTTATCTACCCCCTCTATTCAGTCCTAGTCCTCTACACACTACTCACCCACCACAAATCAACCCCCCTAGTCCTCTACACACTACTCACCCACCCCAGATCAACCCCCCTAGTCCTCTACACACTACTCACCCACCCCAGATCAACCCCCCTAGTCCTCTACACACTACTCACCCACCCCAGATCAACCCCCCTAGTCCTCTACACACTACTCACCCACCCCAGATCAACCCCCCTAGTCCTCTACACACTACTCACCCACCCCAGATCAACCCCCCTAGTCCTCTACACACTACTCACCCACCCCAGATCAGCCCCCCTAGTCCTCTACACACTACTCACCCACCCCAGATCAACCCCCCTAGTCCTCTACACACTACTCACCCACCCCAGATCAACCCCCCTAGTCCTCTACACACTACTCACCCACCCCAGATCAACCCCCCTAGTCCTCTACACACTACTCACCCACCCCAGATCAACCCCCCTAGTCCTCTACACACTACTCACCCCCCTAGTCCCAGTCTTCTACACACTGTTCACTGCACACTGTTTACCCCTTGACCTGTAGAGGGCATTCCTGGTCTCCATATATGAAGAGAGAGGCAGAACTAATAGATGGCATACCCCTTTGTAGATAAGAACACTCATGCTCATCCATGAATGAAGAGAAAGGCAGAACCAATGGATTACCCTTCTGTAGATAAGATGACTAGCTCATTATCCTAATCAGTTCTCTGTTTCTGATGATCTCTCTCTCTCCCTCTCTCTCTCTCTCCCTCTCTCTCTCTCTCTCCCTCTCTCTCTCTCTCTCCCTCTCTCTCTCTCTCTCTCTCTCTCCCCCCCCCCCTCTCTCTCCCTCTCTCTCTCTCCCTCTCTCTCTCTCCCTCTCTCTCTCTCTCTTCTCTCTCTCTCCTCTTTTTGTCTTTTGCTGTCTTTCTCCATATCTCCCCAGTGATCCCCACTCCTACAGACTAGGGGAGTTGGCCTACACCAGGAGTGGAGACAAGGGAGACTCTGGTAACATCTGTAAGATTCACTGTACAAACAAACACTGTTTATTCCAAAACTTTACACATAACCTTACACTGCCTCAATAACACAATTCTACATGTTCTAATACTACATATGCCTACTCTTCTGTAGGCCAAAGGAGACACATGTTAATGTAGAGGAGACTGTTACAAATATACATAACATGTATATACTGTACATAACAAGGGATACTGTTATCATCAATATGACTAATTCACAGTACAGTAGGAGAGACTGTTATCATCAATATGATTAAGGGGTGTACGACCATCATAGGCTATGGAGAGTGTTTTTGACAATGGTAGAACCATGCTGTGTTAACAGGCAGCAGAGGTGTTTTAATGACCCTATAGTCAACACCAGGGGACCTGGGGGTTTTAATGACCCTATAGTCAACACCAGGGGACTTGGGGTTTTTAATAACCCTATAGTCAACACCAGGGGACCTGGGGGTTTTAATAACCCTATAGTCAACACCAGGGGACCTGGGGGTTTTAATGACCCTATAGTCAACACCAGGGGACCTGGGGGTTTTAATGACCCTATAGTCAACACCAGGGGACCTGGGGGTTTTAATAACCCTATAGTCAACACCAGGGGACCTGGGGGTTTTAATAACCCTATAGTCAACACCAGGGGACCTGGGGGTTTTAATAACCCTATAGTCAACACCAGGGGACCTGGGGGTTTTAATAACCCTATAGTCAACACCAGGGGACCTGGGGGTTTTAATAACCCTATAGTCAACACCAGGGGACCTGGGGGTTTTAATAACCCTATAGTCAACACCAGGGGACCTGGGGGTTTTAATAACCCTATAGTCAACACCAGGGGACCAGGGGGTTGTAATAACCTGACAGTCATTAGGGACCAGGGTGTTTTAATAACCCTATAGTCAACACCAGGGGACCAGGGGGTTTTAATAACCCTATAGTCAACACCAGGGGACCTGGGGGGTTTAATAACCCTATAGTCAACACCAGGGGACCTGGGGGTTTTAATAACCCTATAGTCAACACCAGGGGACCTGGGGGTTTTAATAACCCTATAGTCAACACCAGGGGACCAGGGGGTTTTAATAACCCTATAGTCAACACCAGGGGACCTGGGGGTTTTAATAACCCTATAGTCAACACCAGGGGACCTGGGGGTTTTAATAACCCTATAGTCAACACCAGGGGACCAGGGGGTTGTAATAACCTGACAGTCATTAGGGACCAGGGGGTTTTAATAACCCTATAGTCAACACCAGGGGACCAGGGGGTTTTAATAACCCTATAGTCAACACCAGGGGACCTGGGGGGTTTAATAACCCTATAGTCAACACCAGGGGACCTGGGGGTTTTAATAACCCTATAGTCAACACCAGGGGACCTGGGGGTTTTAATAACCCTATAGTCAACACCAGGGGACCTGGGGGTTTTAATAACCCTATAGTCAACACCAGGGGACCAGGGGGTTGTAATAACCTGACTGTCATTAGGGACCAGGGGGTTTTAATAACCCTATAGTCAACACCAGGGGACCAGGGGGTTTTAATACCCCTATAGTCAACACCAGGGGACCAGGGAGTTTTAATAACCCTATAGTCAACACCAGGGGACCAGGGGGTTTTAATAACCCTATAGTCAACACCAGGGGACCTGGGGGTTTTAATAACCCTATAGTCAACACCAGGGGACCAGGGGGTTTTAATAACCCTATAGTCAACACCAGGGGACCAGGGGGTTTTAATAACCCTATAGTCAACACCAGGGGACCAGGGGGTTTTAATAACCCTATAGTCAACACCAGGGGACCTGGGGGTTTTAATAACCCTATAGTCAACACCAGGGGACATTAGGGACCAGGGGGTTAGGTCATTAGGGACCAGGGGGTTAGGTCATTAGGGACCAGGGGGTTAGGTCATTAGGGACCAGGGTGTTAGGTCATTAGGGACCAGGGGGTAAGGTCATTAGGGACCAGGGGGTTAGGTCATTAGGGACCAGGGTGTTAGGTCATTAGGGACCAGGGGGTTAGGTCATTAGGGACCAGGGTGTTAGGTCATTAGGGACCAGGGGGTAAGGTCATTAGGGACCAGGGTGTTAGGTCATTAGGGACCAGGGGGTTAGGTCATTAGGGACCAGGGGGTTAGGTCATTAGGGACCAGGGGGTTAGGTCATTAGGGACCAGGGGGTAAGGTCATTAGGGACCAGGGGGTTAGGTCATTAGGGACCAGGCTAGAGTGTGAGGAGAACTGGAGGATGTCAAGTGTATTCCCTTTTCTAATGCATTACGTTTGACCAGGGTCCATATGTAGTAGGGTGTAGTACTATAATGCCTTAATAATACTAAACACTGTGTACAAAACACCCTCCTAATATTGAGTTCATCCCCTGTTTCCCTCAGAACAGCCTCTTCAAAAGTGTTCCACAGGGATGCTGGCCCATGTTCCCACAGCAGTATCAAGTTGGCTGGATGTCCTTTGGGTGGTGGACCATTCTTCATACACACGGGAAACTGTTGGCTGGCTGGCTTCAATATGCAGTTACACTGGGGTAACACACACACTTCGCACACATATTTTTTAATTGTATTTATTTATTTATTTATCCTTTATTTAACTAGGCACGTCAGTTAAGAACAAAATCTTATTTACAATGACGACCTACACCGGCCAAACTCGGGCGACGCTGGGCCAGTTGTGCGCCGCCCTATGGGACTCCCAATCACGGCCGGATATGATACAGCCTGATACACACACACCTCCCCCCAACACCCATACTCCTTTCTCTCTGCTCTCCTTTTACCCCTATCCCCACCTCTCTTTTCCTGCAGCCCTCTCCCCCTCTCGCCTGTTCCTCCCACCTTCTCCCCTGTTCCTCTCACCTTCTCCCCTGTTCCTCTCACCTTCTCCCCTGTTCCTCTCCCCCTCTCCCGCTCCTCTCACCTTCTCCCCTGTTCCTCTCACCTTCTCCCCTGTTCCTCTCCCCCTCTCCCGCTCCTCTGACCTTCTCCCCTGTTCCTCTCACCTTCTCCCCTGTTCCTCTCACCTTCTCCCCTGTTCCTCTCACCTTCTCCCCTGTTCCTCTCCCCCTCTCCCGCTCCTCTCCCCTTCTCCCCTGTTCCTCTCCCCTTCTCCCCTGTTCCTCTCACCTTCTCCCCTGTTCCTCTCCCCCTCTCCCCTGTTTCTCTCACCTTCTCCCCTGTTCCTCTCCCCCTCTCCCCTGTTCCTCTCCCCCTCTCCCCCTCTCCCCCTTTTCCTCTCACCTTCTCCCTCTGTTTCTCTCCTCCTCTGCCCTGTCTCTCACCTTCTACCCCTCACCACTGGCCACCGTCCCTCCGTCCCTCCGTCCCTCCTCATCTCTACCATAATTCCTCCTTCCCCCTGTCCCTCTCTCTTTTTACCCTTCACCTTTGAACCCCCTTTTCCCTCTCCTCCCCCATCCCTCCCTCCTTCCGTTCCCCCTCCTCTCTTTCACACCCAAGGCTGTGGCGACAGCAGCCGTATAAAGCGTTTTATTGGCCCACTGGAGCACAGAGTTACATCAAAGGGTTACACACACACCACACACACACACATACACACACAGGTCCACACACACATGCACACATGCACACAAACACATGTTTTAAACATGTTTTTAGTGTATCAGTAAAAGAAGGAATTCTTCTTAGTGAATTCTTTGTGAGATTTCTGCTAACACATCGTTAACATAGTTTAGCCTAATAAGTCTTACAAATCAAATCAAATCAAATTTGAGTCAATGTGAGGAGGCTATATACAGGGGTACCAGTACAGAGTCAATGTGAGGAGGCTATATACAGGAAGTACCAGTACAGAGTCAATGTGAGGAGGCTATATACAGGAAGTACCAGTACAGAGTCAATGTCAGGGGGCTATATACAGGGGTACCAGTACAGAGTCAATGTGAGGAGGCTATATACAGGGGTACCAGTACAGAGTCAATGTGAGGAGGCTATATACAGGGGTACCAGTACAGAGTCAATGTGAGGAGGCTATATACAGGGGTACCAGTACAGAGTCAATGTGAGGAGGCTATATACAGGTGGTACCAGTACAGAGTCAATGTGAGGAGGCTATATACAGGGGTACCAGTACAGAGTCAATGTGAGGAGGCTATATACAGGTGGTACCAGTACAGAGTCAATGTGAGGAGGCTATATACAGGGGTACCAGTACAGAGTCAATGTGAGGAGGCTATATACAGGTGGTACCAGTACAGAGTCAATGTGAGGAGGCTATATACAGGGGTACCAGTACAGAGTCAATGTGAGGAGGCTATATACAGGAAGTACCAGTACAGAGTCAATTTGAGGAGGTTATATACAGGGTTACCAGTACAGAGTCAATGTGAGGAGGCTATATACAGGTGGTACCAGTACAGAGTCAATGTGAGGAGTTTATATATAGGGGTACCAGTACAGAGTCAATGTGAGGAGGCTATATACAGGGGTACCAGTACAGAGTCAATGTGAGGAGGCTATATACAGGGGTACCAGTACAGAGTCAATGTGAGGAGGCTATATACAGGGGTACCAGTACAGAGTCAATGTGAGGAGGCTATATACAGGGGTACCAGTACAGAGTCAATGTGAGGAGGCTATATACAGGGGTACCAGTACAGAGTCAATGTGAGGAGGCTATATACAGGGGTACCAGTACAGAGTCAATGTGAGGAGGCTATATACAGGTGGTACCAGTACAGAGTCAATGTGAGGAGGCTATATACAGGGGTACCAGTACAGAGTCAATGTGAGGAGGCTATATACAGGGGTACCAGTACAGAGTCAATGTGAGGAGGCTATATACAGGTGGTACCAGTACAGAGTCAATGTGAGGAGGCTATATACAGGGGTACCAGTACAGAGTCAATGTGAGGAGGCTATATACAGGAAGTACCAGTACAGAGTCAATTTGAGGAGGTTATATACAGGGTTACCAGTACAGAGTCAATGTGAGGAGGCTATATACAGGTGGTACCAGTACAGAGTCAATGTGAGGAGGCTATATACAGGGGTACCAGTACAGAGTCAATGTGAGGAGGCTATATACAGGAAGTACCAGTACAGAGTCAATTTGAGGAGGTTATATACAGGGTTACCAGTACAGAGTCAATGTGAGGAGGCTATATACAGGAAGTACCAGTACAGAGTCAATGTGAGGAGGCTATATACAGGGGTACCAGTACAGAGTCAATGTGAGGAGGATATATACAGGGGTACCAGTACAGAGTCAATGTGAGGAGGCTATATACAGGAAGTACCAGTACAGAGTCAATGTGAGGAGGCTATATACAGGTGGTATCAGTACATAGTCAATGTGAGGAGCCTATATACAGGTGGTACCATTACAGAGTCAATGTGAGGAGGCTATATACAGGGGTACCAGTACAGAGTCGTGTGAGGAGGCTATATACAGGTGGTACCAGTACAAAGTCAATGTGAGGAGGCTATATACAGGGGTACCAGTACAGAGTAAATGTGAGAAGGCTATATACAGGGGTACCAGTACGGAGTCAAAGTGAGGAGGCTATATACAGGGGTACCAGTACAGAGTCAATGTGAGGAGGCTATATACAGGTGGTACCAGTACAGAGTCAATGTGAGGAGGCTATATACAGGGGTACCGGAACAGAGTCAATGTGAGGAGGCTATATACAGGGGCACCAGTACAGAGTCAATGTCAGGGGGCTATATACAGGGGTACCAGTACAGAGTCAATGTGAGGAGGCTATATACAGGCGTAGCAGTACAGAGTCAATGTCAGGGGGCTATATACAGGAAGTACCAGTACAGAGTCAATGTGAGGAGGCTATATACAGGAAGTACCAGTACAGAGTAAATGTGAGAAGGCTATATACAGGGGTACCAGTACGGAGTCAAAGTGAGGAGGCTATATACAGGGGTACCAGTACAGAGTCAATGTGAGGAGGCTATATACAGGTGGTACCAGTACAGAGTCAATGTGAGGAGGCTATATACAGGGGTACCGGAACAGAGTCAATGTGAGGAGGCTATATACAGGGGCACCAGTACAGAGTCAATGTCAGGGGGCTATATACAGGGGTACCAGTACAGAGTCAATGTGAGGAGGCTATATACAGGGGTACCGGTACAGAGTCAATGTGAGGAGGCTATATACAGGAAGTACCAGTACAGAGTCAATGTGAGGAGGCTATATACAGGAAGTACCAGTACAGAGTCAATGTGAGGAGGCTATATACAGGAAGTACCAGTACAGAGTCAATGTGAGGAGGCTATATACAGGGGTACCAATACAGAGTCAATGTCAGGGGGCTATATACAGGAAGTACCAGTACAGAGTCAATGTGAGGAGGCTATATACAGGAAGTACCAGTACAGAGTCAATGTCAGGGGGCTATATACAGGGGTACCAGTACAGAGTCAATGTCAGGGGGCTATATACAGGAAGTACCAGTACAGAGTCAATGTGAGGAGGCTATATACAGGGGTACCAGTACAGAGTCAATGTGAGGAGGCACCTGTTAGTCGAGGTAGTTGAGGTAATATGTACATGTAGGTAGAGTTAAAGTGACTATGTATAGATGATAAACAGAGAGTAGCAGCAGCGTAAAAAAGGGGTCTGGTGGCCCTTTGATTAGCTATTCAGGAGTCCTATGTCTTGTGGGTAGAAGCTGTTAAAAAGCCTTTTGGACCTAGACATGGCGCTCCAGTACCGCTTGCCGTGCGTTAGCAGAGAGAACAGTCTTTGACTAGGGTGACTGGAGTCTTGGTATAGAGGTCTTGGATGGCAGGAAGCTTGGCCCTAGTGGCCCCAGCTTTGTCTGCTCTCGTAAAAGCCTGGATTTTCTGCACGATAACTCCAGAAGCTTATTACCTAAAATGGATCAATTGAAAGTGTGGGTTCACAGCTCCAATCCAGATGTGTTGGTCATTACTGAGACATGGTTAAGGAAGAGTGTTTTGAATATTGATGTTAACCTTAAGACTACATTTTTCTCAGATTAGTAGTAATCCCACAAGGTATGACTCCAAACACCCAGAAAAAGCTACTCTTCTTGATGTTATCCTCACAAATAATCTTGATAGGTATCAGTCTGGTGTTTTCTGTAATGACCTTAGTGATCACTGTTTTACAGCCTGTGTTCGTAATGGCTACTCAGTGAAAAGACCTGTCCTGATTTGTCATAGACGCTTACTAAAAAACTTTAATGAGCAAGCCTTCCTTCATGAACTGTCTTCCGTAAAATGGAATAGAATCAACTTGATCCCCTCTGTCGAAGACGCTTGGACCTTCTTTTTTGATATTTTCAGTGGTATTGTTAACAAACACGCCCCCATAAAGAAAATGAGAATTAAAAACAAGTTCAGCCCCTGGTTCGACCGAGATCTTGCAGAGTTACTCCACTTCAAGAATTAAGCCACCTCACTTCATTAAGTCAGGATTCCTGTTTGACTCAGCCATGCCTCCTTGCCCGTCCAACATTTCCTCATCTACCACCCCTTCTAATGCAACTATCCCCGATGCTCCTGCCTCTTTTTCCCCTTTCCCGCAACAAAGTTTCTCCCCGCAGGAGGTCACTGAATCCGAGGTACTAGAGGAGCTCCTTAAACTTGACCCCAAAAAAACATCTGGGTCAGATGGTTTAGACCCTTTCTTCTTTAAGGCTGCTGCCCCTATCATCTCCAAGCCTATCTCTGACCATTGCTTGGAAGGCAGCCACGGTTAGTCCTTTATTTAAAGGGGGAGATCAAGCTGATCCTAACTGTTAGAGGACTATTTCTATTTTGCGCTGTTTATCAAAAGTGTTGGAAAAAAATAATAAACTGACTGGCTTTCTTGATGTCTATAGTATTCTCTCTGGTATGCAATCTGGTTTCTGCTCAGGTTATGGATGTGTCACTGCAACCTTAAAGGTCCTCAATGATGTCACCACTGCCCTTGATTCTAAGCAATGTTGTGCTGCTATTTGTATTGACTTGGCCAAAGCTTTTGATACGGTAGACCATTCCATTCTTGTGGGCCGGCTAAGGAGTAATGGTGTATCTGAGGGTCTTTGGTCTGGTTTGCTAACTACCTCTCTCAAAGAGTGCAGTATATAAAGTCAGAACATCTGCTGTCTCATTCACTGCCTGTCACCTAGGGAGTACCCCAGGGCTCAATCCTAGGCCCCACGCTCTTCTCAATTTACATCAACAACATAGCTCAGGCAGTAGGAAGCTCTCATCCATTTATATGCAGATTATACAGCCTTATACTCAGCTGGCCCCTCAAAGGATTTTGTGTTAAACGCTCTACAACAAAGCTTTCTTAGTGTCCAACAAGCTTTCTCTACCCTTAACCTTGTTCTGAACACCTCCAAAACAAAGGTCATGTGGTTTGGTAAGAAAAATGCCCCTCTCCCCACAGATGTGATTACTACCTCTGAGGGTTTAGAGCTTGAGGTATTCACCTCATACAAGTACTTGGGAGTATGGCTAGACGGTACACTGTCCTTCTCTCAGCACATATCAAAGCTGCAGGCTAAGGTTAAATCTAGACTTGGTTTCCTCTATCATAATCGCTCCTCTTTCACCCCAGCTGCCAAACTAACCCTGATTCAGATGACCATCCTACCCATGCTAGATTACAGAGACATAATTTATAGATCGGCAGGTAAGGGTGTTCTAGAGCAGCTAGATGTTCTTTACCATTCGGCCATCAGATTTGCCACCAATGCTCCTTATAGGACACATCACTGCACTCTATACTCTTCTGTAAACTGGTCATCTCTGTATACCCGTCACAAGACCCATTGGTTGATGCTTATTTATAAAACCCTCTTAGGCCTCACTCCCCCCTATCTGAGATATCTACTGCAGCCCTCATCCTCCACATACAACACCCGTTCTGCCAGTCACATTCTGTTAAAGGTCCCCAAAGCACACACATCCCTGGGTCGCTCGTCTTTTCAGTTCGCTGCAGCTAGCGACTGGAACGATTATAATATATTATGAGAATACGGCAGCCATGTTCTGTATGTATGTGTGGTGGAAAGTTGATGGAATATTCTCCTAACCCTCAGAAAACTGGACACAGGAATGTTCTTGCAACGTATAAAAACCTCTGC
>CM042423.1:1634968-1657468 GCA_023634145.1 Thymallus thymallus
GAGGAGAGGATGAATAGGGGATGAGAAGGGGAGTAGAGGAGAGGTTGAATAGGGGATGAGAAGGGGAGTAGAGGAGAGGATGAATAGGGGATGAGAAGGGGAGTAGAGGAGAGGATGAATAGGGGATGAGAAGGGGAGTAGAGGAGAGGATGAATAGGGGATGAGAAGGGGAGTAGAGGAGAGGATGAATAGGGGATGAGAAGGGGAGTAGAGGAGAGGATGAATAGGGGATGAGAAGGGGAGTAGAGGAGAGGATGAATAGGGGATGAGAAGGGGAGTAGAGGAGAGGATGAATAATGGATGAGAGGGGGAGCAGAGGAGAGGATGAATAGGGGATGAGAAAGGGAGTAGAGGAGAGGATGAATAAGGGATGAGAAGGGGAGTAGAGGAGAGGATGAATAGGGGATGAGAAGGGGAGTAGAGGAGAGGATGAATAGGGGATGAGAAGGGGAGTAGAGGAGAGGATGAATAGGGGATGAGAAGGGGAGTAGAGGAGAGGATGAATAGGGGATGAGAAGGGGAGTAGAGGAGAGGATGAATAGGGGATGAGAAGGGGAGTAGAGGAGAGGATGAATAGGGGATGAGAAGGGGAGTAGAGGAGAGGATGAATAATGGATGAGAGGGGGAGCAGAGGAGAGGATGAATAGGGGATGAGAAGGGGAGTAGAGGAGAGGATGAATAAGGGATGAGAAGGGGAGTAGAGGAGAGGATGAATAATGGATGAGAAGGGGAGTAGAGGAGAGGATGAATAGGGGATGAGAAGGGGAGTAGAGGAGAGGATGAATAGGGGATGAGAGGGGGAGTAGAGGAGAGGATGAATAGGGGATGAGAGGGGGAGTAGAGGAAGAGAGGATGATTAGGGGATGAGAGGGGGAGTAGAGGAGAGGATGAATAGGGGATGAGAGGGGGAGTAGAGGAAGAGAGGATGAATAATGGATGAGAGGGGGAGTAGAGGAAGAGAGGATGAATAATGGATGAGAGGGGGAGTAGAGGAAGAGAGGATGATTAGGGGATGAGAGGGGGAGTAGAGGAGAGGATGAAAAGGGGGTGAGAGGGGGAGTAGAGGAGAGGATGAATAGGGGATGAGAGGGGGAGTAGAGGAGAGGATGAATAATGGATGAGAGGGGGAGTAGAGGAGAGGATGAATAGGGGATGAGAGGGGGAGTAGAGGAGAGGATGAAAAGGGGATGAGAGGGGGAGTAGAGGAGAGGATGAATAGGGGATGAGAGGGGGAGTAGAGGAGAGGATGAATAATGGATGAGAGGGGGAGTAGAGGACAGGATGAATAGGAGATAAGAGGGGGAGTAGAGGAGAGGATGAATAGGGGATGAGAGGGGGAGTAGAGGAGAGGATGAATAGGAGATGAGAGGGGGAGTAGAGGAGAGGATGAATAGGGGATGAGAGGGGGAGTAGAGGAAGAGAGGATGAATAGGGGATGAGAGGGGGAGTAGAGGAGAGGATGAATAGGGGATGAGAGGGGGAGTAGAGGAAGAGAGGATGAATAATGGATGAGAGGGGGAGTAGAGGAGAGGATGAATAATGGATGAGAGGGGGAGTAGAGGAGAGGATGAATAATGGATGAGAGGGGGAGTAGAGGAAGAGCGGATGAATAATGAATGAGAGGGGGAGTAGAGGAAGAGAGGATGAACAGGGGATGAGAGGGCGAGTAGAGGAGAGGATGAATAATGGATGAGAGGGGGAGTAGAGGAAGAGAGGATGAACAGGGGATGAGAGGGGGAGTAGAGGAGAGGATGAATAGGGGATGAGAGGGTGAGTAGAAGAAGAGAGGATGAATAATGGATGAGAGGGCGAATAGAAGAAGAGAGGATGAATAATGGATGAGAGGGGGAGTAGAGGAAGAGAGGATGAATAATGAATGAGAGGGGGAGTAGAGGAAGAGAGGATGAATAGGGGATGAGAGGAGGAGTAGAGGAGAGGATGAATAGGGGATGAGAGGGGGAGTAGAGGAAGAGAGGATGAATAGGGGATGAGAGAAGGAGTAGAGGAGAGGATGAATAGGGGATGAGAGGGAGAGTAGAGGAGAGGATGAATAGAGGATGAGAGGGGGAGTAGAGGAGAGGATGAATAGGGGATGAGAGGAGGAGTAGAGGAGAGGATGAATAATGGATGAGAGGGGGAGTAGAGGAAGAGAGGATGAATAGGGGATGAGAGGAGGAGTAGAGGAGAGGATGAATAGGGGATGAGAGGGGGAGTAGAGGAAGAGAGGATGAATAGGGGATGAGAGGAGGAGTAGAGGAGAGGATGAATAGGGGATGAGAGGGAGAGTAGAGGAGAGGATGAATAGAGGATGAGAGGGGGAGTAGAGGAGAGGATGAATAGGGGATGAGAGGGAGAGTAGAGGAGAGGATGAATAGGGGATGAGAGGGGGAGTAGAGGAGAGGATGAATAGAGGATGATAGGGGGAGTAGAGGAGAGGATGAATAGAGGATGAGAGGGGGAGTAGAGGAGAGGATGAATAGGGGATGAGAGGGAGAGTAGAGGAGAGGATGAATAGGGGATGAGAGGGGGAGTAGAGGAGAGGATGAATAGAGGATGATAGGGGGAGTAGAGGAGAGGATGAATAGAGGATGAGAGGGGGAGTAGAGGAGAGGATGAATAGGGGATGAGAGGGAGAGTAGAGGAGAGGATGAATAGGGGATGAGAGGGGGAGTAGAGGAGAGGATGAATAGAGGATGAGGGGGGAGTAGAGGAAGAGACTATGAATAATGGATGCCTGTGGAAACGCAGCCTATGTAGATCATGTGTTCATGAGTCTTTTAGTAAAGAATGTCAAACAACTGTTTGCTGCTGTTCATGTGTGTGTGTGTGTGTGTGTGTGTGTGTGTGTGTGTGTGTGTGTGTGTGTGTGTGTGTGTGTGTGTGTGTGTGTGTGTGTGTGTGTGTGTGTGTGTGTCAGAACTATCAGAACTAGAATGTTTAGAACTATCAGAACTAGAACTATCAGAACTAGAACTATCAGAACTAGAACTATCAGAAATAGAACTATCAGAACTAGAACTATCAGAAATAGAACTATCAGAACTAGAACGTTTAGAACTCTCAGAACTAGAACCATCAGAACTGTTGTGACGTGACTATAACTAATGTGATGACTGTTATTTTATAAAATCAATTAACTGTGTTTAGAGGAGAGGATGAATAGGGGATGAGAAGGGGAGTAGAGGAGAGGATGAATAGGGGATGAGAAGGGGAGTAGAGGAGAGGATGAATAGGGGATGAGAAGGGGAGTAGAGGAGAGGATGAATAGGGGATGAGAAGGGGAGTAGAGGAGAGGATGAATAATGGATGAGAGGGGGAGCAGAGGAGAGGATGAATAGGGGATGAGAAGGGGAGTAGAGGAGAGGATGAATAAGGGATGAGAAGGGGAGTAGAGGAGAGGATGAATAGGGGATGAGAAGGGGAGTAGAGGAGAGGATGAATAGGGGATGAGAAGGGGAGTAGAGGAGAGGATGAATAGGGGATGAGAAGGGGAGTAGAGGAGAGGATGAATAGGGGATGAGAAGGGGAGTAGAGGAGAGGATGAATAGGGGATGAGAAGGGGAGTAGAGGAGAGGATGAATAGGGGATGAGAAGGGGAGTAGAGGAAGAGAGGATGAATAATGGATGAGAGGGGGAGCAGAGGAGAGGATGAATAGGGGATGAGAAGGGGAGTAGAGGAGAGGATGAATAAGGGATGAGAAGGGGAGTAGAGGAGAGGATGAATAGGGGATGAGAAGGGGAGTAGAGGAGAGGATGAATAGGGGATGAGAAGGGGAGTAGAGGAGAGGATGAATAGGGGATGAGAGGGGGAGTAGAGGAGAGGATGAATAGGGGATGAGAGGGGGAGTAGAGGAAGAGAGGATGATTAGGGGATGAGAGGGGGAGTAGAGGAGAGGATGAATAGGGGATGAGAGGGGGAGTAGAGGAGAGGATGAATAGGGGATGAGAGGAGGAGTAGAGGAGAGGATGAATAATGGATGAGAGGGGGAGCAGAGGAGAGGATGAATAGGGGATGAGAAGGGGAGTAGAGGAGAGGATGAATAGGGGATGAGAAGGGGAGTAGAGGAGAGGATGAATAGGGGATGAGAAGGGGAGTAGAGGAGAGGATGAATAGGGGATGAGAAGGGGAGTAGAGGAGAGGATGAATAGGGGATGAGAGGGGGAGTAGAGGAGAGGATGAATAGGGGATGAGAGGGGGAGTAGAGGAGAGGATGAATAGGGGATGAGAGGGGGAGTAGAGGAGAGGATGAATAGGGGATGAGAGGGGGAGTAGAGGAGAGGATGAATAGGGGATGAGAGGGGGAGTAGAGGAGAGGATGAATAATGGATGAGGGGGGAGTAGAGGAAGAGAGGATGAATAGGGGATGAGAGGGAGAGTAGAAGAAGAGAGGATGAATAATGGATGAGAGGGGGAGTAGAGGAAGAGAGGATGAATAATGGATGAGAGGGGGAGTAGAGGAAGAGAGGATGAATAATGGATGAGAGGGGGAGTAGAGGAAGAGAGGATGATTAGGGGATGAGAGGGGGAGTAGAGGAGAGGATGAAAAGGGGGTGAGAGGGGGAGTAGAGGAGAGGATGAATAGGGGATGAGAGGGGGAGTAGAGGAGAGGATGAATAATGGATGAGAGGGGGAGTAGAGGAGAGGATGAATAGGGGATGAGAGGGGGAGTAGAGGAGAGGATGAAAAGGGGATGAGAGGGGGAGTAGAGGAGAGGATGAATAGGGGATGAGAGGGGGAGTAGAGGAGAGGATGAATAATGGATGAGAGGGGGAGTAGAGGACAGGATGAATAGGAGATAAGAGGGGGAGTAGAGGAGAGGATGAATAGGGGATGAGAGGGGGAGTAGAGGAGAGGATGAATAGGAGATGAGAGGGGGAGTAGAGGAGAGGATGAATAGAGGATGAGGGGGGAGTAGAGGAGAGGATGAATAGGGGATGAGAGGGGGAGTAGAGGAAGAGAGGATGATTAGGGGATGAGAGGGGGAGTAGAGGAGAGGATGAATAGGGGATGAGAGGGGGAGTAGAGGAGAGGATGAATAGGGGATGAGAGGAGGAGTAGAGGAGAGGATGAATAATGGATGAGAGGGGGAGCAGAGGAGAGGATGAATAGGGGATGAGAAGGGGAGTAGAGGAGAGGATGAATAGGGGATGAGAAGGGGAGTAGAGGAGAGGATGAATAGGGGATGAGAAGGGGAGTAGAGGAGAGGATGAATAGGGGATGAGAAGGGGAGTAGAGGAGAGGATGAATAGGGGATGAGAGGGGGAGTAGAGGAGAGGATGAATAGGGGATGAGAGGGGGAGTAGAGGAGAGGATGAATAGGGGATGAGAGGGGGAGTAGAGGAGAGGATGAATAGGGGATGAGAGGGGGAGTAGAGGAGAGGATGAATAGGGGATGAGAGGGGGAGTAGAGGAGAGGATGAATAATGGATGAGGGGGGAGTAGAGGAAGAGAGGATGAATAGGGGATGAGAGGGAGAGTAGAAGAAGAGAGGATGAATAATGGATGAGAGGGGGAGTAGAGGAAGAGAGGATGAATAATGGATGAGAGGGGGAGTAGAGGAAGAGAGGATGAATAATGGATGAGAGGGGGAGTAGAGGAAGAGAGGATGATTAGGGGATGATAGGGGGAGTAGAGGAGAGGATGAAAAGGGGGTGAGAGGGGGAGTAGAGGAGAGGATGAATAGGGGATGAGAGGGGGAGTAGAGGAGAGGATGAATAATGGATGAGAGGGGGAGTAGAGGAGAGGATGAATAGGGGATGAGAGGGGGAGTAGAGGAGAGGATGAAAAGGGGATGAGAGGGGGAGTAGAGGAGAGGATGAATAGGGGATGAGAGGGGGAGTAGAGGAGAGGATGAATAATGGATGAGAGGGGGAGTAGAGGACAGGATGAATAGGAGATAAGAGGGGGAGTAGAGGAGAGGATGAATAGGGGATGAGAGGGGGAGTAGAGGAGAGGATGAATAGGAGATGAGAGGGGGAGTAGAGGAGAGGATGAATAGAGGATGAGGGGGGAGTAGAGGAAGAGACTATGAATAATGGATGCCTGTGGAAACGCAGCCTATGTAGATCATGTGTTCATGAGTCTTTTAGTAAAGAATGTCAAACAACTGTTTGCTGCTGTTCATGTGTGTGTGTGTGTGTGTGTGTGTGTGTGTGTGTGTGTGTGTGTGTGTGTGTGTGTGTGTGTGTGTGTGTGTGTGTGTGTGTGTGTGTGTGTGTGTCAGAACTATCAGAACTAGAATGTTTAGAACTATCAGAACTAGAACTATCAGAACTAGAACTATCAGAACTAGAACTATCAGAAATAGAACTATCAGAACTAGAACTATCAGAAATAGAACTATCAGAACTAGAACGTTTAGAACTCTCAGAACTAGAACCATCAGAACTGTTGTGACGTGACTATAACTAATGTGATGACTGTTATTTTATAAAATCAATTAACTGTGTTTAATTATTCCGTGATTAAATTAGTCGGGGAAGTCGGGGAACCACAGAAAATTTTGTTTAAAGAGTTACTACCTCCCGAGTTAAACTCTCATAAGATATTTCATATCTATCGATAACAGTCACTTATTAATGTATTATAACCTCTTCAGTCTCATTCTGAATGTCACAATTTATTGTATCTGCACGAACCCTAACTTTATTGATGAATCAGCAATACACAAATTGGCTCAATTATTTATTTACTAACTAATTAAATAATGACAGAATAGATAAAACACACTAACATTATACGGTAAGTACAGTCCCTAGTGGACTAACAAAACAGGACAGTTTGGTTATAACACGATGGATTCAGGAAGAGGGGAAAACAAAGGACTTCATCTAACAGGACAGTTTGGTTATAACACGATGGATTCAGGAAGAGGGGAAAACAAAGGACTTCATCTAATATGACAGTTGGAAGCTACGCTCACGGAAATACAAATACTTAGCACCCTAATAACCGCTCATTCAGATTAGAAATGCAATACGGATTTACGTGTAGCTGTCTTCGATAGTTGAGTTGATGATGTAAGACTGGTTTGCCCACCAGAGATCACAATGTCCTTTGTAGTTTATTTGGTTGTAGTGGTGGTTAGAATGGATACTTCAGCGTACCCTGTAGTTCGTAGAGTTGATCTGTTAGATAGATACTTCAGCGGTTGTCGGTATTCTCGTCCTGGACTATGGCACATTTCAGCTGCAGACTGATAAAGGCTACGGTCTAGGAGTTACTTCTTCTTCTGTAGTGATCGATAGTTTCAGAGTTTAACCATTTCCAGCTGTGTAGCCACCGCTCCACGCTGTCTGGTCTTTGTAGAGATGAACTATTTCAACGTGTGGACCACGCCTCACATTCTCTGGTCTTTTCCTTTAGTAATGGAGTTGTAGTTTTAAACCATTTTGCCAGTCTCAGCTCGCGCTGTACTTCGGCTGGTCTCATGTGAATTTCGTCATGAGGGGTTTTATACTTGGGTAGAAAAGGGGGCGTTTCATCATGTTTGTGCTCACCTGGGCGTGGCCACTGACTGAGAATAAGTTAATATGGAAAACCCTCATCTCATTTAGAATGCTAAAATCACATTGTTATCTTCACAAAAGTATCATTAGACTTTTCATTCATTTGTTTTATACAACAATTCGATGCAAACCTGATAACTGGGAAGTGTACACTTTCAGAGATACAGTTATGTTGTTCTACCTTCTTTAATTCAATCATAGAATAGTAAAAAATTACATGATTGGTCTTTAAGTCCCCATCGACCATTTCCCACATTCTTTGTGTTAGAAATATTGTTTCATTATCCACTTCTGGATGTTGCCGTTTTGGCGGGAAGACTCGCTGTATAACAAAATGACTTCTTTCCCCCAATACGGCATGGCAAGGGAGAGCAAGTTTCTGCAAGGTATTTACGAACGGTTGTTAAGTCATAAAAATGTCCAACTCCCTGGGAGAGAGAGAGGGTCTGGCTATCTGTGGGTCATTTGCCTAGCGCACGGGTCCTTTGATCCACTGTCAGTACAGTCATGACAGAACTAAAACGTTCAGAACTATCAGAACTGGAATGTTCAGAACTATCAGAACTAGAATATTCAGAACTATCAGAACTAGAATGTTCAGAACTAGAACGTTTAGAACTATCAGAACAAGAATGTTCAGAACTAGAACTATCAGAACTAGAACGTTTAGAACTATCAGAACTAGAACATTCAGAACTATCAGAACTAGAATGGTTAGAACTATCAGTACTAGAACGTTTAGAACTGTCAGAACTATAATGTTTAGAACTATCAGTACTAGAACGTTCAGAACTGTCAGAACTATAACGTTTAGAACTGTCAGACATGGATTACAGGCAACATCAGCACTCAGCTAAATAGATAGATAGATAGATAGATAGATAGATAGATAGATAGATAGATAGATAGATAGATAGATAGATAGATAGATAGATAGATAGATAGATAGATAGATAGATAGATAGATAGATAGATAGATAGATAGATAGATAGATAGATAGATACTTTATTGATCCCCGGGGGGGAAATTTCATTGTCAAGCAGCTACAACAAAACACAGGACAGGTGCAAAATGCCACAACGAAAGTACACAAAAGACAGATACACGGTACATGATACATAGAGCGGCAGTATGAAAAAGTATAGAAATACAAGATATCTGGAGTGCAAAAAAAAAGCTTTAAAAAGACATTGCATAGTATGGGTGGTTGGCTGAATATGTACACTATACATTGGTGGATGTTGGATGGTTAACTGTACTATACAGGTCGATGGCAGAGAAATACTTCAGTAGCTAAAAATGCGTATGATATGAGCGAGGGTAATAATAGTTTACTTAATAGACAGACTGGGTAAATGAACAGGTAAGTGAAAATTTTGCATGGTTAAATTAGCTGTACAGTTAAGTATACAGTTATATTTACAGATAAGTGAATACTTGCATGGTTACACAAACTGTACAGGTAAATGACAGGAAGAGATACTTTAATAGCTAAATGTGTGTATGATATCATTTGGGGTAATAATAGTAATTCCCTTAAAATACAGTCCTTAGTGCGCAGGGTTTAATTACAGACAACTGCACGTATTGCACATTCGATATACTAAAAGCAATGAGAAAAGGTGCAATTGACAGGATACTAATATGCATTCCTGAGTGAATGCCTACGGTCCAAGAATTAGTAGCAATATTGCACGTGATATGATATAACAACTGTACATGGGTATGTATATACAGACCTGTATGAATAAATAGGTCCTGAGTGAATGAGTGCTGACGGACCAGAGTTGCTCACGGATGGATGCATAATTGTTAAACTAGGTCCTAGCACCCCAACAGTTCCAGATCTATGTTGCCGACGGCATGGCACCCCGGTGAGGCATTATATAGTCTAATAGCCGCCGGCAGGAAGGACCTCCTGTAGCGCTCTCTGGCACACCGTGGTGGGATCAGTCTGTGACTGAAAGTGCTCCTCTGCGTCATAACCATAGCGTGCAGAGGGTGGGTGACGTTGTCCATGATGGCCAGCAGTTTGGCCAGGATCCGTCTCTCCGCCACCTCCTCTAGAGTGTCAAGGCTCATCCCCAGGACAAAGCTAGCCTTCCTGATCAGCTTATTTACCCGAGAAGCATCACCGGCTTTGATGTTTGCTCCCCAGCACACCACTGCAAAAAAGATGGCACTGGCCACCACAGACTGGTAGAAGGTATGCAGTAGTTTACTGCACACGTTGAAGGACCTGAGCCTCCTCAGAAAGAGTCGGCTCTGGCCCTTTTTGTATAGGGCCCCGGTGTTACCAGCCCATTCCAGCCTGTTGTCCATATGGACTCCCAGGAACTTGTATGACCCAACCATTTCCACATCCATCCCCTGTATAGGGACTGCAGTCAGTTGTGCCTTGGTTCTCCTAAAGTCCACCACCATCTCCTTTGTTTTGCTGATGTTGAGCTGAAGGTGGTTCTGCTCACACCACAAAACAAAGTCACTGATTGTGCTCCTGTACTAAAGGATAGAGCTGCCACTTTCAAAGACCGGGACACTAATTCAGACGCTTATAAGAAATCCCACTATGCCCTCAGACTAACCATCAAATAGGCAAAGCGTCAATACAGGACTAAGATTGAATCCTACCACACCGTCTTTTACGGACTACAAAGTGAAACCCAGCCGGGAGCTGCCCAGTGACGCGCGCATACCAGACGAGCTAAATGCCTTTTATGCTCGCTTCGAGGCAATCAACAGTGAAACATGCATGAGAGCAGCAGCTATGATCACGCTCTCCGTAGCCGATGTGAGTAGACCTTTAAACAGGTCAACATTCACAAGGCAACAGGGCCAGATGGAGTACTCAGAGGATGCGTAGAACAACTGGCAAGTGCCTTCACTGACATTTTCAACCTCTCCTTGACCGAGTCTGTAATACCTACATGTTTCAAACAGACCACTATAGTCCCTGTGCCCAAGAACACCAAGGTAACCTGCCTAAATGACTACAGACCCGTAGCACTCACGTCGGTAGCCATGAAGTGCTTTGAAAGGCTGGTCATGGCTCACATTAACACCATCTTCCCGGAAACCCTAGACCCACTCCAATTCGCATACTGCCCCAACAGCACTCTACACTGCCTTTTCCCACCATGACAAAATGAACACCTATGTGAGAATGCTGTTCATTGACTACCACTAAACACCTCCCTCTGCAACTGGATCCTGGACTTCCTGACGGGCCGCCCTCAGGTGGTAAGGGTAGGCAACAACACATCTGCCATGCTGATCCTCAATACTGGGCCCCTCAGGGGTACGTGCTCAGTCCCCTCCTGTACTCCCTGTTCACCCACGACTGCATAATCAAGCAGAACTCCAACACCATCATCAAGTTTTCTGACAACACAACAGTGTCCTGATCACCGCCAACGATGAGACAGTCTATAGGGTGGAGGTGGACAACAATCTCTCCCTCAACTTCTGTCATTTACCTGTACAGTTTGTGTAACCATGCAAGTATTCACTTATCTGTAAATATAACTGTATATTTACCTGTACAGTTTGTGTAACCATGCAAGTATTCACTTATCTGTAAATATAACTGTATATTTACCTGTACAGCTAATTTAACCATGCAAAATGTTCACTTACCTGTTCATTTACCCAGTCTGTCAATTAAGTAAACTATTATTACCCTCGCTCATATCATACGCATTTTTAGCTACTGAAGTATTTCTCTGCCATCGACCTGTATAGTATAGTTAACCATCCAACATCCACCAATGTATAGTGTACATATTCAGCCAACCACCCATACTATGCAATGTCTTTTTTATAGCTTTTATTTTATTTGCACTCCAGATATCTTGTATTTCTATACTTTTTCATACTGCCGCTCTATGTGTCATGTATCGTGTATCTGTCTTTTGTGTATTTTCGTTGTGGCATTTTGCACCTGCCCTGTGTTTTGTTGTAGCTGCTTGACAATGAAATCTATCTATCTATCTATCTATCTATCTATCTATCTATCTATCTATCTATCTATCTATCTATCTATCTATCTATCTATCTATCTATCTATCTATCTATCTAACGTGAGCAAGTCAAAGGAGCTGATCGTGGATTACAATAAAAGGAGGGCAGAACGCCTCTGTTCACATCCACTGGGCTGTAGTGGAGCGGGTCGACAGTTTCAAGTTCCTTGGTGTCCACATCACCAACAAATTATCATGGTACGAACACACCAAACCCCCCCCCCCCCCCCGCTACTCTCTATTTATTATCTATGCATAGTCACTTTACCCCGACCTACATGTACAAACTACCTGGACTAACCTGTACCCCTGCACATTGACTTGGTACCAGTACCCACTATAAATAGCCTCATTACTAACCTGTACCCCTGCACATTGACTTGGTACCAGTACCACCTATAAATAGCCTCATTACTAACCTGTACCCCCGCACATTGACTTGGTACCAGTTCCCCCTATAAATAGCCTTGTTGTAATTTAATTTTTTACTTTTTACTTTTTACTTTAGTTTATTTAGTAAATATTTTAACTCTATTTCTTGAAATGCATTGTTGGTTAGGGCTTGTAAGTAAGCATTTCACGGTAAGGTCTACACTTGTTGTATTCGGCGCATGTGACAAATAACATTAGATTTTGTTTTATTTGATCAGAACTATTTGAAATAGAATGTTTAGAACTATCAGAACTAGAATGTTTAGAACTAGCAGAACTAGCAGAACTAGAACTATCAGAACTAGAACATTTAGAACTATCAGAACTAGAACTATCAGAACTAGAATGTTTAGAACTATCAGAACTATCAGAACTATCAGAACTAGAACTATCAGAACTAGAATGTTTAGAACTAGCAGAACTAGCAGAACTAGAACTAGCAGAACTAGAATGTTTAGAACTATCAGAACTATAACTATCAGAACTAGAACATTTAGAACTATCAGAACTAGAACTATCAGAACTAGAACTATCAGAACTAGAATATTTAGAACTATCAGAACTATCAGAACTAGAACTATCAGAACTAGAACATTTAGAACTATCAGAACTAGAACTATCAGAACTAGAATGTTTAGAACTAGCAGAACTATCAGAACTAGAACTATCAGAACTAGAACGTTTAGAACTATCAGAATATATCACACTGCTACAATTAAAACTGTGAAAAATAGTTGAGATCTGGTGTTTGGTGTGGGTTTAAACCCTGCATGAACACATAAATTAACATCAATTACACTATGTATATCTATATACACATCAATTACACTATACATATCTATATACACATCAATTACACTATACATATCTATATACACATCAATTACACTATACATATCTATATACACATCAATTACACTATAGATATATATATATACACATCAATTACACTATACATATCTATATACACATCAATTACACTATACATATCTATATACACATCAATTACACTATACATATCTATATACACATCAATTACACTATACATATATCTATATTCACATCAATTACACTATTCATATATATATATACACATCAATTACACTATACATATCTATATACACATCAATTACACTATACATATATCTATATACACATCAATTACACAATACATATCTACATACTCATCAATTACACTATACATATATATATACACATCAATTACACTATACATATATATATACACATCAATTACACTATACATATCTATATACTCATCAATTACACTATACATATCTATATACACATCAATTACACTATACATATCTATATACACATCAATTACACTATTCATATCTATATACACATCAATTACACTATTCATATATATATACACATCAATTACACTATACATATCTATATACTCATCAATTACACTATACATATCTATATACACATCAATTACACTATACATATATATATACACATCAATTACACTATTCATATATATATATACACATCAATTACACTATTCATATATATATACACATCAATTACACTATACATATCTATATACTCATCAATTACACTATACATATATATATACACATCAATTACACTATACATATCTATATACACATCAATTACACTATACATATCTATATACACATCAATTACACTATACATATCTATATACACATCAATTACACTATTCATATATATATACACATCAATTACACTATACATATCTATATACTCATCAATTACACTATACATATCTATATACACATCAATTACACTATACATATCTATATACACATCAATTACACTATTCATATCTATATACACATCAATTACACTATACATATCTATATACTCATCAATTACACTATACATATCTATATACACATCAATTACACTATACATATATATATACACATCAATTACACTATACATATCTATATACACATCAATTACACTATACATATATATATACACATCAATTACACTATACATATATATATACACATCAATTACACTATACATATCTATATACTCATCAATTACACTATACATATCTATATACACATCAATTACACTATACATATCTATATACACATCAATTACACTATACATATCTATATACACATCAATTACACTATTCATATATATATACACATCAATTACACTATACATATCTATATACTCATCAATTACACTATACATATCTATATACACATCAATTACACTATACATATCTATATACACATCAATTACACTATTCATATATATATACACATCAATTACACTATACATATCTATATACTCATCAATTACACTATACATATCTATATACACATCAATTACACTATACATATCTATATACTCATCAATTACACTATACATATATATATACACATCAATTACACTATACATATCTATATACTCATCAATTACACTATACATATCTATATACTCATCAATTACACTATACATATATATATACACATCAATTACACTATACATATCTATATACACATCAATTACACTATACATATCTATATACTCATCAATTACACTATACATATCTATATACACATCAATTACACTATACATATCTATATACACATCAATTACACTATACATATCTATATACACATCAATTACACTATTCATATATATATACACATCAATTACACTATACATATCTATATACTCATCAATTACACTATACATATCTATATACACATCAATTACACTATACATATCTATATACACATCAATTACACTATTCATATATATATACACATCAATTACACTATACATATCTATATACTCATCAATTACACTATACATATCTATATACACATCAATTACACTATACATATCTATATACTCATCAATTACACTATACATATATATATACACATCAATTACACTATACATATCTATATACTCATCAATTACACTATACATATCTATATACTCATCAATTACACTATACATATATATATACACATCAATTACACTATACATTAAAAAGCAAAACACAATGATACAGTACGAAGCAAACCCCTTCTTCAGTTAATAGGCCATCTAACATCTGCCTGATACTACAGCATACAACAGTCATTTACCAGACGCTCTTATCCAGAGCGACTTACAGTTAGTTAGTGGATGCATGTTCATACTTTTTCGTACTGGTCCCCCGTGGGAATTGAACCCACAAGCGCCATGCTCTACAACCTGAGCTACATGGGATTACAGCAATAAAACTGTCCTTCTTTAGACCAGTTGAGTATCTGGAGCATCAGCGTTTGTGGGTTCGATTACAGGCTCAAAATGGCCAGAAACAAAGAACTTTCTTCTGAAACTCGTCAGTCTGTTCTTGTTCTGAATAAATAGTACCCGCAAAACACCAGTCTCAACGTCAACAGTGAAGAGGCAACTCCGGGATGCTGGCCTTATAGGCAGAGTTGCAAAGAAAAAGCCATATCTTCCTCTGTCCAGTGTCTGTGTTCTTTTGCCCATCTTAATCTTTTATTTTTATTGGCCAGTCTGAGGTATGGCTTTTTCTTTGCAACTCTGCCTATAAGGCCAGCATCCCGGAGTCGCCTCTTCTTCATTTACAACATTAACAATGTCTACACTGTATTTCTGATCAATTTTATGTTATTTTAATGGACAAAAAATTAAGCTTTTCTTTAAAAAACAAGGACATTTCTAAGTGACCCCAAAATTTGGAACGTAGTGTACATACTATGTTATCCAGCAGCTGGCCAATCCTAACCACAGACAATCAAGACATGAATCACAGACTAATGCCAGCTGAACTGTCACCTGTCAATAATTTGATCTAACTCAACTGTACTGTGATTCAATCCATCTGACCAACCTTCTATGTCCTGTATATAAAGACTCAGGTTAGAAACATTAGCATAATGGATGACTGGTGGATCACATTAAGCCTTGGAGTTGTGTATAAGTGTTATTGCTAACATTAGGCAGACATTGCCTGTATGTTTTTCCATGAATGTGAAATATAATGCCACATTTCTATTGATTTTTTTCTCTCTCTCTCTCTCTCTCTCTCTCTCTCTCTCTCTCTCTCTCTCTCTCTCTCTCTCTCCTCCTCCTCACGCCAATGGTCAATGGTGTGTGTGTGTGTGTGTGTGTGTGTGTGTGTGTGTGTGTGCGTGTGTGTGCGTGTGTGTGTCTCTCTCTCTCTCGCACACACACGCACACACACGCACACACACACACACACACACACACACCATTGACCATTGGCGTGAGGAGGAGGAGAGAGAGAGAGGAGAGAGAGAGAGAGAGAGAGAGAGAGTGTGTGTGTGTGTGTGTGTGTGTGTGTGTGTGTGTGTGTGTGTGAGTGAGTGAGTGAATGAGCTGGTTGTCCCAGTTCTCCAGGGATCTAATGATTGCCATATGGTCACAGCCCCAGCTTCCTCTTTTTCACAGGCTCTTTAGAACACACACTACCGTTCCATTCTTTAGCCAAACAGCACACACACACACACTACCGTTCCATTCTTTAGCCAAAACGAGCTCAGCCTATCCACAGCCATGTCTAACATTACTGACATACGCACACCTCTCACACACAATCTCTCACACACACACCATCTCAAACACACACTTACACACACCAGACGTAAACACTCAAATACATTACATTAGCACAAAGTGTGCTGTAAACTTACTATGACCCTGTGTCAACAGTATAATGTCGCACAACATTAACCCCACCTGATGCAATATACTAGGCTATTGACACTCATACAACTCATCACCAGAATATCTTGTGGTAGGCTGACTGTCTGTAACTAATTGTGATCTGCATGTCCACTGCCTGTAGCCTGAGAACATATGTAAGAAGTCAACAAGCTGTTAGCTGTCCCTCTCCCCAGAAGGAGGACTACCTGCTAGACTACTCTGCTCTCAAACAGCAGCCAATCGGATCCTCGAATCCCTCACGACGTCACTGAGGGCCTCTCGTTGAAACTGACCGCGAGCTGAAGATGATAGAGGAGCGCAAGGCGAGGAGGAGAACATCTCGAAAAACAAGGACAAGCAATTTCCTCCAATAATCATGTTGGATTCGCTCACATTACTCCTGGAAAAAGTATTCTTCCTCACTCACCTCAATGTCTTCAATCACTTCAGGACCAGTCTGTTCTCCTCAGTCACACAGAGAGAGAGGGAGAAGAAGAGAGTTACAAATCACTGCGAGAAAGAGGGGGAGAGAGAGGAGGTCCCCGATCCCTCCGCCGGCGGCCCACTCCCAGACTCCTTATACCAGCGGGGAGACTTGCTAGAAGTTCCCCGGACTCTATTCACTCATTTCGGCATATATTTAGGGGACAACCGGGTGGCACATCTGATTCCGGATATCTTGCCACTCTTTACAACGGACACGCGATCCATCCAGGTGACGGTAACGAACAAACGGTTAGTTCTCGGAGTTCTATCCAAGAGCGCCAGCATCCGGGTGGATACGGTTGAGGACTTTGCCTATGGAGCATCAATTCTGCTGAACGTCATGGACACTACCGTGCAGAAACCACCGTTGGATGGCGAAGAGATCGCGAGGAGAGCGGAGAAACTGGTTGGGAAGATACCTTACAGCTTGCTGTGGAATAACTGTGAACATTTCGTTACTTACTGCCGGTACGGCAGCGCAATCAGCATTCAGACAGACAAGGTAACATATGGATGTTGGCCTTTCTTCTTTTTTATGCACAGCACGGACCGTTTGAAGATGCCATCTCTCTAAAAAGCTATATATCCCAAAGTTCAGCTAACTTGCAAAATGTTAAAGGTGTTTTACTATATATACATACATTTACTGTATATACCTCGGCTTCCAAGTGGCGCAGTGGTCTAAGACACTGCATCTCAGTGCTAGAGGCCTCACTACAGACAACCTGGTTTGAAACCAGACTGTATCACAACCGGACGTGACAATAGGCTCAGCATCGTTTGAGTTTGGCTGCTGTAGGCCGTCATTGTAAATAAGAATTTGTTCTTAACTGACTTGCCTAGTTAAATAAAGGTTAAATAAAAACAAAACAAAAATTCATAGGTCCCTATAAGTGTTGATTATGCGTTGAGTCATGATCACATTGCTCTATAAACATTGGTCAATATTGATACACATCGTTAACATTCCTCACAGAGTAAAGTAGGCTAATTACCCTTTTTAGACGATCCTGCTTTAATCATAGCCTACTTTCAATGGAGTTACAGACTAACTTCTGTTTTATCAAGGCATATAGGCCTATCACCTGAACCAGCAATTACTAGTTCACAGCACTCACTTCATCTATACATTATTATGTTAATGTTTAAATATTCAAATTCTGCACCTAGTAGTAGAAACAGACAGAGTCCTGCAGCATCACTCAGTGAGAACATCTCACCAGCTGCAACAGTTCTTATCTTATCCAGAGCAACGTACAGTTAGTTAGTGCATGCATGTTCATACTGGTCCCCCATGGGAATCAAACCCACAACGCTGGTGTTGAAAGCACCATGCTCTACCATCTGAGCTACACAGGACATTAAATTAGTTGGCTAGCCAGTTCAAATAATGACCATATCATATAGCTGACAACGTCTTAAATTTAGCTAATTTGTATTCATTGATATAGGAAAATAAACTCACAAGATCATTATTTACAAGTTAATGGAGAGCTAATTCCAGAAAGTAGCTTACGGTTGTGAGTGTGATGAAATAAAAGCAGAGCATTCTACCAGAGAATTTTAGAACTTGGACACTGTCTCGTTGGCCTAACCTTAAATCCTAATCTGACTTTGATGCTGGTCATGTTGTTCTTCACATTACCGTCTCTGTTAAACACACACTATATCAAATAAAATCTATGTTTATTTGTCATATGCACAGGATACAGAAGGAGTAAACAGTACAGTGAAATGGATACTTGCATAGTGAAGTATTTTGTTTGGACATGTAGCTATCTAGCTAAACAATGAACCATAATCCCAACTCATAACATTACTACCCTGCATGAATCTATAGGTAGCTAAAGCTAACTAACTAGGTTTAATATTAGCTAGCTAGCTAACATTAGGCTACAACTATCAATACTAATGGCTCTAAGATACAAATAATATTACTACACAGATCATACAAGTAACGTTAGCTACCGAGGCAGCCAGTCAGCTAACATTGGCTAGCTAGCTAAAAGTACGCTTTAACTTGCAATGAAAATTACTTTTTGACAACATTAAAAACTCCATCTCCATCTCCTTAGCTATCATATCCTGAAAGTGGAGAGCATTATCAACACTTTTGCAGTTCTTCATGATATAAAAAAAAAAAAAAGCCACATTAGAAAAGATGTCCTACATATACTGAGCAGCTGACCTTAGAGACAGAAGCGGGCTACATTGCAGACCAATCCAAACCAGCCCGCCCATTATCTCATTCAATCATGGCTCATAATATCAACACAGTATTTAAATTAGGTCATTTGCAGTTGATAGGCTGACTAGGCTTCTTAGTCTGCAGGTCTGGTGAGAGTCTGTTTGTTTTAGTTTTAAATGAGAACATTGAGTGAGCTAAGCTAGACTAGTGTAGCCAATTTGAATGTGGCTGTCTGTTGTTTTTAACGGTTGTTCATAGAGCGCCAGGCAGAAAGAACTCTGTTCTTAGCACACTCTCTCTGCTAAAAGAGCAAATTAAGGCTATACATCCCATCCTTATGTAGTGCACTACTGCTGACCAGGGCCCATTCAATGTAGTGCACTACTGCTGACCAGGGCCCATTCCATGTAGTGCACTACTGCTGACCAGGGCCCATTCAATTAGCAATGGATTTGGCAAGAGAACAAGCTGATCTGGAACCAGGCTAAAATACAACATCTTTTCAAGTTGAAGTTTGTTTATTCAAGTTTGTTTATTTGTCAATGTGAAATGCTTAGGCCTACTTACAGGTTCCCCTCTCGATAATGCAATAGGCCTACTTACAGGTTCCCCTCTCGATAATGCAATAGGCCTACTTACAGGTTCCCCTCTCGATAATGCAATAGGCCTACTTACAGGTTCCCCTCTCGATAATGCAATAGGCCTACTTACAGGTTCCCCTCTCGATAATGCAATAGGCCTACTTACAGTTTCCCCTCTCGATAATGCAATAGGCCTACTTAAAGGTTCCCCTCTCGATAATGCAATAGGCCTACTTACAGGTTCCCCTCTCGATAATGCAATAGGCCTACTTACAGGTTCCCCTCTCGATAATGCAATAGGCCTACTTACAGGTTCCCCTCTCGATAATGCAATAGGCCTACTTACAGGTTCCCCTCTCGATAATGCAATAGGCCTACTTACAGGTTCCCCTCTCGATAATGCAATAGGCCTACTTACAGGTTCCCCTCTCGATAATGCAATAGGCCTACTTACAGGTTCCCCTCTCGATAATGCAATAGGCCTACTTACAGGTTCCCCTCTCGATAATGCAATAGGCCTACTTACAGGTTCCCCTCTCGATAATGCAATAGGCCTACTTACAGGTTCCCCTCTCGATAATGCAATAGGCCTACTTACAGGTTCCCCTCTCGATAATGCAATAGGCCTACTTACAGGTTCCCCTCTCGATAATGCAATAGGCCTACTTACAGGTTCCCCTCTCGATAATGCAATAGGCTTCTACTTACAGGTTCCCCTCTCGATAATGCAATAGGCCTACTTACAGGTTCCTCTCCCGATAATGCAATAGGCCTACTTACAGGTTCCCCTCTCGATAATGCAATAGGCCTACTTACAGGTTCCCCTCTCGATAATGCAATAGGCCTACTTACAGGTTCCCCTCTCGATAATGCAATAGGCCTACTTACAGGTTCCCCTCTCGATAATGCAATAGGCCTACTTACAGGTTCCCCTCTCGATAATGCAATAGGCCTACTTACAGGTTCCCCTCTCGATAATGCAATAGGCCTACTTACAGGTTCCCCTCTCGATAATGCAATAGGCCTACTTACAGGTTCCCCTCTCGATAATGCAATAGGCCTACTTACAGGTTCCCCTCTCGATAATGCAATAGGCCTACTTACAGGTTCCTCTCGATAATGCAATAGGCCTACTTACAGGTTCCCCTCTCGATAATGCAATAGGCCTACTTACAGGTTCCCCTCTCGATAATGCAATAGGCCTACTTACAGGTTCCCCTCTCGATAATGCAATAGGCCTACTTACAGGTTCCCCTCTCGATAATGCAATAGGCCTACTTACAGGTTCCCCTCTCGATAATGCAATAGGCCTACTTACAGGTTCCCCTCTCGATAATGCAATAGGCCTACTTACAGGTTCCCCTCTCGATAATGCAATAGGCCTACTTACAGGTTCCCCTCTCGATAATGCAATAGGCCTACTTACAGGTTCCCCTCTCGATAATGCAATAGGCCTACTTACAGGTTCCCCTCTCGATAATGCAATAGGCCTACTTACAGGTTCCCCTCTCGATAATGCAATAGGCCTACTTACAGGTTCCCCTCTCGATAATGCAATAGGCCTACTTACAGGTTCCCCTCTCGATAATGCAATAGGCCTACTTACAGGTTCCTCTCTCGATAATGCAATAGGCCTACTTACAGGTTCCCCTCTCGATAATGCAATAGGCCTACTTACAGGTTCCCCTCTCGATAATGCAATAGGCCTACTTACAGGTTCCTCTCTCGATAATGCAATAGGCCTACTTACAGGTTCCCCTCTCGATAATGCAATAGGCCTACTTACAGGTTCCCCTCTCGATAATGCAATAGGCCTACTTACAGGTTCCCCTCTTGATAATGCAATAGGCCTACTTACAGGTTCCCCTCTCGATAATGCAATAACAATAAATGAATAAAAGGGTAAAAGTTAAATGAATAAAACTAGGACAAAAATCTAACAGAAGAAGACACACAAAGGAATTGAAGTAGGATATTCAAACCTAGACATGTTCCATCTATAGAAGTTGCATGGGATGCGGTTGATCCAGAAACCCGTCACTTGCTTATTATTAGCCTCTGCTGAGTCCCCAACTACCAGATGTTCCGCTGTGTGTCCCTCAACACATTAACACTAACCTCTGCTGAGTCCCCAACTACCAGATGTTCCGCTGTGTGTCCCTCAACACATTAACACTAACCTCTGGGGAAATGGAAAGAGAGCCTGTGATGTGACTTCCGCTTTTGGACATTAACAAGGTGACACTCCATCTTAACTCCTCCTCCACATTTACTGGATTGGTTGAACAGTGCAGAAGAGAACCTTCCCCGACAGCTTTTTTTCTTCTCGTTAGGTTACCTTCCCGCTAACACTCCCCTGTACGCTAGCGTTAGGTTATCTTCCCGCTAACACTCCCCTGTACACTAGTGTTAGGTTACCTTCCTGCTAACACTCCCCTGTACACTAGCGTTAGGTTACCTTCCCGCTAACACTCCCCTGTACGCTAGCGTTAGGTTACCTTCCCGCTAACACTCCCCTGTACACTAGTGTTAGGTTACCTTCCCACTAACACT
>CM042423.1:1662468-1719968 GCA_023634145.1 Thymallus thymallus
AGAAAGTCCCTGAGTCTGGCCAGAGAGACTAATGATTGTGAGGGCTTGGTTGTGGTAAGGCCTCTTACTCCCACCTAGGGGAGGAGAGAGGCACTCAACCAAGTCCTCACACCCTAAATAGGGAGATTATGATCCCCAATCAGAGACAGCAGTCTAGCGTTGTCTCTGATTGGGATAGTATTTAAGCTCCACACAAAGCCACCTGTGTGTGGATCATTGTTCGTTTGTCTGCACTGCAAGCAGCCCACAACGTAAGTCACTGTGTTTAGTTTTTTTTGTAGTTAGTTTGTACTCTCCTGTTTATTTTACATGCCTTGTGAGAAGACCTCATTAAAATAAACCAGGATGACACTCCACGAGCGCTCTACGTATCGTCCCTTCACTCCTCACTGTGACAGAATGATCCACCACCCTGGGACGCAACGGGGGATTACTTTGGGAGATATCCTCCTCGGTATGGGGAAAATTACCGAGGAGGAACACTCCCATTATCGTGCGGTGGAGGAGGGCTGGTGTCCGGAGCAGAGGCGCCGAAGACGGGGGAAACGTCACCGGGCGAAAGCGAAGGACCAGCCTGGAGCCCAGAAAAACCCCCAAACTGATTTTGGGGGGGGGGCTATGGGGGTGGTCGGGGATCGAGAGAGAAGAGCCCCGACCACTGCACTCGTGGGGGTTCCAGGAGGAGCCCCTACAGCCGTGGGAGCAGGAGTACAGAGAGGAGTCGGAGGAAGACGACGACGATGTGCTTCTGTTCCCTCACTCGTGGGGGTTCCCGGAGGAACCCTCACAGGATGGGGATTGGCGGTGGAGTAGGGACGACAGGGACAGTCGTGCTCCAGCACCAGTTACCAGTCCGGTGCCTCCAGCGCCAGGCCAGAGTCGGAGACGGAGGAGACCGACTCAGTGCACCAAACCATCGGTGCGCAACTATAGCCCGGTACGGCCCGCGCCTGCTCCGCGCACCAGCTCTATGGTGCGTGTCTCCAGCCCGGTGCGACCCGTACCAGTTCAACGCACCAACCCAACGGTGCGTTTCCCCAGCCCAGTACGGCCCGTGCCTGCGCCTCGCATCAGACCAGTGGTGCGTGTCCCCAGTCCAGTACGCCCCGTGCCTACTCCTCGCACGGAGCCTACAGCGACGGTCGCCAGCACAGCTCTGTGGTTGGAAACCATCTCTGCGTCGGTGCCCAGGGTGGGCACGACGTTCAGTCCCGCTGTGGAGCAGGAGCTCCATAGCGCGTCGGTGCCCAGTCTGGGGCCGACAGCCAGCCCAACCACAGGGCTGGAACCCATCTCTGCGTCGGTGCCCAGGGTGGGCACGACGTTCAGTCCCGCTGTGGAGCAGGAGCTCCATAGCGCGTCGGTGCCCAGTCTGGGGCCGACAGCCAGCCCAACCACAGGGCTGGAAACCATCTCTGCGTCGGTGCCCAGGGTGGGCACGACGTTCAGTCCCGCTGTGGAGCAGGAGCTCCATAGCGTGTCGGTGCCCAGTCTGGGGCCGACAGCCAGCCCAACCACAGGGCTGGAAACCATCTCTGCGTCGGTACCCAGGGTGGGCACGACGTTCAGCCCCGCTATGGAGCAGGAGCTCTGTAGCGTGTCGGTGCTCAACCTGGGGCAGACAGACGGGCCAACTACAGGGCTGGAGACCACCTCTACGTCGGTGCCCAGGGTGGGCACGGCGTCCAACCCGAGACCTCCAGTGAAGGTCAGCATCCCGAGGCCTCCGGTGAAGGTCAGCAGCCCGAGGTCTCCGGTGAGGGTCAGCAGCCCGAGGTCTCCGGAGAAGGTCAGCAGCCCGAGGCCTCCGGTGAAGGTCAGCAGCCCGAGGCCTCCGGTGAAGGTCAGCAGCCCGAGGCCTCCGGTGAAGGTCAGCAGCCCGAGGCCTCCGGTGAAGGTCAGCAGCTCGAGGCCTCCGGTGAAGGTCAGCAGCCCGAAGCCTCCGGTGAAGGTCAGAAGCCCGAGACCTCCGGAGAAGGTCAGCAGCCCGAGACCTCCGGAGAAGGTCAGCAGCCCGAGGCCTCCGGTGAAGGTCAGCAGCCCGAGGCCTCCGGTGAAGGTCAGCAGCCCGAGGTCTCCGGAGAAGGTCAGCAGCCCGAGGCCTCCGGTGAAGGTCAGCAGCCCGAAGCCTCCGGTGAAGGTCAGCAGCCCGAAGCCTCCGGTGAAGGTCAGCAGCCCGAAACCTCCGGAGAAGGTCAGCAGCCCGAGACCTCCGGTGAGGGTCAGCAGCCGGGGATCTCAGGTGAAGGTGAGCAGCCCTGAACCTCCACCGGAGCCCCATCCGGGTCCAGCAGTCTGCTCCGCTACAGCGCCAGAGTGGGCCGCTCCACCGGTGCCCAGTCCGGGGCCGGTCGTCTGCGTCGCTCCAGTGCCGGAGCAGTCCGCTCCACCGGTGCCCAGTCCGGGGCCGGTCGTCTGCTTCGCTCCAGTGCCGGAGCAGTCCGCTCCACTGGGGTCCGAGCCAGTGGAAAACATCAGCCCCTCTCCAGGGTCGAGGGCTCCCACACCAGGGTCCAGACAGGACTTGGTGAATGGCGGGAGTACTGAGGGGGGAACCATCGCGCCGGGGTCCGGACCGGACCGGGCGTGCAACGGAGAGGTAGGAGGGAAGCTACTCTCAAAGCCTGCGCCACGCCCGGAGCCGGAACCGGAGCCCCCACCAGCAACCACCTCAGTACCCCGCCATGTCCCCCCTAGTTTTTGTGTATTTTTTTTTTTAGGAGAGGGGGGGATATTGTGCGATCGGGAGTCCGCACCTTAGGGGAGGGGTACTGTGAGGGCTTGGTTGTGGTAAGGCCTCTTACTCCCACCTAGGGGAGGAGAGAGGCACACAACCAAGTCCTCACACCCTAACTAGGGAGATTATGATCCCCAATCAGAGACAGCTGTCTAGCGTTGTCTCTGATTGGGGATAGTATTTAAGCTCCACACAAAGCCACCTGTGTGTGGATCATTGTTCGTTTGTCTGCACTGCAAGCAGCCCACAACGTAAGTCACTGTGTTTAGTTTTGTTTGTAGTTAGTTTGTACTCTCCTGTTTATTTTACATGCCTTGTGAGAAGACCTCATTAAAATAAACCAGGATGACACTCCACGAGCGCTCTACGTATGTCAGGCTCTGGCCATAGAGAAGCTTTGCTTCTCTATATTTCTATGGTCAGAGTCTGGCAGATCTATTATTTCTACGTCTGTGTGGTGTTGTGTGTGTGGGATCCCTAATTAGAGGCAGCTGCTATGCATTACCTCTAATTAGGGATCTTACTTATATGTCTGTGTTCCACTCCGTTGGCGTGGTTCATTGTTGTATATTGTCTCGTGTCGTGCTACGTGTGTCATCTTTATTATTATCATTTGTTATTTTGTATAGTTCGCTAGTTCATTGAATAAATATGTCGAACTATCGATACGCTGCGCCTTGGTCTCTCTACACACCCGAACGTGACAGAATGAACCACCACCCGACCAAGCAGCGAAAATCTGGAGAAAAGGAGAAAAAAGGAAGACAGCGGCGTAATCGTGGATACGGAGGTAAAGGAGGCCGTAGTCAACCCCAGGAAAATGTCGGGGGGGGGGCTATGGGGGTGGTCTGGTAATGAAGAGGACGCACCAGTACCACTTTCCATGTGGAATACACTGTGCCCGACATATAAATGGGGGGCGCAAAGTGAAGAAGAGGAGGATTATTTGGAGAGCCATTTTGGAGATGTTCTGGAGGAAATGTGGGAGATAGCAGAGGAGGTTGAACGGGAAATGTCGGAGTGGAATAATCCGTGTCCAGTCGCCTACTCCACTCCCATGAAAGAGCAGTCCGCTTTACCGGTGCCCAGTCGGGGTCCGGCCGTCTGCCCTACTCCAGTGCCAGAGCAGTCCGCTCCACCGGTGCCCAGTCTGGGTCCGGCCGTCTGCTACACTCCAGTGCGCCTCTCCAGTCCGGTACGTAATGTGCCTGCTCCTCGCACTCGCCCTGAGGTGCGTGTCACCAGTCCGGTGCCATCAGTGCCGACTCCATGCACCAGGCCTCCAGTGCGCCTCTCCAGTACGGTACGTCATGTGCCTGCTCCTCGCACTAGCCCTGAGGTGCGTGTTATTAGTCCTGTGCCACATGTGCCGACTCCACGCACCAGGCTTCCAGTGCGCGTCTCCAGTCAGGTACGTCCTGTGCCTGTTCCCCGCACTAGCCCTGAGGTGCGTGTTATTAGTCCTGTGCCACATGTGCCGACTCCACGCATCAGGCTTCCAGTGCGCGTCTCTAGTCCGGTACGTCCCGTGCCGACTCCCCGCACTCGACCTCCAGTGCGTGTGCCCAGCCAGGTTCCTCCAGTACCGGCTCCACGCACCAGGCCTCCAGTGCGCTTCTCCAGTCCGGTACGTCCCGTGCCGACTCCCCGCACTCGACCTCCAGTGCGTGTGCCCAGCCAGGTTCCTCCAGTACCGGCTCCACGCACCAGGCCTCCAGTGCGCCTCTCCAGTCTGGTACGTCCCGTGCCGACTCCTCGCACTCGACCTCCAGTGCGTGTGCCCAGCCAGGTTCCTCCAGTACCGGCTCCACGCACCAAGCCTCCAGTGTGCCTCTCCAGTCTGGTACGTCCCGTGCCGACTCCCCGCACTCGACCTCCAGTGCGTGTGCCCAGCCAGGTACCTCCAGTGCCGGCTACACGCACCAGACCGTCGGTGCGCCTCATCAGCCCGGAGACTCCCGTGATAGTCGACAGCCCGGAGCCTCCCGTGACGCTCGACAGCCCGGAGCCTCCCGTGACGCTCGACAGCCCGGAGCCTCCCGTGACTCTCGACAGCCCGGAGCCTCCCGTGACGCTCGACAGCCCGGAGCCTCCCGTGACGCTCGACAGCCCGGAGCCTCCCGTGACGCTCGACAGCCCGGAGCCTCCCGTGACGCTCGACAGCCCGGAGCCTCCCGTGACGCTCGACAGCCCGGAGCCTCCCGTGACGCTCGACAGCCCGGAGCCTCCCGTGACGCTCGACAGCCCGGAGCCTCCCGTGACGCTCGACAGCCCGGAGCCTCCCGTGAAGCTCGACAGCCCGGAGCCTCCCGTGATAATTATATGGCCGGAGTCGCCTGCCACACCGGTGCTCAGTCCTGGCCCGGTTATTTGCCCCGCTCCATGGCCTGAACTTTTTTCCCCACCATTGTTATTTAAAGGACCGGTGGGTTGCCCCTTTAAATGGCCTGAATCGCCAGCCACACTGGGGCCCAGTCCGGGCCCAGTAGAAATAAGGAGGAGGACATCCACTTCGCCAGGGCCGGAACCGCCACCGGCGATGGTTTATGGTTGATGTTTTTCCCTCCCTGACCCTTCCCTCATGTTTATGTGTTTGTTTTTCTTGCGGTCGGGAGTCCGCGCCTTTGGGGGGGGTACTGTCAGGCTCTGGCCATAGAGAAGCTTTGCTTCTCTATATTTCTATGGTCAGAGTCTGGCAGATCTATTATTTCTACGTCTGTGTGGTGTTGTGTGTGTGGGATCCCTAATTAGAGGCAGCTGCTATGCATTACCTCTAATTAGGGATCTTACTTATATGTCTGTGTTCCACTCCGTTGGCGTGGTTCATTGTTGTATATTGTCTCGTGTCGTGCTACGTGTGTTATACGTTCATTGCATTTGTTATTTTGTATGGTTCGTCAGTTCATTTAAATAAACATGTCGAACTATGGATACGCTGCGCCTTGGTCTCTCTACACACCCGAACGTGACAACGTATCGTCCCTTCACTCCTCACTGTGACAATGATGAGACCTGCAGAATTCTGGTAACCTTCCCAAAATTCCCCGGTGTTCCAGATATCTAGCTTGGTATATTCCTGGAATTACAAGGGATGAGGAGTAAATACGGGAATCCTCCAGCCAGGCTTTCTGGAAAACCAGGGAGTTTTAGTAAAGTTACCGTCATTTTGCAGCCCTACAGTAATGATGCATTATCCTTTGGTATGTGGAAATAAAATGTATATGTTGTCTAGCCTGGTTCCAGATCTGTTTGTGCTGTCTTGCTAACTCCTATGGTCATAGTTGACTAATCAAACAGATCTGGGACCAGGCTAGATTTTCTCATGCACTACTTTTGACAGAGTCATGGGCCATGGTCAAACATTAGGGTGCAATTTCAGACCTTAGACTTAACATTGGGAAAGAATAGCATTGTTCTGTTAAGCTTGCTGCTCCACAAATCTCTTTACGTCCCAAATGGCACCTATTCCCTATATAGTGCATTGCTTTGACCAGGACCTGAAGGGAATAGGGGGCCATTTGGGATGCAGATATTTCTTTGTTATTGATGAAATACTCAGTAAAAGTGTCCACATCACTCTAATCCACAGCTCTGGTCCAGGGCATTACGTATGCCTTGCTAACATCACTCTAACAACAAACCTCATGTAACGCCCTGGACCAGAGCTATCTAATCCACAGCTCTGAGCAGGAGTTGTCCTAATATCTAGGATCAGCTTATAGCCTCAGTCAAATCCTAGCCTTAATAATTTTGGGGAAGCACAAAACTGACCTTAGATCAGTGGTTAGTAATAATTCCTTCAGCTCCACCTACCTGGCTAGAGGCTGGATAAATAAACACATCCAGGTAGCGAACTCTCCCCTCTCTCTCTCCACATTCTGTCTTTCTGTTTCTCTGTCAACACTCCACCTTTCCTCCTACACATTCTGTCCATCTCTCCCTCTCTCTCTTCCTCTATCTCTCCTCATTTCTTTCCTCACTCCCCATCTCTCCAGTCCTCTTCATCTCACTCACTCTCGCCCTCCCTCCCTCTCTTCTCCTCCTTCGTGTCAGGACCATGTTTCCTCTCGCCCTCCTCAGCTTGCTGTTCATCACCCTACAAACAGACGACAAGAAAGAGAAAGGAAGAAAACCGACAACAACCAAACAGGAAGTTAAGAATGACCCCGTCTTCCAGAGAGGGGACCTGTTGGAGGTATGGAATAAATTAATCTAGTCAAATGGCTGAGGCAACTCTATGGCTGAGTCTCAATTGGTATCCTATTCCCTTCATAGTTGGCCCATAGGGCTCCCTCTGGTCAAATGTAGTACACTATACAGGGAATAGGGTGCCATCTGGGATACTAAATGTATTTTAAATATGTCATATATCATTCATTCATTCAGGTTCCCCGGACGTTGTTCACTCATTTTGGGATCTACCTGGGCGGAGGCAGGGTGGCTCACCTGATACCTGACATACTACCTGTGGTGTCAGATGATCAGCAGGCTATCAGAGAGATGGTTACCAATAACAGACTGATACTGGGGGTCATCGCTAAGGTGAGGGGGGGAATGTGTGTGGCGTTGGGGTGGTGGGGAGGGGAGGGGTGGAGTGTGTGGCGTTGGGGTGGTGGGGAGGGGAGGGGAGGAGTGTGTGGCGTTGGGGTGGTGGGGAGTTCAGGAGTGTGTGGCGTTGGGGTGGTGGGGAGGGGAGGAGTGTGTGGCGTTGGGGTGGTGGGGAGGGGAGTGGAGGAGTATGTGGCGTTGGGGTGGTGGGGAGGGGAGGGGAGGAGTGTGTGGCGTTGGGGTGGTGGGGAGGGGAGGAGTGTGTGGCGTTTGTGTGGCGTTGGGGTGGTGGGGAGGGGAGGAGTGTGTGGCGTTGGGGTGGTGGGGAGGGGAGGAGTGTGTGGCGTTTGTGTGGCGTTGGGGTGGTGGGGAGGGGAGGGGAGGAGTGTGTGGCGTTGGGGTGGTGGGGAGGGGAGGGGAGGAGTGTGTGGCGTTGGGGTGGTGGGGAGGGGAGGGGAGGAGTGTGTGGCGTTGGGGTGGTGGGGAGGGGAGGAGTGTGTGGCGTTGGGGTGGTGGGGAGGGGAGGAGTGTGTGGCGTTGGGGTGGTGTGTGAGTGAGTGAGTGTGTGTGTGTGTGTGTGTGTGTGTTGTTCTAACTCCTCTCCTTCTCTCTAAGTGTGCCAGTGTGAGGGTGGACACTGTGGAAGACTTTGCCTACGGCTCAGAGATTATTGTGAACCCGATGGATAAGGTAACAGTAAACAGTGCAGGCAGCCATAGATTAATCTCTCTGGAAACTGCCTGGTTCCAACATGGTGGATACTATATGTTAATCTGACAAGCCTGGTTCCAACATGGTGGATACTATATATTAATCTGACAAGCCTGGTTCCAACAGGGTGGATACTCTATGTTAATCTGACCAGCCTGGTTCCAACATGGTGGATACTGACAAACCAGTCTGATCCTGCAAGTTTACATAAATATGCTATAAGGATTCAGTGTAGCACATACACTATATATACAGCGGTATGTGACCACCCCTTTAAATAAATGGATTTGTATATTTCAGCCACACCCGTTGCTGACAGGTGTATAAACTCAAGCACACAGCCATGCAATCTCCATAGACAAACATTGGCAGTAGAATGGCCTTACTGAAGAGCTCAGTGACTTTCAACGTGTCACTGTAATAGGATGCCACCTTTCCAAGTCAGTTCGTAAAATTCTGTCCGGCTAGAGCTGCCCCGGTCAACTGTAAGGGCTGTTATTGTGAAGTGGAAACATCTAGGAGCAACAACGGCTCAGCCTCAAAGTGGTAGAACACACAAGCTCACAGAACTGGACCACCGAGTGCTGAAGCAACACTCAGTACCGAGTTCCAAACTGCTTCTGGAAGCAACATCAGCACAATAAACTGTTCGTCAGGAAATCTTAACGCTACAGCAGATAATGACATTTTAGACGATTCTGTGATTCCAACTTTGTGGCAACAGTTTGGGGAAGGCCCTTTCCTGTTTCAGCACGATAATGCCCCTGTGCACAATTTATTTATATATTTTTATTTCACCTTTATTTATCTAGGCAAGTCAGTTAAGAATAAATTCTTATTTACAATGACGGCCTACCAAAAGGCAAAAGGCCTCCTGCGGGGTCCACACAGAAATGGTTTGTCGAGATCGGCGTGGAAGAACTTGACTGGCCTGCACAGAGCCCTGACCTCAACCCCATCGAACACCTTTGGGATGAATTGGAAGGCTGACTGCGAGCCAGGTCTAATCACCCAACGTCAGTGCCCGACCTCACAAATGCTCTTGTGGCTGAATAGAAGCAAGTCTATCAGGTGTCTGTATCTCTGTCTATCAGGTGTCTATATCTCTGTCTATCAGGTGTCTGTATCTCTGTCTATCAGGTGTCTATATCTCTGTCTATCAGGTGTCTATATCTCTGTCTATCAGGTGTCTGTATCTCTGTCTATCAGGTGTCTGTATCTCTGTCTATCAGGTGTCTATATCTCTGTCTATCAGGTGTCTGTATCTCTGTCTATCAGGTGTCTATATCTCTGTCTATCAGGTGTCTGTATCTCTGTCTATCAGGTGTCTGTATCTCTGTCTATCAGGTGTCTGTATCTCTGTCTATCAGGTGTCTGTATCTCTGTCTATCAGGTGTCTATATCTCTGTCTATCAGGTGTCTATATCTCTGTCTCTGTCTATCAGGTGTCTATATCTCTGTCTATCAGGTGTCTATATCTCTGTCTATCAGGTGTCTGTATCTCTGTCTATCAGGTGTCTGTATCTCTGTCTATCAGGTGTCTATATCTCTGTCTATCAGGTGTCTGTATCTCTGTCTATCAGGTGTCTATATCTCTGTCTATCAGGTGTCTGTATCTCTGTCTATCAGGTGTCTGTATCTCTGTCTATCAGGTGTCTGTATCTCTGTCTATCAGGTGTCTGTATCTCTGTCTATCAGGTGTCTATATCTCTGTCTATCAGGTGTCTATATCTCTGTCTCTGTCTATCAGGTGTCTATATCTCTGTCTATCAGGTGTCTATATCTCTGTCTCTGTCTATCAGGTATGCAGTCTCCTCCCACTGGAAGGAGAGGAAGTGGCTGGCAGGGCAGAGAAGCTCCAGGGCTCTACAGCCTACAGCCTCCTGTGGTATAACTGTGAACACTACGTCATGTACTGTCGATATGGCACCTGTATGAGCTTCCAAACCTTCCAGGTTAGGACCAATACAAACATGATACATATTGATTGATCAGTATCAATGTCTGTCTGTCTGTCTGCCTGCCTAGTACCAACCCAATATGTCTGTCTATCTCCACGCCCGTCTGTCTGTCTGCCCATCTGTTTGTGTCTCTCTGTTTGCCTTGTCTTAAATGCACTGTTCTCCTCTGTTCTTGTCTCTCGCCTTGCAGGTTCTATCCCTCCGTTTGCAGTGTTTGAAAAATAAAACAAAATCCTATCACACACTGAGGATTTGTCCCATTATAATAACTCTAATAACTTAATCTCTGTTTCTCAGAGCAGGTTATCTTCTCTCAGAAACACAATCAGAAAGCCCATTCAACTGCAACGTGTGCGTGCGTTTGTGTCTGCGTGTGCGTGCGTTTGTGTGTCTGCGTGCGTCTGCGTGAGTGAGTGAGTGAGTGAGTGAGTGAGTGAGTGAGTGAGTGAGTGAGTGAGTGAGTGAGTGAGTGAGTGAGTGAGTGAGTGAGTGAGTGAGTGAGTGAGTGAGTGAGTGAGTGAGTGAGTGAGTGAATGAGTGAGTGTGTGTGTGTGTGTTTTCTATGGTCTAAATGACTACATGGTAATAATGACACTGGCCAATTAAATGGAGTTAAGCCTCTTGTGTGATTACATTGAACAAAGACTTTATTACAGTTTAATCCATCTTATAAACATAACACTCTGGACCAATTAATCCGATTTCTAGTCAGAAAGTCTAAAGTTTGTCTTTGTGAAAGTAGTGTATAGTAACACGTAAAGTAGTGTATAGTAACAAGTAAAGTAGTGTATAGTAACAAGTAAAGTAGTGTATAGTAACAAGTAAAGTAATGTATAGTAACAAGTAAAGTAGTGTATAGTAACAAGTTAAGTAGTGTATAGTAACAAGTTAAGTAGTGTATAGTAACAAGTTAAGTAGTGTATAGTAACAAGTTAAGTAGTGTATAGTAACAAGTTAAGTAGTGTATAGTAACAAGTTAAGTAGTGTATAGTAACAAGTAAAGTAGTGTATAGTAACAAGTAAAGTAGTGTATAGTAACAAGTAAAGTAGTGTATAGTAACAAGTAAAGTAGTGTATAGTAACAAGTAAAGTAGTGTATAGTAACAAGTAAAGTAGTGTATATTGTAACAAGTAAAGTAGTGTATAGTAACAAGTAAAGTAGTGTATAGTAACAAGTAAAGTAGTGTATATTGTAACAAGTAAAGTAGTGTATAGTAACAAGTAAAGTAGTGTATAGTAACAAGTAAAGTAGTGTATAGTACCAAGATTAGTAGTGCCTATTGTAACAAGTAAAGTAGTGTATAGTAACAAGTAAAGTAGTGTATAGTAACAAGTAAAGTAGTGTATAGTAACAAATAAAGTAGTGTATTGTAACAAGTAAAGTAGTGTATAGTAACAAATAAAGTAGTGTATTGTAACAAGTAAAGTAGTGTATAGTAACAACTAAAGTAGTGCATATTGTAACAAGTAAAGTAGTGCATATTGTAACAAGTACAGTAGTGTATAGTAACAAGTAAAGTAGTGTATAGTAACAAGTAAAGTAGTGTATAGTAACAAGTAAAGTATTGTTTAGTAACAAGTAAAATAGTGCATAGTAACAAGTAAAGTAGTGTATAGTAACAAGTAAAGTAGTGCATATAGTAACAAGTAAAGTAGTGTATAGTAACAAGTAAAGTAGTGTATAGTAACAAGTAAAGTAGTGTATAGTAACACGTAAAATAGTGTATAGTAACAAGTAAAGTAGTGAATAGTAACAAGTAAAGTAGTGCAATAGTAGTCCAGCTAGGCCGTATGGGCCCTGGTCAATAGTAGTCCAGCTAGGCCGTATGGGCCCTGGTCAATAGTAGTCCAGCTAGACTGTATGGGCCCTGGTCAATAGTAGTCCAGCTAGACCGTATGGGCCCTGGTCAATAGTAGTCCAGCTAGGCCGTATGGGCCCTGGTCAATAGTAGTCCAGCTAGACTGTATGGGCCCTGGTCACTAGTAGTCCAGCTAGACTGTATGGGCCCTGGTCAATAGTAGTCCAGCTAGGCCGTATGGGCCCTGGTCACTAGTAGTCCAGCTAGACTGTATGGGCCCTGGTCAATAGTAGTCCAGCTAGGCCGTATGGGCCCTGGTCAATAGTAGTCCAGCTAGACTGTATGGGCCCTGGTCACTAGTAGTCCAGCTAGACTGTATGGGCCCTGGTCACTAGTAGTCCAGCTAGACTGTATGGGCCCTGGTCAATAGTAGTCCAGCTAGACTGTATGGGCCCTGGTCAATAGTAGTCCAGCTAGACTGTATGGGCCCTGGTCACTAGTAGTCCAGCTAGACTGTATGGGCCCTGGTCACTAGTAGTCCAGCTAGACTGTATGGGCCCTGGTCACTAGTAGTCCAGCTAGACTGTATGGGCCCTGGTCACTAGTAGTCCAGCTAGACTGTATGGGCCCTGGTCAATAGTAGTCCAGCTAGGCCGTATGGGCCCTGGTCACTAGTAGTCCAGCTAGGACGTATGGGCCCTGGTCAATAGTAGTCCAGCTAGAAGAATTTCTTCTTAACTGAATTAATTAATTTATATACACAGTCACAGGGATGACCATACTAAAGCTCTCACTAGAACAGTAGAACTCTAGGCTCCTGAGTGGCGCAGTGGTCTAAGGCACTGCATCTCAGTGCAAGAGGTGTCACTACAGTCCCTGCTTAACTAACTTGCCTAGTTAAATCAAGGTACAAAAAAAAGTGTTAAGTGATACTATGGCGCCCTCAAGCGTGCATATCTTATACATTACATGCAGTGTCCTGCATCATGAACAGCACCAGGGCACACAGCTGGAAAAAATTAATAATGTATAAAATTCACATCTCTCTCTCTTCACCCCCTCTCTATCTCTCTCCCTTCTCTCTCTCCAACCAATCTCTCTCTCTCAGTTCTGTAAGACAGTGAAGAAGTTAATTCTGAGCCGGAGGAGTGCCAAGTTGACAGCGATGTTAGGCCCGGTACTAGTGCTCTATCTGGGGGTAGCGTCTCTCTACTCAGCCCTGGTCACTGTCCTGGTTCCCTTCATTATCTGGATGGCCTCCTAGACTCCTGGAAAAACCACTGAAAAATACACATTATTTTACAAAATTCCTTCAGTCCGTTAAAGAAAATTGACTTGAACTGGACACTACAAAGCTGCAGTGGGTGGGGGAGTGTATCCTACAGGACGACCAGACAGACATAGGGTTTTTTCAATAACTATTAATAATACTTTGCCACTGCTTAAAATGACTTTTGACCTGCATAACTGTAATTCTGTTACTGTAAATTAATTAAAACAAAAATGGTCACTGTTTTGTTAGTGTCATTATTTATTTTCAGACAGATAAATTAAGCATTTATTTATTGGAGCATTTATAGATTTGGGTGCGTTCATAAATCTCTCTGGCTATCTACTCCGATTTCAGAGCACTCTCATCTGAGGGTGCCAGAGCGCAGAATAACTGATGAATTTAAGAATGTGCAACACCAGTTGAAAATAGCAGGTGTCAGCAAAAAAAGTAATTAAATTGTTTCCAGCAGCACAGTTACAGTCACCAATGCTATAGATAACATGAACACAGCCCAACCAGCTCTGCTAGGGAGAGTAAAATGTTCAGAGTGAACTGTTCTCTCATTGTGTCTGGAAATAGTTAGCAAGCTAGCCAAGGTTAGCCAGTTAGCTTGGGTGCTTGACTGCTGTTGTGATGTCAGAAGCTTGGATCAACCTACTCCTCCTAATGGGTATTCTGACAACCCTCTGAATTTACTAACGGGTATTCTGACAACCCTCTGAATTTACTAACGGGTATTCTGACAACCCTCTGAATTTACTAACGGGTATTCTGACAACCCTCCGAATTTACTAACGGGTATTCTGACAACCCTCTGAATTTACTAACGGGTATTCTGACAACCCTCCGAATTTACTAACGGGTATTCTGACAACCCTCTGAATTTACTAACGGGTATTCTGACAACCCTCTGAATTTACTAACGGGTATTCTGACAACCCTCTGAATTTACTAACGGGTATTCTGACAACGCTCTGAATTTACTAACGGGTATTCTGACAACCCTCTGAATTTACTAACGGGTATTCTGACAACCCTCTGAATTTACTAACGGGTATTCTGACAACCCTCTGAATTTACTAACGGGTATTCTGACAACCCTCTGAATTTACTAACGGGTATTCTGACAACCCTCTGAATTTATGAACGGGTATTCTGACAACCCTCTGAATTTACTAACGGGTATTCTGACAACCCTCTGAATTTACGAACAGGTATTCTGACAACCCTCTGAATTTACTAACGGGTATTCTGACAACCCTCTGAATTTACGAACGGGTATTCTGACAACGCTCTGAATTTACTAACGGGTATTCTGACAACACTCTGAATTTACTAACGGGTATTCTGACAACCCTCTGAATTTACTAACGGGTATTCTGACAACCCTCTGAATTTACTAACGGGTATTCTGACAACCCTCTGAATTTACGAACGGGTATTCTGACAACGCTCTGAATTTACTAACGGGTATTCTGACAACACTCTGAATTTACTAACGGGTATTCTGACAACCCTCTGAATTTACTAACGGGTATTCTGACAACCCTCTGAATTTACTAACGGGTATTCTGACAACGCTCTGAATTTACTAACGGGTATTCTGACAACGCTCTGAATTTACTAACGGGTATTCTGACAACGCTCTGAATTTACTAACGGGTATTCTGACAACGCTCTGAATTTACTAAGTATTCTGACAACGCTCTGAATTTACTAACGGGTATTCTGACAACGCTCTGAATTTACTAACGGGTATTCTGACAACCCTCTGAATTTACTAACGGGTATTCTGACAACGCTCTGAATTTACTAACGGGTATTCTGACAACGCTCTGAATTTACTAACGGGTATTCTGACAACGCTCTGAATTTACTAACGGGTATTCTGACAACGCTCTGAATTTACTAAGTATTCTGACAACGCTCTGAATTTACTAACGGGTATTCTGACAACGCTCTGAATTTACTAACGGGTATTCTGACAACGCTCTGAATTTACGAACGGGTATTCTGACAACCCTCTGAATTTACTAACGGGTATTCTGACAACGCTCTGAATTTACTAACGGGTATTCTGACAACCCTCTGAATTTACGAACGGCCAGATCGCACTCAGCCACTCCAGATTGAATTTACGAACACACCCCAATTATCCCGCCTTTCGCACTCACAACACACGCTGATTGGCTGTCGCTGGACCGAGGTTCTTATGGCGGTCACTAACCTCTGACGGCTCGAGGAAGAGGGATCGCTTGTCTCTGAGGGGAATTTGATAGCTGACTAAAGTAGTTGAACATTGTAGTGAACTTACACTATAAATTGATCAATCCACAGGGTTTACCTGTAATACATCGATTTTCGACTGAGGTAAGCAGCTTTTTGACTTTTACTAATCAATCATCGAGCTAGCTAACTGATAGCAAAGTTAGCTAGCTAGCGTTAATTCCCGCCTAGCTGGAAGTAACAGTAACATCGCCGGTAAATTACGGTAGCCAGCAAAGACCGTGGTGTATACGAATTTAATCTAGCTTTAAGCTCGCTGACTTTAATGAACTGACCTAACTATGAATAACTTTCTACTAAAGTAACTAATGTTAGCCTGTAACGTTATATTTACGTAATGCCATTTGGGTCTTTGCGTGTCAAATAAGTTTGTTGACCAATCGGGACCTGAATATGTCTGCACATCACATACTAATTTAACACGTTCATTAGTTTTTTACTTAGTTATTACACATTGATTACACTATCCCTCGTATTTCATGTCACAGCGATACCCCTAATTTAATTTAAAATACCGTTATTTGATTAATGATGGTCTGACCCACCTATGTGAAGCTAGACACAATAAAGGTGTAGCCACAATAGTTGAATTTGGGGTTCACCTTAAAAATAAAAGTCTCTAATTGAAAGTGATGCAAATGAATGCAAATAGTGCCGTAATAGAATATATCGTGCTTAACGAGGTTGGAATGTTGTTATATACATTAAACAAAAGACAATTTCTAAATGTGACAAAATTCTGTTGAAATCACACAGGATGCATTAGACTTTAGAATTGTATTGGGGACATACTTATTTCACTGTACAGCCTTGTCTAAGGATTGTGGGTCAATGACATGGGGTATCAGTGACACCCAGAGAACATTAGGGTCCTATCTCTTATTGCGGGACTCAGAAGCCACTGTGAAATGAGACACTTTTATTGTACCAGTCAACCTAGAATGTGTATTGAACGCTATTCCAGAGAAAAAACAATACAAAGTGGATGTTTTGGAGTCTGATAACTCTTGAGGAGGACTTTGGAAAGAAAACACTTGGGCACTGAGTAGACTGATACCCCATTTCATTGCTCCCCAATCCTTAGGTAAGGCTGTATGGTGCAATATGAATGTCAATACGCCCAATAGGCTGACTGGGGAGGTGATTTACAGCAGCCAAAGTCCTGCAATAAGAGCTACGACGCTAATATTTGCTTAAACTTTATATTTAATAATATGTTTGCACAGTTGTGTTCTGTGGATGTCACTGAGTAGACTGATACCCCATTTCATTGCTCCACATTCCAACACGCCAACCTTGTTTACAGGGTTGGGTAGGTTACTTTTTAAATTTATTCCGTTACAGTTTCAAGTTACCTGTCCAAGATTGTAATCAGTAACGTAACTTTTGTATTACCCCAAACTCAGTAACGTAATCTGATTACTTTCAGTTACTTTCAGATGACTTTCCCCTTAAGAGGCATTAGAAGAAGACTAACATGTATGTTACTGATTGAACAACATCTATTGCAGGATAAATCAATGTTAAAGTTTACATAGCTGGTCATATATGGATGTTACATGTTACTTTATGGGTTGGTTATGGAGGCTTCTTCTAACCCATCGCTTTCTACTACAGATAATAATACGATTAAATGATATCTTTACATTAAAAACCAAAGTCTATCAGAATTCCAGTCATTCCAATAAATGTTATACCCCTTGATCTTCAAGAATAGGACTTGGAAATATGGAAGTATAGATTAGCCAAATTGTTTTACCTGAGACTGACCCCATAACTAAGGACTTATTAGCCAGCCCTACTCTGTGGTTTATGATTTTGTTGTCATGGAGGACTGATTGGACTCATTGATTCAAGTTGAAAAATAAATGCTGTGCTCATGGAATGGCGTGTTTTACCAAGAGTGTGTAAAGCTGTCATCAAGGCAAAGAAGAATCTAAAATATATTTGTATTAGTTAAACACTTTTTTGGTTGCTACATGATTCCTTATGTGTTATTTCATAGTTTTGATGTCTTCACTATTATTCTACAATGTAGAAAATAGTAAAAATAAAGAAAAACCCTTGAATGAGTAGGTGTGTCCAAACTTTTGACTGGTACTGTATATATAATTTATATGTTAAAAAATGTATGTAGCAACTACAGATTGCCCCTTTAAGTCTATCAAAAGTTTGAACAATAAAAGCCCTACTTTTATTCCATAGGCTTGGATCCGCACTACGCAGCTGTAGCAAGAGAGCATTTTTCACTGGCTGTCCACAGGTTTCAGAAACAATGATTGAGAGGCAGCTTAAACTTCTTGAATTCAACCATTATTGGGTTCAATTGGGCTCAAATAGCTTGAGAGAGCAGCAGTGTGATTCACATCAATGAGAGAGCAGCAGTGTGATTCACATCAATGAGAGAGCAGCAGTGTGATTCACATCAATGAGAGAGCAGCAGTGTGATTCACATCAATGAGAGAGCAGCAGTGTGATTCACATCAATGAGAGAGCAGCAGTGTGATTCACATCAATGAGAGAGCAGCAGTGTGATTCACATCAATGAGAGAGCAGCAGTGTGATTCACATCAATGCAGTGATATTTCTATCACCGTAGGCTACACCACTAATGTCATCCTTACCTCCAAGCATTTATTCAAGTTGGATAATCTTTGGATGCCGACAGCAGTCGCACCTTTGGAAGACATAGCTTTGACTGTAGCCTACAAAAGCCTATTCCTGCTATTTTCCTGCAATCCATCAAACACATTTGGTGTGTCATCATAGTGGTCTCTGATTGGTGGTCAGACTCACTTAGGTGGAACAAATATACATTTGCGCCTTTTTTCAATGCTGATTTGAATGTCATTGAGAAAACAGAGAAGTGTCAGATTTTTTCCCCACAAACAACCTTTCCGAATTTAAAAGTAATTCTCAAGTAATCATCTAGTTTTTCAAAAGTATCTGTAATCTGATTACAATATTTTAGCTGGTAACGTAACGTATTACATTTACCTTTTTTTTTGTTATCCCTTACATGTCTGTTACTCCCCAACCCTGCTTGTTTAACATTATCTAGTCTAAATATGGCATGATTCGACCAATTGTAACCAATTGTAACCATTTGCGGCACTTTCAAGGAGGGACTTTTATTTTGAAGGCAAACCGCAAATTCCACTTGTGGCTAGTCCTTATTGTGGCTAGCTTCATAACATAACCATGTCCGGTCAAGCCTCACTAGCCAGATGAAGCTAGCTGGCTGCTTATGATGTTAGCTTTGGGCAACAGGGTTAAGTAGCTGGCTAGCTAGTTATTTTCATGAACTGAAGTTTGATTTCAATAGGAGAACAACAAGTGGCTACCTAGTTAATACTTAGTCACATGGATTCCTAAATCATTGCTAAGAATATTGAAAATGACTGAGGTTTCTATTGGTCGTTGTTTTCAGGCCGGTTGCATTGGTGCTAGCTAGGATGGTACCAAGCTAAAGTTTCTAATAACATCTGTATCAAAAATATTTGCAAACTTTTTAGATCCTGCTGTTATTTCAAAGGCTCACACCGACGCTTTCCCATTCGGTCGAACAAAAAAATAAACACTTCGTGGCTGGTGTGTGTGCTTGTTTGCAGACTTGTTATTTTTGTACAGCTTTGACAGTGCTACTGATCGTAGTGGTGGTGCTTGGCTTGCACATGCAAATTCAGCACACACAACATTCTATAACGGGATTTTGTTATTTGTAGAGAAAATGTAAAAGCTTGTTTGACGCGTCAAATAGTGTTATTTGACGTGTATCTTGTTTGGCACGCAAAGCCCCGAACGGCGTTCCATATATATTTATGTTGTCTTAATTTTGAAAGTCCAGCCAGCCAGCCTTCCAACGTTAGCTAACCATGGATGGAGATGGTGGTAGTCTGATGGGGGAGGACGGGAGGATGGAGAGCCCCAACGAGGCTGCGCTTCTAGCGCTGATGGAGAGCACTGGATACAGCATGGTACAGGAGAATGGACAGAGGAAGTTCGGTGGACCGCCTCCAGGTGTGTGGGTTAAGCGTTATGTGTGAGAGGGAGGGGGGGTCTGTGTGTGAGAGGGAGGCGGGGGGGATGTGTGTGAGGGGAAGTATGTAATTCATTTGGTAGGCCTGAGAGAGAGAGAAGACCACACTAATTGTGTGTGTGAGAGAGTAGAATGTTAGACTGTCAGGAGGGGCTCCATATATACTGATTGTTAAATGGTGATGAGGTGGAATGTTAGACTGTCAGGAGGGGCTCCATATATACTGATTGTTAAATGGTGATGAGGTGGAATGTTAGACTGTCAGGAGGGGCTCCATATATACTGATTGTTAAATGGTGATGAGGTGGAATGTTAGACTGTCAGGAGGGGCTCCATATATACTGATTGTTAAATGGTGATGAGGTGGAATGTTAGACTGTCAGGAGGGCTCCATATATACTGATTGTTAAATGGTGATGAGGTGGAATGTTAGACTGTCAGGAGGGCTCCATATATACTGATTGTTAAATGGTGATGAGGTGGAATGTTAGACTGTCAGGAGGGGCTCCATATATACTGATTGTTAAATGGTGATGAGGTGGAACGTTAGACTGTCAGGAGGGGCTCCATATATACTGATTGTTAAATGGTGATGAGGTGGAATGTTAGACTGTCAGGAGGGCTCCATATATACTGATTGTTAAATGGTGATGAGGTGGAACGTTAGACTGTCAGGAGGGGCTCCATATATACTGATTGTTAAATGGTGATGAGGTGGAATGTTAGACTGTCAGGAGGGGCTCCATATATACTGATTGTTAAATGGTGATGAGGTGGAATGTTAGACTGTCAGGAGGGCTCCATATATACTGATTGTTAAATGGTGATGAGGTGGAACGTTAGACTGTCAGGAGGGGCTCCATATATACTGATTGTTAAATGGTGATGAGGTGGAACGTTAGACTGTCAGGAGGGGCTCCATATATACTGATTGTTAAATGGTGATGAGGTGGAATGTTAGACTGTCAGGAGGGGCTCCATATATACTGATTGTTAAATGGTGATGAGGTGGAATGTTAGACTGTCAGGAGGGGCTCCATATATACTGATTGTTAAATGGTGATGAGGTGGAATGTTAGACTGTCAGGAGGGGCTCCATATATACTGATTGTTAAATGGTGATGAGGTGGAACGTTAGACTGTCAGGAGGGGCTCCATATATACTGATTGTTAAATGGTGATGAGGTGGAACGTTAGACTGTCAGGAGGGGCTCCATATATACTGATTGTTAAATGGTGATGAGGTGGAACGTTAGACTGTCAGGAGGGGCTCCATATATACTGATTGTTAAATGGTGATGAGGTGGAACGTTAGACTGTCAGGAGGGGCTCCATATATACTGATTGTTAAATGGTGATGAGGTGGAATGTTAGACTGTCAGGAGGGGCTCCATATATACTGATTGTTAAATGGTGATGAGGTGGAACGTTAGACTGTCAGGAGGGGCTCCATATATACTGATTGTTAAATGGTGATGAGGTGGAACGTTAGACTGTCAGGAGGGGCTCCATATATACTGATTGTTAAATGGTGATGAGGTGGAACGTTAGACTGTCAGGAGGGGCTCCATATATACTGATTGTTAAATGGTGATGAGGTGGAACGTTAGACTGTCAGGAGGGGCTCCATATATACTGATTGTTAAATGGTGATGAGGTGGAATGTTAGACTGTCAGGAGGGGCTCCATATATACTGATTGTTAAATGGTGATGAGGTGGAACGTTAGACTGTCAGGAGGGGCTCCATATATACTGATTGTTAAATGGTGATGAGGTGGAACGTTAGACTGTCAGGAGGGGCTCCATATATACTGACATCGAAGTGAAGTAAACTTTGCACCTTCACATTAGCTTTGGTAATTACATTACTCTCTCTACCCTCTCTCTCTCTCTCTCCATCATCTCTCTACCCTCTCTCTCTCCCTCCATCATCTCTCTCTCCCTCCATCCTCTCTCTCTCTCCATCATCTCTCTCTCCATCCTCTCTCTCTCCATCCTCTCTCTCTCTCTCTGTCTCTCACCATCCTCTCTCATCATCATCTCATGCTCTCCCTCCTCTTTCCTTCCCTTTTCTCCCTCTCCCCAGGTTGGGATGGCCCTCCTCCCCCACGAGGGTGTGAGGTGTTTGTAGGTAAGGAACCACATGTTATGTACTTACACACACATCAGTATATGTGTAGTATAAGTGTATAAGTATTTCGCTACACCCGCTATAACATCTGCTAAACAGGTGTATGTGACCAATAACATTTGATTTGTTTTGCTTTGATTTGTATAATGATGATAACAGAGCCGGGAGAAACTTGTGTGTGTGTGGTATCTAAGGTAAGATCCCTAGGGACATGTACGAGGATGAGTTGGTGCCAGTGTTTGAGAGAGCTGGGAGGATCTATGAATTCAGACTGATGATGGAATTTAGTGGCGAGAACCGGGGCTACGCTTTCGTCATGTACACTACCAGGTAGGGATTGTTTCTCTTTATCTCTCTCGCTTCCCCTTCTCATCTCTCTCTCATAATTCTCCCCTCCTGTGTGTGTGTGTGTGTGTGTGTGTGTGTGTGTGTGTGTGTGTGTGTGTTTACAGAGATGCAGCTCAGAGATCCATCCACCTCCTAGACAACTATGAGATCAGACCAGGGAAGTTTATAGGAGTGTGTGTCAGTCTGGACAACTGTAGACTGTTCATAGGTAGGATTGACTACAACACTATCACAACAGGGTTGGGCCGATGAATATGAATAAATCTAATATCGTGATATTTGATGTTGACAATATATTGTGATGGTTAAGACTATTCTCTATTTGAACTTAACAAATCAAAACTGTGCAGTTTTATCAGTTAGGCTGTATCAATATGTTAATTATTTTTTTGCCATACTTATTTATTATTTAATGAGAATGCGACTGTATTATGGTAAATAAAAACAACCATTTTAATTATCTAGTCAATTACGTTGCAAACCTTATTATATCAGATATTGGGATAATCAGAGAAGCATATCATAGGTCTAGGATATGCTCAACCATGAGATCAGACCAGGGAGGTTTATAGGTGTGTGTGTGTCTGTCTGGACAGCTGTAGACTGTTCATAGGTAGGAATATCACAACACAATCTTGTCTGGACTCATATGTCTATTTTAGCAATGGAAAATATCACTCAAATGTGTTATTAAACCTTTTTGATAGCCACATTTACTGAATGCCCTCCCTGTTTTATAGGGTCCATACCCAAAGACAAGATGAAGGAGGAAATACTAGTGGAGATGAGGAAGGTTGGTATGTTTCACATCTAGCAGACATGAGGTAGGCTAACATCACAAGGAAGGTTAGTATGTTTCACATGTAGCAGACATGAGGTAGGCTAACATCACAAGGAAGGTTAGTATGTTTCACATGTAGCAGACATGAGGTAGGCTAACATCACAAGGAAGGTTAGTATGTTTCACATCTAGCAGACATGAGGTAGACTAACATCATGAGGAAGGTTAGTATGTTTCACATCTAACAGACATGAGGTAGACTAACATGAGGAAGGTTAGTGTGATCACATCTAACAGACATGAGGTAGACTAACATCATTGTCTCATAATGAGGTAGGCTAACATCATTGTCTCATAATGAGGTAGGATAACATCATTGTCTCATAATGAGGTAGTCTAACATCATTGTCTCATAATGAGGTAGGCTAACATCATTGTCTCTTAATGAGGTAGGATAACATCATTGTCTCATAATGGGGTAGGCTAACATCATTGTCTCATAATGAGGTAGGCTAACATCATTGTCTCATAATGAGGTAGGCTAACATCATTGTCTCATAATGAGGTAGGATAACATCATTGTCTCATAATGGGGTAGGCTAACATCATTGTCTCATAATGAGGTAGGCTAACATCATTGTCTCATAATGAGGTAGGCTAACATCATTGTCTCATAATGGGGTAGGATAACATCATTGTCTCATAATGGGGTAGGCTAACATCATTGTCTCATAATGAGGTAGGCTAACATCATTGTCTCATAATGGGGTAGGCTAACATCATTGTCTCATAATGAGGTAGGCGAACATCGTCTCATAATGAGGTAGGATAACATCGTCTCATAATGAGGTAGGCTAACATCATTGTCTCATAATGAGGTAGGCTAACATTGTCTCATAGTGAGGTAGGCTAACATCATTGTCTCATAATGAGGTAGGCTAACATCATCGTCTCATAATGAGGTAGGCGAACATCGTCTCATAATGAGGTAGGATAACATCGTCTCATAATGAGGTAGGCTAACATCATTGTCTCATAATGAGGTAGGCTAACATTGTCTCATAGTGAGGTAGGCTAACATCATTGTCTCATAATGAGGTAGGCTAACATCATTGTCTCATAATGTCGTAGGGAATTTCCTCTTGGTCTAATGGTCAAGACTTTGGATTCTCCTGTGGGAGACCAGGGTTCAGATCCCGCCCTTGACACACACAAACGTTCTCTAGGTAACAGAAGGAGTGGTAGATGTCATAGTGTACACCAGCGCTACAGACAACACTAACAGTGTGTGTTCTCTAGGTAACAGAAGGAGTGGTAGATGTCATAGTGTACACCAGCGCTACAGACAACACTAACAGTGTGTGTTCTCTAGGTAACAGAAGGAGTGGTAGATGTCATAGTGTACACCAGCGCTACAGACAACACTAACAGTGTGTGTTCTCTAGGTAACAGAAGGAGTGGTAGATGTCATAGTGTACACCAGCGCTACAGACAACACTAACAGTGTGTGTTCTCTAGGTAACAGAAGGAGTGGTAGATGTCATAGTGTACACCAGCGCTACAGACAACACTAACAGTGTGTGTTCTCTAGGTAACAGAAGGAGTGGTAGATGTCATAGTGTACACCAGCGCTACAGACAACACTAACAGTGTGTGTTCTCTAGGTAACAGAAGGAGTGGTAGATGTCATAGTGTACACCAGCGCTACAGACAACACTAACAGTGTGTGTTCTCTAGGTAACAGAAGGAGTGGTAGATGTCATAGTGTACACCAGCGCTACAGACAACACTAACAGTGTGTGTTCTCTAGGTAACAGAAGGAGTGGTAGATGTCATAGTGTACACCAGCGCTACAGACAACACTAACAGTGTGTGTTCTCTAGGTAACAGAAGGAGTGGTAGATGTCATAGTGTACACCAGCGCTACAGACAACACTAACAGTGTGTGTTCTCTAGGTAACAGAAGGAGTGGTAGATGTCATAGTGTACACCAGCGCTACAGACAACACTAACAGTGTGTGTTCTCTAGGTAACAGAAGGAGTGGTAGATGTCATAGTGTACACCAGCGCTACAGACAACACTAACAGTGTGTGTTCTCTAGGTAACAGAAGGAGTGGTAGATGTCATAGTGTACCCCAGCGCTACAGACAAGACTAAGAACAGAGGGTTTGCCTTCGTTGAGTATGACTCTCACAAAGCAGCTGCCATGGCACGGAGGAAACTAATACCAGGTACACACACCAATAAACTGATTTGATTTTATAAATAAGAAGTTGTTCTTAACTAACTTGCCTTGTTAAATAAAGGTAAATAAAAAAAACGATAATAATCAAACTTTCTTAAGAGTGGTCTACCACTTTGTGTAGATGTTAGCGATCATGCTAATGACAGCTGTCTTCTGGTGGATGCAAAGGTTCCCAAAAACCTTCTCAATTAAATGTTAACTACAAAGTAGCTTATGCCTACCTGGCAGAATGATAATATATATCATGATATCATGATTTCTTGTATCAGCCCAGTGACCATTTGATTTGTAAACTCTTCAATCACATGAAACATCGCTAACGAATGCAACGGTCTCTGGCTGGTGAGCAGCTGAAATTAAACTGTGATTTTTCCCAGACCTCAAAAGTGGTGTCCAGATGTGGTTCAAGCAATGTTATGGACTTACAGCATCCAATTGTGTTTTTTCTCTATTTAAAATGTTTTACGTAGGAAAGATTGTAACCTGAAAAAAGAAATGTAGAAAATTTAATTTGGGAGAAAAAATCTCCAGGTACGTTCCAGCTGTGGGGCCACACCATCCAGGTGGACTGGGCCGAACCAGAGAAGGATGTTGACGAGGAGACCATGCTACGTGTCAGAGTGCTCTACGTCAGGTGTGTGCATGTGTTTCTCTCTCTGTATGTGAATAATGGTCCTATTACATATGTATAACCGCTATGGCCGGGCAATACCCTGAGGGGTAGGAGCGTTGAGCCAGTAACCGAAAGGGCCGGGCAATGCCCTGAGGGGTAGGAGGGTTGGGCCAGTAACGAAAGGGCCAGGCAATACCCTGAGGGGTAGGAGGGTTGGGCCAGTAACCGAAAGGGCCGGGCAATACACTGAGGGGTAGAAGTGTTGGGCCAGTAACCTCTATGGCTAGGCAATACCCTGAGGGGTAGGAGCATTGGGCCAGTAACCTCTATGGCTAGGAAATACCCTGAGGGGTAGGAGCATTGGGCCAGTAACCTCTATGGCTAGGCAATACCCTGAGGGGTAGGAGCATTGGGCCAGTAACCTCTATGGCTAGGAAATACCCTGAGGGGTAGGAGCATTGGGCCAGTAACCTCTATGGCTAGGAAATACCCTGAGGGGTAGGAGCATTGGGCCAGTAACCTCTGGCTAGGCAATAGCCTGAGGGTTAGGAGGGTTGGGCCAGTAACCGAAAGGTTGCTGGATTGAATCCCAAAGCTGACAAGGCAAAAATCTGTTGTTCTGAGCAAGGCAGTTAACCCGCTGGGCGTTAATGTCAATCAAGGCAGCCCCCCGCACCTCTCTGATTTAGAGGGGTTGGGTTAAATGCAGAAGACACATTTCAGTTGGAATGCATTCAGTTGTAGAACTAACTAGGTATACCCCTTTCCCTTATATCTACCCACGCAGTCATAAATCCCCTTGAAAGCGCCTTGGCTACAGCATCTTTGTTTGTCTGTAAGGATACACCGCAGCTTTTTAAATGCAGACAAAACCTTACCAAGACATTTAGTAGAAGGAAAACATCTTCCGCTAGGAATCGACTCCTAAGATTGCCGTACCTCAGATAACACGAACACATGCATGTTTCATATCGAGCTAGCGAGGGATGGAGAGAAGAGAGGGCCACCAGACAGACAGACAGGCAGGCAGGCCTAGTGCACAGTTCTATCTATCAGTATAGGCAGGTCAGCCACCAGACAGTCAGAACCGTGCACTAGGTCTATCTATCAGTATAGGCAGGTCAGCCACCAGACAGAAACCATGCACTAGGTCTATCTATCAGTATAGGCAGGTCAGCCACCAGACAGTCAGAACCGTGCACTAGGTCTATCTATCAGTATAGGCAGGTCAGCCACCAGACAGTCAGAACCCTGCACTAGGTCTATCTATCAGTATAGGCAGGTCAGCCACCAGACAGTCAGAACCCTGCACTAGGTCTATCTATCAGTATAGGCAGGTCAGCCACCAGACAGTCAGAACCCTGCACTAGGTCTATCTATCAGTATAGGCAGGTCAGCCACCAGACAGTCAGAACCCTGCACTAGGTCTATCTATCAGTATAGGCAGGTCAGCCACCAGACAGTCAGAACCGTGCACTAGGTCTATCTATCAGTATAGGCAGGTCAGCCACCAGACAGTCAGAACCGTGCACTAGGTCTATCTATCAGTATAGGCAGGTCAGCCACCAGACAGTCAGAACCCTGCACTAGGTCTATCTATCAGTATAGGCAGGTCAGCCACCAGACAGTCAGAACCCTGCACTAGGTCTATCTATCAGTATAGGCAGTATCAGTAGTACTCTCTAGGTCCCTGTTGACAATTGACAATAAAGTAAACTTCTTCTTTAGAAACCTGATGATGACGACTACTGAAGATACACTGCGACAGGAGTTCTCTAGATTCAAACCTGGCACTGTGGAGAGAGTCAAGGTACAGGTGTCTGTGTGTTACTGTGTGTTACTGCGGAATTCTTGAAAGTAATTTTTGTCTCAAACTGCCTTAAATGTCTCAAACTGCCTTAAATTGACCTGTTGAATTAGTTTAACAAAGTGTTTTATCAGTAGAATAAAGCCAGATACGGGGTTATATGTGAAAGGCCAATACAATCCTTCAGGCTCTACTTCAAACCCTTTGATCGTAATTGTCTTGGGATTGGGTTGAAAGCAAAAAATACATTTATGTGGACTGCTAAATAAATTGACAATAAAGTAGTCCTCTCCTCTCTTCTTCCTCTATTCAAATAATTTATTTATAAAGCCCTTTTTACATCAGCCGATGTCACAAAGTGCTATACAGAAACCCAGCCTAAAACCGCAAACAGCAAGCAATGCAGATGTAGAAGCACGGTGGCTAGGAACAACTCCCAAGAAAGGCAAAACCTAGGAAGAAACCTAGAGAGGAACCAGGCTCTGAGGGGTGGCCAGTCCTCTTCTGGCTGTGCTGGGTGGAGATTAGAACAATTCATGGCCATTAAGGCCAGTTCTTTCTCCAAGATATTCAAATGTTCATACATGACCAGCAGGGTCAAATAATAATAAAAGTAGTTGTGGAGGTTGCAACAGGTAAATACATCAGGAGTGAATGTCACTTGGCTTTTCAGTGTGATAGAGCGCAGGTGCGATAGAGAGAGAGCGAGATGAAAACAGCAGGTCTGGGACACGGTGGCACGTCCAATTAAGGTCAGGGTTCCATAACCGCAGGCAGAAGAGTTGAAACCGGTGCAGCAGCACGATTCTCTTGAGCGGGTGTGTGACGTTGGTTGGGTTGAAGGAAGAAGACACTTTCATTTTCTTTCTGTTTTCAACAGTATTTTTCTGTTTCTATATTTTCCTCTTCTCCTGTAGAAACTGACAGACTATGCATTTGTCCACTACCACACCCGTGAGGACGCAGTGACGGCGTTACACCTGATGAACGGAGCACTTATTGACGGGGCCTCCATCGAGGTCACCCTCGCCAAGCCTGTCAGGTAAATCAAATCAAACTTTATTTAAACTTTACAGTTAAACAGTAAAATGCTAAAACAAACAGATCAAAGGTAGGTAGTTAGAGGTGAGTCATCTTGAGCTAGGCAAAACTTAACCCATAGAACTGCACGGCTGCAACCTATGTGTGTCTGCTTGGCCTTGTGAAAATGGATAAAGTAATCTTCCTCTTCTTCCTCTTTCAGTAAAGAGGGTGGGCGACGGTTCGGTAACCGTGGTTATGTCGGTAACGGTAACCTTGTGGGTCCCTACGGCGATGGGTCCCCCACCGGGAGTTTTGTCTTCCAGGGCCGTGAGGATGGAGGCATGATAGGAGTAGGTAAATGAACCCAGAGGATTGACACTGAATGAACGGACCACTTAGAGGACATTTTACTGATATATTAGTAGAAATGTGAAGTTTGAACTTAAATAAGTCTGCTAATATGGGCAATTGATAACGGGACAACTGATAGCTACAACATTCAAAGTAGTAGTAGCAGTAGCAGCAGTAGTAGTAGTAGTAGCAGTCGCAGCAGTAGTAGTAAAAGCATTAGCTGCAGTAGCAGCAGTAGTAGTAGTAGTAGTAGTAACTGCAGTAGTAGTAGCAGCAGTAGTAGAATTAGCAGCATTAGTAGTAGTAGTAGCAGTAAAAGCAGTAGTAGCTGCAGTAGTGGTGGTAGTAGTAGTAGTAGAAGTAGTAGTAGTAGTAGTAGTAGCTGCAGTAGTAGTTGTAGAAGTATCAGCAGTAGCTGTAGTAGTAACAGTAGTAGTAGCTGCAGTAGTAGAAGTGAAAGTAGTATTAGCAGTAGTATTAGTAGCAATAGTATCTGCAGTAGTAGTAGTAGTAGCTGCAATAGTAGTAGTAGTAGTAGTAGTAGCAGCTGCAGTAGTAATAAAAGCAGTAGCAGTAGTAGCTGCAGTAGTGGTAGTAGTAGTATCAGTAGTAGCAGCAGTAGTTGTAGTAGTAGCAGCAGTAGTAGTAAAAGCAGTAGCTGCAGTAGTAGTATTAGTAGCAGTAGTAGAAGTAGTAGTAGCTGCAGTAGTGGTAGTAGTAGTAGTACAAGTATTAGTAGCAGTAGTAGGTGCAGTAGTAACAGTAGTAGTAGTAGTAGCTGAAGTAGTAGTATCTGCAGTAGTAGTAGTAGTAGCAGTAGTATTAGTAATAGTAGCAGCAGCTGTAGTAGTAAAAGTAGTATCTGCAGTAGTAGTAGTAGCTGCAGTAGTAGTAGAAGCAGTAGTAGCTGCAGTGGTAGTATTAGCAGTAGTAGCTGTAGTAGTAGTAGTAGCTGAAGTAGTAGTATCTGCAGTAGTAGTAGTAGTAGTAGCAGCAGCAGTATTAGTAATAGTAGCAGCAGCTGTAGTAGTAAAAGTAGTATCTGCAGTAGTAGTAGTAGCTGCAGTAGTAGTAGTAGTAGTAGCTGCAGTAGTAGTAGTTGCTGTAGTAGCTGCAGTAGTATTAGCAGTAGTAGAAGTAGTAGTAGTTGCAGTAGTTGTATCTGCAGTAGTTGTAGTAGTAGTTTTAAGGGTCATATCAAGAAGTAACTGTGGTGAACATTAATATTGGTGTATGTAGGAGGAGGGATGGATGGAGGGACTCCTCTACGACCTCTCAGCCTGCCACCCCGCCTTGGGAGTCTGTACGTTGGAACAGGTCAGTGTCTGTGGGAAGGGAGTGTGTTTGTGGTTGGGTGGGAGTGTGTGGTGAGGTGGAAGTGTGTGTGTGTGGTGGGGTGGAAGTGTGTGTGGTGGGGTGGGAGTGTCTGTTGGGTGAGAATGTGTGTGTGTGGTGGGAGTGTGTTTGTGGTTGGGTGGGAGTGTGTGTGTGTTGGGTGGGAGTGTGTTTGTGGTTGGGTGGGAGTGTGTGTGGTGGGGTGGGAGTGTGTGTTGGGTGGAAGTGAGTGTGTGTGGTGGGGTGGAAGTGAGTGTGTGTGGTGGGGTGGAAGTGAGTGTGTGTGGTGGGGTGGAAGTGAGTGTGTGTGGTGGGGTGGAAGTGAGTGTGTGTGGTGGGGTGGAAGTGAGTGTGTGTGGTGGGGTGGAAGTGAGTGTGTGTGGTGGGGTGGAAGTGAGTGTGTGTGGTGGGGTGGAAGTGAGTGTGTGTGGTGGGGTGGAAGTGAGTGTGTGTGGTGGGGTGGAAGTGAGTGTGTGTGGTGGGGTGGAAGTGAGTGTGTGTGGTGGGGTGGAAGTGAGTGTGTGTGGTGGGGTGGAAGTGAGTGTGTGTGGTGGGGTGGAAGTGAGTGTGTGTGGTGGGGTGGAAGTGAGTGTGTGTGGTGGGGTGGAAGTGAGTGTGTGTGGTGGGGTGGAAGTGAGTGTGTGTGGTGGGGTGGGAGTGTGTGTGTGTGGTGGGGTGGGGTGGAAGTGAGTGTGTGTGGTGGGGTGGGAGTGTGTGTGTGTGGTGGGGTGGGAGTGAGTGTGTGTGGTGGGGTGGAAGTGAGTGTGTGTGGTGGGGTGGGAGTGAGTGTGTGTGGTGGGGTGGAAGTGAGTGTGTGTGGTGGGGTGGAAGTGAGTGTGTGTGGTGGGGTGGGAGTGAGTGTGTGTGGTGGGGTGGAAGTGAGTGTGTGTGGTGGGGTGGAAGTGAGTGTGTGTGGTGGGGTGGAAGTGAGTGTGTGTGGTGGGGTGGAAGTGAGTGTGTGTGGTGGGGTGGAAGTGAGTGTGTGTGGTGGGGTGGAAGTGAGTGTGTGTGGTGGGGTGGAAGTGAGTGTGTGTGGTGGGGTGGGAGTGAGTGTGTGTGGTGGGGTGGGAGTGTGTGTGGTGGGGTGGAAGTGAGTGTGTGTGGTGGGGTGGAAGTGAGTGTGTGTGGTGGGGTGGAAGTGAGTGTGTGTGGTGGGGTGGAAGTGTGTGTGTGTGGTGGGGTGGAAGTGAGTGTGTGTGGTGGGGTGGAAGTGAGTGTGTGTGGTGGGGTGGAAGTGAGTGTGTGTGGTGGGGTGGAAGTGAGTGTGGTGGGGTGGGAGTGTGTGTGGTGGGGTGGGAGTGTGTGTGGTGGGGTGGGAGTGTGTGTGTGTGGGGGTGTGTAATATATGATGATGAAGATGATGATATCTATATAGGAACAGGTGTGTGTAATGATGAAGATGATTATCTATATATAGGAACAGGTGTGTGTAATGATGAAGATGATTAACTCTATATAGGAACAGGTGTGTGTAATGATGAAGATGATGATATCTATGAAGGAACAGGTGTGTGTAATGATGAAAATGATCTCAATGTAGGAACAGGGGATGTGGAGAGGTGTCAGTATCCCTTCTTCGCAGGCTCCAGTCTCTCCCCCACCAACCTGCTATCACTCAAACCAGGTACGTTCAATACTGATGATGATGAAGATGAGGGTTGCAGAATCCATAGTTCCAACTGGGACTTTTTTAGAAAACCTGATGATGATGATTGTTAGAGCAAAGTGGCCTCCATCATTCTTAAATGGATGAAGATTGGAACCATCAAGACTCTTCCTAGAGCTGGCCGCCCGGCCAAACTTAGCAATCTGAGGAGAAGGGTCTTGGTCACTCTGACAGAGCTCCAGAGTTCCTCTGTGGAGATGGGAGAACCTTCCAGAAGGACAACCATCTCTGCAGCACTCCACCAATCAGGCCTTTATGGGGGAGTGGCTAGACAGAAGCCACTTCTCAGTAAAAGGCACATGACAGCCCGCTTGGAGTTTGCCAAAAGGCACATAGGACTCTGGTCTGATGAAAACAAGACTTAACTCTTTGGCCTGAATGTCAAGCGTCACTTCTGGAGGAAACCAGGCACCACTCATCACCTGGCCAATACCATCCCTATGGTGAAGCATGGTGGTGGCAGCATCATGCTGTGGGGATTTTATTTCAGCGCAGGAACTGGAAGACTAGTTAGAATCGAGGGAAAGATGAACAGAGCAAATACAGAGAGATCATAGATGAAAACCTGCTCCAGAGCGCTCAGGACCTCAGACTGGGGCGAAGGTTCACCTTCCAACCTGACAGAGCTTGAGAGGATCTGCAGAGAAGAATGGGAGAAAGTCCCCAAATACAGATGTACCAAGCTTGTAGCGTAATACCCAATAAGACTCAATGCTGTACTCGCTGCCAAAGGTGCTTCAACAAAGTACTGAGTAAATGGTCTGAATACTTATGTAAATGTGATACTTGCAAATGATTCGTTATGTGGTATTGTGTGTAGATTGATGAGGGGGAAAAACAATTTAATACATTTTAGAAGACTGGAAAAAGTCAATGGGTCTGAATACATTTTTATTTGTCACATGCGCCTAATACAACAGGTGTCGACCTTAGCGTGAAATGCTTACGTACAAGCCCTTAAATAACAATGCCGTTCAAGAAAGATAGTTAATATTACCAAATCAAAGACATATGTACCCTCTCCGTTCACGGGCGATAGGTCAGAGTGAACTGGAAGTGCTTAAAAAAAAGAGTCCATCTGGCCTGACGAGGGTTAAGGCGCCGGGCTGCCCTGACGTACTCAAGGTTCCGATGATCCGTCAGGACAGTGAACGGCTCATGAGCACCCTCCAGCCAATGTCTCCACTCCTCCAATGCCAACTTTACCGCCAGTAGCTCCCGGTCACCCACGTCGTAGTTCCTTTCCGCAGCACTCAGCTTCTTAGAGTAGTAGGCACAGGGGTACAGCCACGGCGGGTTCCCCTGTAGCTGGGAGAGGACCGCCCTACCCCGATCTCTGACGCGTCGACCTGAACTGTGAAGGGCTTGAGCGGGTCTGGGTGTCGTAGGAGGGGTGCCGTGGTGAATCGGCCCTTCAGGTCGAGGAACGCCCTCGGCATCAGAGGTCCAGTTGAGACGTTGAGGGTGTCCTTTCAACAACAACGTAAGTGGAACCGTAATGGAGCTGAATCGCTTGATGAATCGGCGGTAAAAGTTGGCAAACCCGAGAAAGCTTTGTAGTGCCTCAATGGTCTTCGGGACCGGCCATGACCTCACCGCCTCCACCTTCAGCTCCTCCATCTTAACACCCTCCGGAACGATGCGGTACCCAAGGAAGGAAACGGCCATTTGGTGGAAGGCGCATTTTTCGTCCTTGACATACAGACGATTCTGTAATAAGGGTTGGAGGACAGCACAAACGTGAGCCACATGTTCTGGGAATGTTGGGGAATAGACCAGAAATACCTCATTCAGAAATGACTGGAATACCGCTGGGGCATTGGTGAGTCCATATGGCATCACGAGGTATTCATAGTGACCCGACGCCGTGCTGAATGCGGTCTTCCACTCGTCTCCTTCCCGGATACGCACAAGGTTGTATGCGCTCTGGAGGTCCAGTTAGGTGAAGAAGCGCCCCCTCCCCGAACGAGGGGCTTTGGATACCGGAATTTCATCGTTACCTCATTTAGTCCTCGGTAGTCAATGCACGGCCTCAAACCCCCGTCCCTCTTTTTGACGAAGATGAAGATGGCTGAAGCAGGGGAGGTGGAATGGCGGATGTGCCCCTGCTCAGGGCCTCTCTGATGTAAGTCTCTGATGTAAGTCTCTGCTATGCAATCTGGTTTCCGAGCTGGTCATGGCTGCACCTCAGCTACGCTCAAGGTACTGAACGATATCATAACCGCCATCGATAAAAGACAGTACTGTGCAGCCGTTTTCACCGACCTGGCCAAGGCTTTCGACTCTGTCAATCACCGCATTCTTATTGGCAGACTCAATAGCCTTGGTTTCTCAAGTGACTGCCTTGCCTGGTTCTCTAACTACTTTGCAGACAGAGTTCAGTGTGTCAAATCGGAGGGCCTATTGTCCGATCCTCTGGCAGTCTCTATGGGGGTGCCACAGGGTTCAATTCTTGGGCCAACCCTTTTCTCTATATACATCAACGATGTCGCTCTCGCTGCTGGTGACTCTCTGATCCATTTTGTATACATCTGGCCCCTCTTTGGATACTGTGTTTACTAACCTTCAATCAAGCTTCAATGCCATACAACACTCCTTCCGTGGCCTCCAACTGCTCTTAAACGCTAGTAAAACTAAGTGCATGCTTTTCTATCGTACGCTGCCAGCACCCGCCCACCGGACTATCATCACTACTCTCGACGGATCCGAATTAGAATACGTGGACACCTACAAATACCTAGGCATCTGGTTAGACTATAAACTCAACTTCCAGACTCACATCAACCATCTCCAATCCAAAATTAAATCCAGAATTGGCTTCCTATTTCGCAACAAAGCCTCCTTCACTCATGCTGCCAAACATGCCCTTGTAAAACTGACTATCCTACCAATCCTTGATTTCGGCGATGTCATTTACAAACTAGCCTCCAACACTCTACTTAGCAAATTGGATGTAGTCTATCACAGTGCCATCCGTTTTGTCACCAAAGCCCCATATACTACCCACCACTGCGACCTGTATGCTCTCGTTGGCTGGCCTTCATTATATATTCGTCGCCAAACCCACTGGCTCCAGGTCATCTACAAGTCTTTGTTAGGTAAATCCCCGCCCTATCTCAGCTCACTGGTCACTATAGCAACACCCACCCGTAGCATGCGCTCCAGCAGGTATATCTCACTGGTCACCCCCAAAGCCAACACCTCCTTTGGCCGCCATTCCTTCCAGTTCGCTGCTGCCGATGACTGGAACGAATTGCAAAAATCATTGAAGCTAGAGGTTCCTATCTCCCTCACTAACTTTAAGCATCAGTTGTCAAAGCTGCTTATCGATCACTGCACCTGTATATAGCCCTTCTGTAAATAGCCCACACTACTACCTCATCCCCATATTTATTTTTGTTTATTTTCACTAATCTTCCACTCCAGTATCTCTATTTGCACATCATAATTTGCACATCCTTCATTCCTGTGTTAATGATGATAATTCTGTAATTTATTTCACCACTATAGTCTATTTATTGTCCTACCTCCTAACCTTACTGCATTTTTGCACTACATTTTGCACTCTGTATATAGATTTTCTATTGTGTTTTTGACTGTTTGTTTAATGTGTAACTCTGTGTTTTTTGTCGCACTGCTTTGCTTTGTCTTGGCCAGGTCGCAGTTGCAAATGAGAACTTGTTCTCAACTGACCTACCTGGTTAAATAAAGGTGAAATAAAAAAAAAAAAAGACTTGAGTCTTATTGGGTATGACGCTACAAGCTTGGCACACCTGTATTTGGGGAGGTTCTCCCATTCATCTCTGCAGATCCTCTCAAGCTCTGTCAGGTTGGATGGGGAGCGTTGCTGCACAGCTATTTTCAGGTCTCTCCAGAGATGTTAGATCAGGTTCAAGTCCGGGCTCTGGCTTGGCCACTCAAGGACATTCAGAGACTTGTCCCGAAGCCACTCCTGCGTTGTCTTGGCTGTGTGCTTAGGGTCGTTGTCGTGTTGAAAGGTGAACCTTCGACCCAGTCTGAGGACCTGAGCGCTCTGGAGCAGATTTTCATCAAGGATCTCTCTGTACTTTGCTCCATTCATCTTAGCCTTGATCCTGACTAGTCTCCCAGTCCCTGCTGCTGAAAAACATCACCACAGCATTATGCTGCCACCACCATATATATATATAAATAACCCACAGCATGATGCTGCCACCAACATGCTTCACCATAGGGATGGTGCCAGGTTTCCTCCAGAAGTGACGCTTGGCATGTTACTAGGTCAGTTTAGTTCAGCGGTGACTCTACTAGAGTACTACTGCTATAAGAACAGCTGGGCGCTACCTGAGTACTACCTCTACTAATAATACTATATAATACATTGTAATAATACTATATATTATATATGTTGTTACTAGGTCAGTTTAGTTCAGCGGTGACTCTACTAGAGTACTACTGCTATAAGAACAGCTGGGCGCTACCTGAGTACTACCTCTACTAATAATACTATATAATACACTGCAATAATACTATATATCATATATGTTGTTACTAGGTCAGTTTAGTTCAGCGGTGACTCTACTAGAGTACTACTGCTATAAGAACAGCTGGGCGCTACCTGAGTACTACCTCTACTAACAATACACTGTAATAATACTATATATTATATATGTTGTTACTAGGTCAGTTTAGTTCAGCGGTGACTCTACTTGAGTACTACTGCTATAAGAACAGCTGGGCGCTACCTGAGTACTACCTCTACTAATAATACTATATAATACACTGTAATAATACTATATATTATATATGTTGTTACTAGGTCAGTTTAGTTCAGCGGTGACTCTACTAGAGTACTACTGCTATAAGAACAGCTGGGCGCTACCTGAGTACTACCTCTACTCTACGCCAGGACAAGAGGGGAAGCTACTGCTCATATATAAGGTGGGTATCTGTCATTAATTAATTAATTTGTTGTTAATTAGTACCTTTGTTCATTTATTTATTCATTATTTTCACCACCTTTACTACTACTACATACTACTACTACTACTACATACTACTACTACTACTACTACTACTACATACTACTACTACTACATACTACTACTACATACTACTACTACTACATACTACTACATACTACTACTACATACTACTACTACATACTACTACTACTACATACTACTACTACATACTACTACTACTACATACTACTACTACTGCATACTACTATTACCACTACTACTACATACTACTACTACTACTACTGCTACATACTACTACTACTACATACTACTACATACTACTACTACTTACTACTACTACTTACTACTACTACTACTACTACAAAATACTACTACATACTATTACATACTTTTTAACATACAAACATTTATACAAAGACCTAGCCTTCGACAAACATTTATACAAAGACCTAGCCTGGCTGACACGCGACCCACATGACTACACAGCAGGCTGTGAAAGACCTAGCCTGGCTGACACACGACCCAGCAGGCTGTGAAAGACCTAGCCTGGCTGACACACGACCCAGCAGGCTGTGAAAGACCTAGCCTGGCTGACACACGACCCAGCAGGCTGTGAAAGACCTAGACTGGCTGACGCGCGACCCAGCAGGCTGTGAAAGACCTAGCCTGGCTGACGCGAGACCCACATGACTACACAGCAGGCTGTGAAAGACCTAGCCTGGCTGACGCGAGACCCACATGACTACACAGCAGGCTGTGAAAGACCTAGCCTGGCTGACACACGACCCAGCAGGCTGTGAAAGACCTAGCCTGGCTGACACACGACCCAGCAGGCTGTGAAAGACCTAGACTGGCTGACACGCGATCCAGCAGGCTGTGAAAGACCTAGCCTGGCTGACACACGACCCAGCAGGCTGTGAAAGACCTAGACTGGCTGACACGCGATCCAGCAGGCTGTGAAAGACCTAGCCTGGCTGACACACGACCCAGCAGGCTGTGAAAGACCTAGCCTGGCTGACACGCGATCCAGCAGGCTGTGAAAGACCTAGCCTGGCTGACACGCGATCCAGCAGGCTGTGAAAGACCTAGCCTGGCTGACGCGAGACCCACATGACTACACAGCAGGCTGTGAAAGACTGAGAGCTGGTGTCAGCCAGAATAACAAAGACTGCCTCTATAGTTAAATTGATGTACCTCATTATACGGAGACCCAGGAAGTAGTCTGGAAAGGCAGCAATCCAAGTTACAGCCAAGCTTTAGGATCATACTGTATCTCTGAACCGTGCTCTGAATTAACTACATTTTTTAGATGAATTACTTTTATAATTTTGGAAAAACCGTTTAATTCTCTGATGTCTGTGCGCGTGTGTGTGTTAGGTGGTGATCTCGTCTACGAGGAGTAGCTTCATGCCAGACAAGGTGTGTACGGTGTTGGAGGACGCTAAGGAGCTGGCAGCACAGAACGCACTCTGGAACCTAGGTTAGTTAACACACGTACACTGGTTAGAGCAGTTACTCACAACTGGTGGCCCCATTTAATGTGGACTGCGGTCGATTTAGGGGAAATTATTTTGGATTAAAAAACTACTTCAACCTGGTTAAAATTATAATGGACCTATATAATTTAAAATAACTTTCCAGATTTGTCTCTCGAGCCTCGATGTTGCCCACCCCTGTGTTAGAGCATACCAATCAATTGACCAACATGTTTTTTTCCTCCTCCATCCCTCCCTCTCAGACTGTTCCTTCCTCAACAGTTGTTCCCCCGGTTCGCTCTCGCCTACTCTTCCTCCTCTCTCCTACGGTTCTCTCTCTCCTCCTCCTGTCTCCAACGGCCCTGGTCTCCTCTCATACAGCTGTACCAGAGCCTTCCCCTTCCCTCCCTACCCCCTCTCCCCTCTCTCCCCCACCCTCCCCAACACCCCACAGAGACTCTATATCCCCCCTAACCAGAACCCTGCCTTCTTCTGATCGTCCCTCCATCATCACTCACTGTGGGAGAGGAGCAGACAGAGGGAAAGAGGAGGGAGGCAGAGGTGAACAACCTCTCCTATGTGCCTACTTAGTTACTGAGACATTTTATGTTTGTGTTGATGTTTGGTTGGTTTAGTTTTTGGGTTGTTTGGTTTTCAAAAGACGGCCATTTTGTAATTCATGTGTTAAGTTCAGGGAAAACCTAAACTGTTACTCTATGCAGCATCAGTAAATGCCAAGTGGGAACCTTATGACGTCGCCCTATTGAAGTTCAAATTTAAAACAATTAAGGTAAGGGTTAAGAAGAGGGTTACTTTTTTAGGGTTAAGGTAAGGGTAGGGGTTAAGGTAAGGGTAGGGGTTAAGGTAAGGGTAGGGGTTAAGGTAAGGGTAGGGGTTAAGGTAAGGGTAGGGGTTAAGGTAAGGGTAGGGGTTAAGGTAAGGGTAGGGGTTAAGGTAAGGGTAGGGGTTAAGGTAAGGGTAGGGGTTAAGGTTAGGGTAGGGGTTAAGGTAAGGCTAGGGGTTAAGGTAAGGGTAGGGGTTAAGGTAAGGGTAGGGGTTAAGGTAAGGGTAGGGGTTAAGGTAAGGGTAGGGGTTAAGGTAAGGGTAGGGGTTAAGGTAAGGGTAGGGGTTAAGGTAAGGGTAGGGGTTAAGGTAAGGGTAGGGGTTAAGGTTAGGGTTTGGGGTTAAGGTAAGGGTAGGGGTTAAGGTAAGGGTAGGGGTTAAGGTAAGGGTAGGGGTTAAGGTTAGGGTAGGGGTTAAGGTAAGGGTAGGGGTTAAGGTTAGGGTAGGGGTTAAGGTAAGGGTAGGGGTTAAGGTAAGGGTAGGGGTTAAGGTAAGGGTAGGGGTTAAGGTAAGGGTAGGGGTTAAGGTAAGGGTAGGGGTTAAGGTTAGGGTTTGGGGTATGGTTGTCCCAAGGATCCCACTTAGCATCTACCCAAACCCTATAGGTAAAGTCAACAAGGGATTTATAGATCAAATGCACAACTGAAGAAAACGTAATTTACTTTAACACTTATTTCATATCTTGGCAACAATGATACTTGAATAGTATTGACTTTTCACCATATTTATTTATAAACATGATTTCAATGTTTTATTTACCTTTTCTGACGTAAATGTACTGTATTAGATTTATTTTTTGTAATCCACGTATTATGCTTTATCGCAGTATATTAAGGTTTTATTGTATCCTATAATGCTCTCAATAGAAGCCTATAGATTCAAATATGGAACATGTCAAAAGTCTGTCTGGAAATCTACTTCTGTTTTGTAATTCAATTAATAATTAGCTTATTTATTTATTAGCTATTAGCTGGTGATTTTGAACAAAGTGAAATCAAGTAAGCAGATCAAATCTAAAACCGATAAGTGATGTACAAAGACAATCCAAAATGGCTGCGCCACATAATATATTTATTGAATATTATTAATAACATTGAAACATGGTGATCATCAATAAGATAGCATTTCCTCTCCTCCTAAATATTAACTTTTATTTTGTTGTCTTATGTCATTTAGAGTATGTCAAAAAGTTATTTAAAGGGATAGTTTTGCAATGAGGCCCTTTATCTACTTCCCCAGAGTCAGATGAACTCATGGATACCATTTGTATGTCTTTGTGTCCAGTATAAAGGAAGTTAGAGGTAGTTTCGCTAGCCAATGCTAACTAGCATGCTAGCAGATACCCATAGACTTCCAGTCATTGCGCTAGTTAGCAACTTTCACCAAACTGCATGCAGAGACATAAAAATGGTTCATCTGACTCTGGGGAGATTAACCTTTTGCCTGGCTGACGCTTAACTCTGGGGAAGTAGTTAATGGGCCTCATTGCAAAAATCCCAAAGTATCTCTTTAAGATAAATAAGTCAAAACTGACATGTACTGTACCGGTGATACGGATCCATATTATCTCTGTTCAGTTAGTTTAGTTGACCGCCGGTAATACACACACCCACCAGTAAATCAATTTACTGGCATACATTTTCTGGCATTTGTAGTTTTGTTTGTATTTATGTTGTTACACTGGGTTGTTATGGTAACCCTATTTAAAAAATACGTTGTTCTCATGGAGTACTCAGTTTGGTTTTGCATCCCAAATGGCACCCTATTCCCTACATAGTGCCCGATGGGCCCTGGTCAAATGTATAAATGGACCAGGGTGCCATTTGGGAGATATGTTTCTACTCTCATATGCACACTGTTCACTTGGAACATTTTAACTGGTTATTGAGATCATGTTGAATTTAATAAACAAATTAAATACGATGTGTGTATGTGCAGTGTGTGACTGACTGTAGTGTGTATGTGCAGTGTGTGACTGACTAGTGTGTATGTGCAGTGTGTGACTGACTGTAGTGTGTATGTGCAGTGTGTGACTGACTAGTGTGTATGTGCAGTGTGTGACTGACTGTAGTGTGTATGTGCAGTGTGTGACTGACTAGTGTGTGTGTGTGACTGACTAGTGTGTATGTGCAGTGTGTGACTGACTGTAGTGTGTGTGTGTGTGTGTATGTGCAGTGTGTGACTGACTGTAGTGTGTATGTGCAGTGTGTGACTGACTAGTGTGTATGTGCAGTGTGTGACTGACTGTAGTGTGTATGTGCAGTGTGTGACTGACTAGTGTGTGTGTGTGACTGACTAGTGTGTATGTGCAGTGTGTGACTGACTGTAGTGTGTGTGTGTGTGTGTGTGTGTGTATGTGCAGTGTGTGACTGACTGTAGTGTGTATGTGCAGTGTGTGACTGACTGTAGTGTGTATGTGCAGTGTGTGACTGACTGTAGTGTGTATGTGCAGTGTGTGACTGACTAGTGTGTGTGTGTGTGACTGACTAGTGTGTATGTGCAGTGTGTGACTGACTGTAGTGTGTGTGTGTGTGTGTATGTGCAGTGTGTGACTGACTGTAGTGTGTATGTGCAGTGTGTGACTGACTGTAGTGTGTATGTGCAGTGTGTGACTGACTGTAGTGTGTGTGTGTATGTGCAGTGTGTGACTGACTGTAATGTGTGTATGTGCAGTGTGTGACTGACTGTAGTGTGTGTGTGTATGTGCAGTGTGTGACTGACTGTAGTGTGTGACTGACTGTAGTGTGTGTGTGTGTGTGTGTGACTGAATGTAGTGTGTGTGTATGTGCAGTGTGCGTATGTGCAGTGTGTGACTGACTGTAGTGTGTGTATGTGCAGTGTGTGACTGACTGTAGTGTGTATGTGCAGTGTGTGACTGACTGTAGTGTGTGTGTGTGTGTGTGACTGACTGTAGTGTGTGTGTGTGTGTGTGTGACTGACTAGTGTGTGTGTTTGTATGTGCAGTGTGTGACTGACTGTAGTGTGTATGTGCAGTGTGTGACTGACTGTAGTGTGTATGTGCAGTGTGTGACTGACTGTAGTGTGTGTGTGTATGTGCAGTGTGTGACTGACTGTAGTGTGTGTGTGTGTGACTGACTAGTGTGTGTGTGTGTGTGTGACTGACTAGTGTGTGTGTGTGTGTGTGACTGACTAGTGTGTGTGTGTGTGTGTGTGTGACTGACTAGTGTGTGTGTGTGACTGACTGTAGTGTGTGTGTGTGTGTGTGATCAAATCAAATGTTATTTGTCACATGCTTCGTAAACAACAGCTATAGGCTAACAGTGAAACGCTTATTTATGGGTCCTTCAACAACACAGAGTTAAAGATAAAACATCAAATAGAAATAGTGACACGAGGAATAAATATGCAGTGAAAAGCGAATAACTATAATGAGTAGAAAATAACATGGCTATATACAGGGAGTACCAGGTAATAACATGGCTATATACAGGGAGTACCAGGTAATAACATGGCTATATACAGGGAGTACCAGGTAATAACATGGCTATATACAGGGAGTACCAGGTAATAACATGGCTATATACAGGGAGTACCAGGTAATAACATGGCTATATACAGGGAGTACCAGGTAATAACATGGCTATATACAGGGAGTACCAGGTAATAACATGGCTATATACAGGGAGTACCAGGTAATAACATGGCTATATACAGGGAGTACCAGGTAATAACATGGCTATATACAGGGAGTACCAGGTAATAACATGGCTATATACAGGGAGTACCAGGTAATAACATGGCTATATACAGGGAGTACCAGGTAATAACATGGCTATATACAGGGAGTACCAAGTAATAACATGGCTATATACAGGGAGTACCAAGTAATAACATGGCTATATACAGGGAGCACCAGGTAATAACATGGCTATATACAGGGAGCACCAGGTAATAACATGGCTATATACAGGGAGTACCAGGTAATAACATGGCTATATACAGGGAGTACCAGGTAATAACATGGCTATATACAGGGAGTACCAGGTAATAACATGGCTATATACAGGGAGTACCAGGTAATAACATGGCTATATACAGGGAGTACCAGGTAATAACATGGCTATATACAGGCAGTATTTTATCTCTGGGGACAGCTGAAGAACATTTATAGGTTCTAGATAGCACCTTTTTTTCAAAAGTGTAAGCTTTAGGGTGGAGCTCGTAAATTTGCCCATTCATCCTTCCTTCAATTATGTGAAGTTTGCCAGTACCATTTGCTGAAAAGCAGCCCCACACCATGATGTTCCCACCTCCAAACTTCACTGTTGGTATGGTGTTTTTAGGGTGATGTGCAGTGCCATTTCTCCTCCAAACATGGTGTGTATTATGACATCCAAACAGTTCAATTTTGCTCTCATCTGACCACACTATATTCTCCCAGTATTTCACTGGCTTTTCACATACTTATGTCATGCAATAAAACACATATTAATTACTTAAAAATCATACAATGTGATTTTCTGGATTTTTGTTTTAGATTCTGTCACTCACAGTTGAAGTGTACCTATGATAAAAATTACAGACTTCTACATGCTTTGTAAGTGGGAAAACCTGCAAAATCGGCAGTATATCAAATACTTGTCCTCCCCACTGTATATAAATAACCCACAGCATGATGCTGCCACCAACATATATATATATAAATAAATAAGCAACAAAAATAAAGAAAAGTTTTAGCTTTGTCATTATGGGGTATTGTGTGTAGATTGATGACGGGGAAAAAAACAATTTAATCAATTTTAGAATAAGGCTGTAATGTAACAAAATATTGAAAAAGTCAAGGGGTCTGAATACTTTCTGAATGCACTGTGTGGTACAATAACACTGTAACAACAAAAACACAGTCACACAGAGGGGGAATACATTCAACCACACATACGTTTGTTTCATCACTAAACTGGAGAGCAACATCTGTCTGAAGTCCACAAAGCATATGTTGCACGTAACAAACAGTTATAGGACCAGCAGCCCGGTCAAGTTAATGCTTGACAGTTTATTAAACAACTACTGATTTAGAACCACAGAGTTACCAGAAGTCAACACAAAGTCAACGGCGGCAACATTTTATAATCTTTTGTTCCAGACAGCTTTAGATACATGTACTTCACATACTGACACAGGGGGGCGCTGTTTCCCCGGTGAGGTTCATCAACTTGCAAATTGACTGAAAATTATGAAAACAGATATGAAAGATACATTATTTTATTATTTTAATATATTATTGGTCAAATATTTGGGGAAGCATGGTTTCCCTTGGCATCCATGAAACACGCTGAGTGGTGTTCCAGTAATATAACTTTGTTTAATTTAGGTTAACTCCAGCCGTGACAGCTGATGAGAGAGAGAGAAAGAGACACTTGAAGAAAAGTTCTTCTTCCTCTTGACTTCTCCTAGACCTAAAATGAGTTTCCTTTTACCAGAAGACACACAGATGTATGTGTTAGTTTTTATTTCCATTTAGGAGCCTGAGATGGAGTCCTGCTCTGTGGCTACGCCTGAGATGGAGTCCTGCTCTGTGGCTACGCCTGAGATGGAGTCCTGCTCTGTGGCTACGCCTGAGATGGAGTCCTGCTCTGTGGCTACGCCTGAGATGGAGTCCTGCTCTGTGGCTACGCCTGAGATGGAGTCCTGCTCTGTGGCTACGCCTGAGATGGAGTCCTGCTCTGTGGCTACGCCTGAGATGGAGTCCTGCTCTGTGGCTACGCCTGAGATGGAGTCCTGCTCTGTGGCTACGCCTGAGATGGAGTCCTGCTCTGTGGCTACGCCTGAGATGGAGTCCTGCTCTGTGGCTACGCCTGAGATGGAGTCCTGCTCTGTGGCTACGCCTGAGATGGAGTCCTGCTCTGTGGCTATGCCTGAAATGGAGTCCTGCTCTGTGGCTATGCCCGAGATGTAGTACCTCTCCGTGGCTACGCCTGAGATGGAGTCCTGCTCTATGGCTATGCCTGAGATGGAGTCCTGCTCTGTGGCTGGCTGTGCCTGAGATGGAGTCCTGCTCTATGGCTGTGCCTGAGATGGAGTCCTGCTCTGTGGCTATGCCCGAGATGTAGTACCTCTCTGTGGCTACGCCTGAGATGGAGTCCTGCTCTGTGGCTGTGCCTGAGATGGAGTCCTGCTCCGTGGCTACGCCTGAGATGGAGTCCTGCTCTGTGGCTACGCCTGAGATGGAGTCCTGCTCTGTGGCTACGCCTGAGATGGAGTCCTGCTCTATGGCTACGCCTGAGACGGAGTCCTGCTCTCTGGCTACGCCTGAGATAGAGTCCTGCTGACTGTCAGGGTCAGATATGTGAGTGTTATGATAATGTGGCTGGAGTTGTAATGTCATGAGGTTTTGACAGATGTGTGAGAGAGTGTTTTGATAATGTATGTTGAATGGTAATGTCATGGTGTTTGGCTTGTGTGTCAGCCCTCTACAGTCCTAACTGATGATAAGAGACTTCTGTAGGGAATTACACAAGGTTGTCTACCTGACTAGGAAGGAGCGACAGAGACACAGGCGCAGACACAGAGAGAGAGAGAGGGAGGGCAGAAAGTAGAAGAAAGACAGAGACAGGGAAGGAGAGAGAGAGAGAGAGAGAGAGAGAGAGTCCTGCCTGAGATGTTTGCTGAAGATCTGGTGCTTCTTGTGCTTCTGGGCCCTGACAGTAAACCTCAGTAAGACCAAAATAATGGTGTTCCAAAAAAGGTCCAGTTGCCAGGACGACACAAACAAATTCCATCTAGACACCGTTGCTCTAGAGCCACAAAAAACTATACATACCTTGGCCTAAACATCAGCGCCACAGGTAACTTCCACAAATCTGTGAACCATCTGAGAGACAAGGCAAGAAGGGCCTTCTATGCCATCAAAAGGAACATAGAATTTGACATACCAATTAGGATCTGGCTAAAAATACTTGAATCAGACAGAGGAGAGAGGGGGGGGGAGACAGAGACAGGGGGGCAGGCAGAGGAGAGAGGGGGGGAGACAGAGACAGGGGAGCAGACAGAGGAGAGAGGGGGGGAGACAGAGACAGGGGAGCAGACAGAGGAGAGAGGGGGGGGGAGACAGAGACAGGGGAGCAGACAGAGGAGAGAGGGGGGGAGACAGAGACAGGGGAGCAGACAGAGGAGAGAGGGGGGGAGACAGAGACAGGGGAGCAGACAGAGGAGAGAGGGGGAGACAGAGACAGGGGAGCAGACAGAGGAGAGAGGGGGAGACAGAGACAGGGGAGCAGACAGAGGAGAGGGGGGGAGACAGAGACAGGGGAGCAGACAGAGGAGAGAGGGGGAGACAGACACAGGGGAGCAGACAGAGGTGGAGAGAGAGAGGGAGAGAGGTGGAGAAAGAGAGAGTGGAGGAAGAGAGAGGTGGAGATAGAGAGAGTGGAGGAAGAGAGAGATGGAGGAAGAGAGAGGTGGAGATAGAGAGAGTGGAGGAAGAGAGAGGTGGAGGAAGAGAGAGGTGGAGATAGAGAGAGTGGAGGAAGAGAGAGGTGGAGGAAGAGAGAGGTGGAGATAGAGAGAGTGGAGGAAGAGAGAGGTGGAGGAAGAGAGAGGTGGAGATAGAGAGAGTGGAGGAAGAGAGAGGTGGAGGAAGAGAGAGGTGGAGGAAGAGAGAGGTGGAGGAAGAGAGAGGTGGAGGAAGAGAGAGGTGGAGGAAGAGAGAGAGGTGGAGGAAGAGAGAGGTGGAGGAAGAGAGAGGTGGAGGAAGAGAGAGGTGGAGGAAGAGAGAGAGGTGGAGGAAGAGAGAGGTGGAGGAAGAGAGAGGTGGAGGAAGAGAGAGAGTGGAGGAAGAGAGAGAGTGGAGGAAGAGAGAGGTGGAGGAAGAGAGAGAGTGGAGGAAGAGAGAGAGTGGAGGAAGAGAGAGAGTGGAGGAAGAGAGAGGTGGAGGAAGAGAGAGAGTGGAGGAAGAGAGAGAGTGGAGGAAGAGAGAGAGTGGAGGAAGAGAGAGAGTGGAGGAAGAGAGAGGTGGAGGAAGAGAGAGAGTGGAGGAAGAGAGAGGTGGAGGAAGAGAGAGAGTGGAGGAAGAGAGAGAGTGGAGGAAGAGAGAGTGGAGGAAGAGAGGTGGAGGAAGAGAGAGGTGGAGGAAGAGAGAGAGGTGGAGGAAGAGAGAGGTGGAGGAAGAGAGAGAGGTGGAGGAAGAGAGAGAGTGGAGGAAGAGAGAGAGTGGAGGAAGAGAGAGAGTGGAGGAAGAGAGAGTGGAGGAAGAGAGAGAGGTGGAGGAAGAGAGAGAGGTGGAGGAAGAGAGAGAGTGGAGGAAGAGAGAGGTGGAGGAAGAGAGAGGTGGAGGAAGAGAGAGAGTGGAGGAAGAGAGAGAGTGGAGGAAGAGAGAGGTGGAGGAAGAGAGAGTGGAGGAAGAGAGAGGTGGAGGAAGAGAGAGAGGTGGAGGAAGAGAGAGGTGGAGGAAGAGAGAGAGGTGGAGGAAGAGAGAGTGGAGGAAGAGAGAGAGTGGAGGAAGAGAGAGAGTGGAGGAAGAGAGAGAGTGGAGGAAGAGAGAGAGTGGAGGAAGAGAGAGAGGTGGAGGAAGAGAGAGGTGGAGGAAGAGAGAGAGGTGGAGGAAGAGAGAGAGTGGAGGAAGAGAGAGAGGTGGAGGAAGAGAGAGAGTGGAGGAAGAGAGAGAGTGGAGGAAGAGAGAGGTGGAGGAAGAGAGAGAGTGGAGGAAGAGAGAGAGTGGAGGAAGAGAGAGAGTGGAGGAAGAGAGAGAGTGGAGGAAGAGAGAGAGTGGAGGAAGAGAGAGAGTGGAGGAAGAGAGAGTGGAGGAAGAGAGAGAGTGGAGGAAGAGAGAGAGTGGAGGAAGAGAGAGAGTGGAGGAAGAGAGAGAGTGGAGGAAGAGAGAGAGTGGAGGAAGAGAGAGAGTGGAGGAAGAGAGAGGTGGAGATAGAGAGAGAGTGGAGGAAGAGAGAGAGTGGAGGAAGAGAGAGGTGGAGGAAGAGAGAGAGTGGAGGAAGAGAGAGAGTGGAGGAAGAGAGAGAGTGGAGGAAGAGAGAGGTGGAGGAAGAGAGAGAGTGGAGGAAGAGAGAGAGTGGAGGAGTGGGTAGTTGTCTCCATAATGGCCTGTGTTTTGTCGTGTTCTCTCTATCTGAGAGTTCTTGAATGAAGAGCACCCATTGGGTAGAAAGGTGGGGTAGGTAGTATAGAGGACAATGCATGGGATAAAAGGGTTTCTAGCTGTGTCTAGATCATGTAAGGGCTGAAGGGTGTGTGTGTGTCTCGAGGTGTGTGTGTGTCTTTGTGTGTCCATGTGTGTACGTGTGTGTGTGTGCTGAGGTGTGTGTGTGTCTTTGTGTGTCCATGTGTGTACGTGTGTGTGTGTGCTGAGGTGTGTGTGTGTCTTTGTGTGTCCATGTGTGTACGTGTGTGTGTGTGCTGAGGTGTGTGTGTGTCTTTGTATGTCCATGTGTGTACGTGTGTGTGTGTGCTGAGGTGTGTGTGTGTGTCTTTGTGTGTCCATGTGTGTACGTGTGTGTGTGTGCTGAGCTGTGTGTGTGTCCATGTGTGTACGTGTGTGTGTGTGCTGAGCTGTGTGTATGTCTTTGTGTGTCCATGTGTGTACGTGTGTGTGTGTGCTGAGGTGTGTGTGTGAGGGCTGAAGTGTTTGAGTGCTGGTGGAAGATGATGGGGATTTTCTGCTGGTTCCATGTGTTGTTAATTGCTGCGGATGGCTGCCAGGAGACTGAATAAGACCCTTAGTTTGAATCAGAGCATAGAGCTTTCAGAAAAGAATAAACAGTGGAAAATGCTTTGTTTGACCATTTTCTTTGTAAACGTAGAGATCGCAAGATAGTCACTTTTACCTGACAGGGGAGGCTACGCTATGCAAAACCTTTACCTGACAGGGGAGGCTACGCTATGTAGGCTACGCTAAATTAATTACTTAAAAATCATACAATGTGATTTTCTGGATTTTTGTTTTAGATTCCGTCACTCACAGTTGAAGTGTACCTATGATAAAAATTACAGACTTCTACATGCTTTGTAAGTAGGAAAACCTGCAAAATCGGCAGTGTATCAAATACTTGTTCTCCCCACTGTATCTGTCCTATTTCACATGTGTATTAATATAATACTCAGTTGTGAAGTTTGTTTTTCACATATCCCAACTCCCCCTGAGTGGAATAACAGCCAGGGTCTGCCACCCTGGAGCAATTAGGGTTAAATGCCTTGCTCAAGGGTGCACCAGCATATTTCTCACCTTGGGGACTTGAACTAGTGACCTTTCAGTTCCTGGCCCAACACTCTAACCACTCAGCTACCAGCAGAACAGAGATCAGGGAGAGCAAGAGACAGACAGAGATCTCTAATGCTTCAACAATATTGACATTTGCATGTTATGCCTATAAAGCTTATTGAATTAAACATAATATACAGAGAGAGAGAGTGAGACATAACGCATAGAGAACAGAGAGAGAAATGGAGAGATGGTAACAGGCAGTTAATGAGAGAGAGAAATGGAGAGATGGAAACAGAGGCAGTTAATGAGAGAGAAATGGAGAGATGGTAACAGAGGCAGTTAATGAGAGAGAGAAATTGAGAGATGGAAACAGAGGCAGTTAATGAGAGAGAAATGGAGAGATGAAACAGAGGCAGTTAATGAGAGAGAGAAATGGAGAGATGGAAACAGAGGCAGTTAATGAGAGAGAGAAATGGAGAGATGGAAACAGAGGCAGTTAATGAGAGAGAGAAATGGAGAGATGAAAATGCTTTGAAGTCTTAAATCTGAACCTCATTAAATAGTTCGAGACGGAGGAGAGAGTTAAGTGAGGGAGAGAGGGAGAGGGAGAGGGAGAGAAATGGAGAGAGAGAAAGTGCGAGGGAGAGAGAGAGAGATGGAGAGATCATGAGCAGATGAGCTTCTGAATCTTAAGGGAATTTTTCTACAAAAATATATATTTTTGTAGCACACACAACTTCCTGTGTGCTACATATATCGCCCCAATAGAATCCCCATACTTTCATGAAGTCTATGGCGACCAAAACACCAGAACTGGACAAGAACCTGACACCCTCAGCACACAGGAGGACAAACACCTACCTGGAGGTGACAGCATTCCCTCCCCCATATGCCCCTCCCCCACTATGACAACAAAACCAACAAAAAGGGGTCACAACTCCTGCAGCTCTGTGGGAAGCTGGGTCTGTACATAGTCAATGGTAGACTTCGAGGAGACTCCTATGGAAGGTACACATATAGCTCATCTCTTGGCAGTAGTACCGTCTACTTCATCACTGACCTCAACCCAGAGTTTCTCAGAGCGTTCAAAGTCAGTCCACTGACACCCTATCAGATCACAGCAAAATCACTGTCTACTTGAACAGAGTTATGCTCAATCATGAGGCATCAAAGCCAAAGGAACTTAATAATATTAAGAAATGCTATAGACGGAAGGAACGTAGTGTTGAAATCTACCAGAAAATAAATTCAATCCCTTCTAGACAACATCCTGGACAAAACGTTCCACTGTAATAGTGAGGGTGTAAACTTGGCAGTAGAACAGCTAAACAGTATATTATAGCTTCCCTATAAAATTATTTTTGTTCAAGCAGACAACCTAAGAACATTAACCTCTACAGGATTGTGTCTCGCCTTCGGGACAGTTCTGCTGAGTTGTTCTGTGGGAGTTTTCCCCAAACATCATAAAAAATGGTTTTATGAAGAATGCAAAAAAAAAACCTGTCCAACCAAAAACATAGAGACCCAGAAAACCTGAGCCTACGCCTTCACTATGGTGAATCACTAAAACAATACAGAAATACACCTTCACTATGGTGAATCACTAAAACAATACAGAAATACACCTTCACTATGGTGAATCACTAAAACAATACAGAAATACACCTTCACGATGGTGAATCACTAAAACAATACAGAAATACACCTTCACTATGGTGAATCACTAAAACAATACAGAAATACACCTTCACTATGATGAATCACTTAAACAATACAGAAATACACCTTCACTAAGGTGAATCACTAAAACAATACAGAAATACACCTTCACTATGATGAATCACTTAAACAATACAGAAATACACCTTCACTAAGGTGAATCACTAAAACAATACAGAAATACACCTTCACTATGGTGAATCACTAAAACAATACAGAAATACACCTTCACTATGATGAATCACTTAAACAATACAGAAATACACCTTCACTAAGGTGAATCACTAAAACAATACAGAAATACACCTTCACTATGATGAATCACTTAAACAATACAGAAATACACCTTCACTAAGGTGAATCACTAAAACAATACAGAAATACACCTTCACTATGGTGAATCACTAAAACAATACAGAAATACACCTTCACTATGGTGAATCACTAAAACAATACAGAAATACACCTTCACGATGGTGAATCACTAAAACAATACAGAAATACACCTTCACTATGGTGAATCACTAAAACAATACAGAAATACACCTTCACTATGATGAATCACTTAAACAATACAGAAATACACCTTCACTAAGGTGAATCACTAAAACAATACAGAAATACACCTTCACTATGGTGAATCACTTAAACAATACAGAAATACACCTTCACTAAGGTGAATCACTAAAACAATACAGAAATACACCTTCACTATGGTGAATCACTAAAACAATACAGAAATACACCTTCACTATGATGAATCACTAAAACAATACAGAAATACACCTTCACTATGATGAATCACTAAAACAATACAGAAATACACCTTCACTATGGTGAATCACTAAAACAATACAGAAATACACCTTCACTATGATGAATCACTTAAACAATACAGAAATACACCTTCACTATGATGAATCACTTAAACAATACAGAAATACACTACTGAAGAAGAGGGAACAGCACGTCAGAAACCAGCTCAATGTAATTGAAGAATCCATAGTCTCTAACCACTTCTGGGAACATTGGAAAACACTAAACAAACAACAACACGAAGAGTTATCTATCCAAAACGGAGATGTATGGGTAAACCACTTCTCCAATCTATTTGGCTCTATAACAAAGAACAAACAGCAAAATCATATATGCCCAATTTTTTTTATTTTTTTTATTTATTTCACCTTTATTTAACCAGGTAGGTCAGTTGAGAACAAGTTCTCATTTACAACTGTGACCTGGCCAAGACAAAGCAAAGCAGTGTGACAATAAACGACACAGAGTTACACAGTAAACAAACATAGTCAATAACACAATAGAAGATCTATATACAGAGTGCAAATGTAGTGCAAAATGCAATAAGGTTAGGAAGACAATAAATAGACCATAGTGGTGAAATAAATTACAGATTAGCATAATCACTGGAATGATGGAATGTGCAAATGAAGATGTGCAAATAGAGATGCTGGAGTGCAGTAGGGTGGGCTATTTACAGAAGGGCTATATACAGTTAGTAAAGCCCTGTTAGTGACAATTTCTCCTTTGTCAAGATAATCCATCCACCTGACAGGTGTGGCTTATCAAGAAGCTGATTAAACAGCATGATCATTACACAGGTGCACCTTATGCTGGGGACCAGTAAAAGGCTACTCTAAAACGTGCAGTTTTGTCACACAATACAATGCCACAGATTCTGATTGTCTGGCTCCCCAGTGGGTGGGCTTGGCTCCCCAGTGGGTGGGCCTATGCCCTCCAAGGCCCACCCTGGGCTGCGCCCCTGCCCAGTCATGTGAAATCCATAGATTAGGACCTAATGAAGTTATTTCAGTTGACTGATTTCCTGATACAGTATGAACCGTAACTCAGTAAAATCGTTGAAATTGTTGCATGCTGCGTACATTTTTTTGTTCAGTATATACAGTGCATTCGGAAAGTATTCAGACCCCTTGACCTTTTCCACATTTTGTTACGTTACAGACTTATTCTAAAATTTATTAAATGAATGTTTTTCTTCAACAATCTACACACAATACCCTATAATGACAAAACAGGTTTTTAGAAATTGTTACAAATGTATTAAAAATAAAAGACAGAAATAATAAGTATTCAGACCCTTTGCTATGAGACTCGAGATTTTCATTGATCATCCTTGAGATGTTTCCTAAATGTAATCTGTCTTTATAAGGTCCTACAGTTGACAGTGTATTCCAGAGCAACAACCAAGGACCATCATTCTTAAATGGAAGAAGTTTGGAAGCAATAAGACTCTTCCTAGAGCTGGCTGCCCGGCCAAACTGAGCAATCGGGGAAGAAGGGCCTTGGTCATGGAGGTGAGAGAGCTCCAGAGTTCCTCTGTGGAAATGGGAGAACCTTCCAGAAGGACAATTATCTCTGCAGTAATCCACCATTCATGCCTTTATGGTAGAGTGGCTGGACGGAAGCCCCTCCTCAGTAAAAGGCACATGACAGCCCGCTTGGAGTTTGCCAAAAGGCACCTAAATGACTCAGGCCTTGAGAAACAAGATTCTCTGGTCTGATGAAACCAAGACTGAATGCAAAGCGTCATGTCTGAAACCAGGCACCACTCATCACTTGGCCAATATCATCCCTACGGTGAATCATGGAGGAAACCTGGCATCATCCCTACGGTGAAGCATGTTGGTTTTCAGCAGCAGGGACTGGGATACTAGTCAGGATCGAGGGAAAGATGAACGGAGCAAAGTACAGAGAGATCCTCACACTGAGGCGACCCTAAGCACAGGACAACGACCCTAAGCATACAGCCAAGACAACGCAGAAGTGGCTTCAGGACAAGTCTCTGAATGTCCTTGAGTGGCCCAGCCGGAGCCCGGACTTCAACTCGGTCAAACATCTCTGGAGAGACCTGAAAATAGCTGTACAGCGACACTCCTCATCCAACCTGACGGAGTTTGAGAGGATCTGCAGAGAAGAATGGGAGAAACTCCCCCAATACAGGTGTGCCAAGCTTGTAGCGTCAAACCCAAAAAGACTTGAGGCTGTAATCGCTGCCGATGGTGCTTAAAAAAAGTACTGAGTGAAGGGTCTGAATACTTATGTTAATGTGATATTTCAGTTTTACATTTTTAATACATTTACAAAAATGTCTGAAAACCTGTTTTTGCTTTGTCATTATGGGGTATTGTGTGTAGATTGATGACGGGGGAAAAAACTAATTAATCCATGTTAGAATAAGGCTGTAACGTAACAAAATGTGGAAAAGGTCAAGGGGTCTGAATACTTTCTGAATGCACTGAATATGATCAATAAACAAGTGTTAGGTTCAGCAATTAAAGACCAACACGTACTAGATTTCACAATTACATTGAATGAACTACAAACCCTCCAACCCAGAAAGGCCTGTGGTGTTGATGGTTTCCTCAATGAAATGATAAAATGTACAGACCACAAATTCCAATTAGCTTAAACTCTTTAACATCATCCTCAGCTCTGGCATCTTCCACAATATTCAGAATCAAGGACTGATCACCCCAATCCATAAAAGTGGAGACAGATTTCAACCCCAATAACTACCGTGGGATATGAGTCAACAGCAACCTACATTTCCTCAGTGAAAACAATGTACTGGAGGATCTGCTATACAAATTGATTGAAAGCAGTGTTTGGGGAAAAACATACAACCTTATAAAATCCATGCACACAAACAACAAGTGTGCAATTAAAATTGGCAAAAAACTCTCCATCCTCTTCAACATATATATCAATGAATTGGCGAGGGCACTAGAACAGTCTGCAGCACCCGGCCTCACCCTACTAGAATCTGAAGTCAAGTGTTTACAGATGATCTGGCGCTTCGGTCCCCAACCAAGGAGGGCCTACAGCAGCACCTAGATCTCCTGCACAGATTCTGTCAGACTTGTGACCTGGCAGTGAATCTCAATAAGACAAAAGCTGTGTGTGCCACGCAGACCTCTAGTCTGCACATGGATGTGTAGTCTAGTCTTGAATAAGTTATGGAACCCTTTATGGTTGTGAGGTCTGGGGTCCGCTCACCGACCAAGAATTCACAAAATGGGACAAACACCAAATTGAGACTCTGCATGCATCATTCTGCAAAAACCTCCTCCTTTTACAACGTAAAATACCAAATTATCAGTTTGGGTCAGCCTTGCTATTGACTGACCCAAACTTAAGGAAAGCTTTGACTATGTACAGACTCAGTGAGCATAGCCTTGCTATTGAGAAAGGCCGCCGTAGGCAGACCTGGCTCTCAAGAGAAGACAGGCTATGTGCACACTACCCACAAAATGAGGTGGAAACTGAGCTACACTTCCTAACCTCCTGCCAAATGTATGACCATATTAGACACACATATTTCCATCAGATTACACAGATCCACAAAGAATAATAAACCCAATTCTGATAAAGTCCCATATCTACTGGGTGAAATACCACAGTGTTCCATCACAGCAGCAAGATGTGTGACCTGTTGTCACAAGAAAAGGACAACCAGTGAAGAACAAACACCATTGTAAATACAACCCATATTTATGTTGATTTATTTTCCCTTTCATACTTCAGGTACTTGCACATTGTTACAATACTGTACTGTAAATAGCCAATAATATGTCTATATTCGTATTCAACTTTTGTGAGTATAATGTTATTGTGAGTATAATTTTATTACAATGTATTTTGTATTTAATGTTGCAATGGCAATATTGACGTAATGTTTTTCATCCTGATAAAGCAAATTGAATTAGAATTTGGAGAGAGAAATGGAGAGAGACTGAAAGAGAGAGAGAGAGATGGAGAGAGAGGGAGAGAGGGGGGGGGGGAGAGAAGAGAGCCAGAGAGCGATGAGAAAGAGAAAAGCCTATCCTAGATAAATAGATATAGGGCCATTACAAGGCTCTTATTGGAGATCATTCTGACAGTATTGAGGCTAAATTGTATTCCTTCAGGGAACCACTTAGGAAAATCTATAAATGGACTGAATACATGAATATTGATGAATAAAACGAGAGAGGGAGAGAAAGGAGAGAGAGAATGAGAGAGAGGGAAGGAGGGAGAAAGAGACGGAAGGAGGGAGAAAGAGAGAGAGGGAAGGAGGGAGAAAGAGAGAGAGGGAAGGAGAGAGAAAGAGAGGGAAGGAGAGGGAAAAAGAGAGGGAAGGAGAGAAAGAGAGGGAAGGAAAGAGGGAAGGAGAGAGAAAGAGAGAGAGGGAAGTTTAGAGAGAGAGGAAAGGAGAGGGAAAGAGAGAGATAGATAGATAGATAGGTACTTTATTGATCCCCCGGGAATGGTCCAAAATACCTTCATCCAGAATCCAGACACTCATTAGAGGCTCTAGGAAGCGTCTAGAGGCTGTTATTTTAGCAAAAGGAGGCTCTACTAAATATTGATGTGATAGGAGAGAGAGGGAAGGAGAGAGGGTAGGAGAGAGAAAGAGAGAGGGAAGGAGAGAGAGAGGGTAGGAGAGGGAAAGAGAGAGAGAAGTAGAGAAAAAGAGAGAGGGAAGGAGAGAGAAAGAGAGAGGGAAGGAGAGAGAATGAGAGAGAAAGAGAGAGAGGGAAGGAGAGAGATGGAAGGAGAGAGAAGGAGAGAGAGGGAAGGAGAGAGAAAGAGAGAGAGGGAAGGAGAGAGAAAGAGAGAGGGAAGGAGAGAGAAAGAGAGAGGGAAGGAGAGAGAATGAGAGAGAAAGAGAGAGAGGGAAGGAGAGAGATGGAAGGAGAGAGAAGGAGAGAGAGGGAAGGAGAGAGAAAGAGAGAGAGGGAAGGAGAGAGAAAGAGAGAGGGAAGGAGAGAGAAGGAGAGAGAGGGAAGGAGAGAGAAAGAGAGAGAGGGAAGGAGAGAGAAAGAGAGAGGGGAAGAGAGAGAAAGAGAGAGGGAAGGAGAGAGAAAGTGAGAGGGGAGGAAAGAGAGAGAGGGAAGGAGAGAGGAAGAGAGAGGGAAGGAAGGAAAGAGAGAAGGAGAGAGAAAGAGAGAGAGGGAAGGAGGGAGAAAAATAGAGAGGGAAGGAGAGAGAAAGAGTGAGGGAAGGAGAGAGAGAAGGAGGGAAAAAGAGAGAGAGGGAAGGAGAGAGAAATAGAGAGGGAAGGAGAGAGAAAGAGTGAGGGAAGGAGAGAGAGAAGGAGGGAAAAAGAGAGAGAGGGAAGGAGAGAGAAATAGAGAGGGAAGGAGAGAGAAAGAGAGAGGGAAGGAGAGAGAGAAGTAGCGAAAAAGAGAGAGAGGGAAGGAGAGAGAAAGAGAGAGGGAAGGAGAGAGAAGGAGAGAGAGGGAAGGAGAGAGAAGGAGAGAAAAAGAGAGAGAGGGAAGGAGAGAGAAGGGGAGAAAAAGAGAGAGAGGGAAGGAGAGAGAAAGAGAGAGGGAAGGAGAGAGAAAGAGAGAGGGAAGGAGAGAGAAGTAGAGAAAAAGAGAGAGAGGGAAGGAGAGAGAAAGAGAAGGGGAAGGAGAGAGAGAAAGAGAGAGGGAAGGAGAGAGAAGTAGAGAAAAAGAGAGAGAGGGAAGGAGAGAGAAAGAGAGGGGGAAGGAGAGGAAGACAGAGAGTGAAGGAGAGAGGGAAGGAGAGAGAAAGAGAAGGGGAAGGAGAGAGAGAAAGAGAGAGGGAAGGAGAGAGAAGTAGAGAAAAAGAGAGAGAGGGAAGGAGAGAGAAAGAGAGGGGGAAGGAGAGAGAAAGGAGAGAGAGGGA